>VXAC01001452.1:81405-138383 GCA_013399225.1 Rhipidura dahli
CAAAGAAGCACCGAGGCCAGAGGCCCACCCTGGACTGGGATCCAGGCGGGGTTTCACCAGCACTTCTGGTTCCCAAGGTGCCAGGCATCAGCACCTTCTGCTCGTATGTATATATATATATATATATATATATATATATATACACACAATTTACAATACTCATTGCAGTTCTGCTCATATTTACATTTTCCCACTTAGCGTGCACAGAGACTTCTTTTTTTTTAATAAAGACAAATAACATGAGGCTTTATAAAACATGAAGTCACTGAGCCCTGCCCCCACGTAACAACGAGAACCACATGTTTTGATAGATGCAATAAATCTTATTGACTTTATTACACATTGCATTTTAGGATCACTTTACATTTCTAGACAAAAGAGATGATACAAATAAATATAAGCTGTAAAACTATGGACAGAACTATGGACAGGTTCTTTTTCTACAGATCACCTAAGAGAAGGCGGAGGTGGGTGTATCTCCAAGGAGCTGAGAGTTGTCATCGACAGCTGTGCCCACAGAAGGATCCTGGGTCACCTCTTCAAAAAGAAAGGGGGCTGGAGAAGGCAGTGAGCACCTGGACCCCAGAGAGTCAACCCCCCACTGCACAGTGCAGCAGGCAGGACCAGTGTTCTCATTTCAGTTCCATCTCCGTAGCTAATTATGGCTTTTGCAGGTTCTCTTTTCCAATCTGTCTTTGAACACAGCAGGAACAGACCCCCAGGAATTACACTGAACTGTTTAAAGACTGGTGCACGTTGCCCAGCACAGACAGGAGAGAGGACAGGTCCAGGTACACAGGTGTCTCACTGAAACTCCAGCGCTGCGTGTTCAGCGAGGGCAGATTTGCACACCCAAAACTGACTGAACACTGCCTGCTCTGATCTGTATAAGGCACCGGTGCAGCCCCAGGTGCTCTGGCAGAGGTATGTGTTTTAGATTCAAGCAGCATGCAAATATTTTTAAAAAGGCTCTAGACCTAAGTTAAGGATTTAACAAAGTGCTTTAATTCCTATGCTTCAGTGTCTTGTGGCACTTGCTCCCGTGGCCGACTCCTGCTCTATGCCACTTTTTTTTTTATAAAAAGATCCCATTATACAGATCAGAGCAAAGACAATTATATTGAATGTTAAACATTCCTAAGAAGAAAAGGTGGTGCATGGCTGTCCCAGGGCCTCTTCCAGGACTCCAGCTGGATTTCCTGCCTTTGGTTAACCAGCAGGACGCCCAGATGGTTAAGATAACACCAGAAAAGGGCAAACTCGGCAGGAATGTTTCTTAAAAGCTTCAAACCAGAGCTCAGTATGTTTTGTACAGCTTAAGACAATGTATCTTAATATCAGTGCTACTGAGCATCTGGAGAGGGTTAAGTCCATTGGAATGAGAATCCAAAAGCTTCTGTAACAGGCCGAGATTGCCCCTGAATACACTGACCAAATCTCCACCCGAAGCCCCAATTTACATACAATGACTAAATATGCAGATTTATTCTTTTCCACTCTACCGAGTTTCTTTCACCGTGCTAATGAATTTCTACAGAGTTAAAAGCAGAGCCTTTCTGACACCAGCTGGCTCACATGAAAACAGGTTTGCACTGCAGAGTTCCATGGTACCAGTCCTGCCACGAGGGCAGCTTCCAGCATATGAGTTTAATATAGAATAGAATTCCCTATGGAATAGTAGCAACTGAGGAAGAGTGTGCACATGTGCAGACACAGATGTGCCTGTGTATGCATTATTCACATAAAACATGTGTACATAGGTATGTACATAGATGTGGTTATATACTGTGCTGCTATTTCAGGGTTTCCTGAATAGGGTTTAAAACCTATTCAGGGTTTTAAACACTTCCCCCTGCCCCTCCCCTTATTTAATTTCAATTCTCTGAGCTTAAACCATACAATCATCTTTTAAAATGTCCTAGTACAGAAGATTATGTGCTGGAGAGAAGGAGGGAGGAGAGGGAAGTGAAGGTGATGTTATGCTATGCAACATAAGCCAGTTAAAAGGCTCTCTGGACATAAACAGTGCTTTGTAAAAACGAAGATTATGCTGGGTTTACATGTTCAGGTTGAAAGAAATTGGCCACGTGACTGCTCTCTCAATTAAAAGCAAATCCCTCCTTCCTCCACCAGAACTAATATATATATATGTGTGTATATATGTGCATACATATATTAACCTTGTGGCCTGGGAGAGACACTGGATTGCAGCAGCCAAGTTGGTGTTCAAGGGGCCCACCTGGCTCACCTGGGCACCGTGCCTGCAGGATGCACAGGTGAGCTGTGCTGAGCACTCCGTTCCTCCTGCTCAGGGGGTCAGTAGAAAGGAGTTCTCCAGCCTGGGTGAAGTCACTCCGTGGACACTTAATGAGCACAAGGCAGAGTCCACACATCAGAGCATTTCTATAACCGGGCAAGTCCTCACACACTCACATGTGTCAGTCTGGAGGAAGTCATCAGTGAGGGAAACAGGTAAAAACGTTCACAGGATGACAGCCAAGAGCAACCAGGAAAAGTAACATCCCAAGTCTCAATATACAGTGAACTAAAACTTAAAAATGAGCTGTGGGACACAAGACAGGGACACCTTACTCTGTCCTTAGTGTGGAGTTCACCTCCCTCTCTATGCTGCTACACAAGCCTGCTTTACTCATAGGGCAGCTTTGCAAGGAGACTGTCAAAAGCAGGAGTTCTTCCTCCCTTGTTTTTCAAGTAAAACCCCTGGAATTAACACCAGCTTCCATCACCAGCCTTGGTTAGGTGGGTTTCACTCCCCACAGGCTCTGAGTGGGCTGGGAGGTGCAGAGAGAAAGCTGCTTAACATGGAACAGGTGAGGCACTGAATACTGAACCTCTTTAGACACCAAGGGAAGGGACCAAACTCCCAGGAGTGCACTCAAAGGCAGCTCCAGGTTCCAGTTCTCTGCCCAGCTGAGAGTCTGAGCTTGGCAGGGAGAGCTCTGAGCTAATGCTACGTTTTCCATCAACAGTGGGAGGCATGAGAAAATGGCCAGATGCCATTCAAGATGTCATATGGACACTGGTTTTAAATGCCAGGGGTAAAGACGGAGGCAAGAGAGAGGAGGAAAGCTGTGGAGCTGACACTGGTGTGCAGAGGTGTTCTTTTGACAAGGTGGTTCCTGTTGGTAGGGGTGAGGTCTGTAGGTCAGCTTAGAGGAGCTCTCACTTATGCCTGTAAACAATGAAAGGACTTCAGATTCTGCTGCTTCCTTTCTGGAGACCACAGAGTTGCTTTCAAGACCCTTTTCTGTCCTACAGCCCTATGGGGAGGCACAGCTGTGCCACTTCCATCCTGCCTGTTCACACCAATGCCTGAACCCCGGGTGATGATGCCAGTCTCTCACACAGGAAGAGGAAGAACTATGCACCTTGTCAAATTTGAACAGATCCTCTGCTTTTTAGCCTCTTCTGGTTCTCACTGTGGAGCTGTAGATTAGTGGTTCTGTTGAGATGACTTTCAACTCTGTCTTCTTAGTGCCCACCAGCCAAAAAGCCCCGTGCAGCAGAAGGGCAGGTGCAGGAGGAGGACGGTGATGCTGTGAGGTGATCCCCATGCTTCCCATTGCTCCTAACACACTGTAACGTACCTCATGCATTTTTGATTTCCTAACTAAAATCCATTTCCCACAGAGGCCAAATGCTGAATTGCAAGCACAGATCTTCCCATGGCTCAGTGCCCCTGGACTGGCCCGAGTCAGTTAAACAGCAACAAGGCCATCTCCAGGGAAAGAGGCTGGAGGCTGGCCAGGAGCTCTCTCTGCAGGTTTGTCCTTGTCTCTGCTCCCAGAAGGTAAAGGCTGTTCCCTCCCTGGAGAGGAGTTGCTGGTTTTATTTTGGAACCAGCCCTCGTGACTGTGGGTAGAGCTGAGAACTGGTGGTACCTGATCCTGATGAGGATCCCGCCGATTTCCTTCCAGTTTTCGGTCTGAGGAAGCAAAAATTAAAATATAAACAAGAAAAGCTCTAACAATGTCACCTGTTATTTTCCACAATTAATCCTCAAAAAGCTGGTTTTTTTATTGGAGTTATTCTCTGATAAACAGTTTCAGCTTTTTCTTCTCTCCTATGTCCTACACTCTGAAAGAAGGTTGTGGGGAGGTGGGGCTTGTTCTCTTTTCCAAGTAGCAAGTGACAGACCAAGGTGAAACAACCTCAAATTCTTCAAGGGGAGATTCAGGCTGGATATTAGGAAAAATTTCCTCACTGCAAGAGTGGTTGAGCCCTGGCACGGGCTGCTCGGGGCAGTGGTGGAATCTCCATCCCTGGAAGCATTCAAAAAATGAGAGGTTGTGATAAGGTTTAGTGGCATGCTGGGATTTGGTTGAAGGTTGGACTTAAAGGTCTTTTCCAACCTTAATGGTTCTACAATTCTATGCTCCTTTCTCTCTCTGCTTTACTACAAAGCTCAGCTTCACTTCACTGATGAGAAGTGCTGACCAACAGCAACTGCACTTGCACCTCTCCTGTTGGCCAGTCTGCTCAGGGAAGGTCTGACTCACCTGGGTTTTGGTTTTTTATTTGAAGTGCTCTCAAAGGTTGAGGCGTCCACTTGAATCTCATCTTCTTCCTGCAGAGCTGCTTCCAGAGCTGCCTGAACCTTGGGAGCGATGGCTGGGCCTTCGTAATTCCTCGTTGTTCGGCTGGGCCCGTCCAGTTCCAGTAACACGATGTTCTCTGCCTGAGAAAGCACAAAGTCTCCATGTTTTCATACAAACTGCTACTTTTCCCTCCAGAAACTTAATCAGCAGTACTTTATAAACGGATGCAGGACATTACAAATTTACATCTCAAAGGAGAACACTCTGGATTCTCAAAGGAATCCCCTCTGGAATTCACATTCCCCTGATCAGGAGGGTGAAGAGACAAAGGGTTCAACCACATGTGGGCTTACCCTGTACCGAGCCTCTGTGTGACTCATCATGGACGTCCTGGCGTGTTGGCTCAGGGGCCTTTTGTACCCCACAGCAGATACTGGTCTTTTCATCATCTGCTGGTTACTAGAGGAAAACAGAGACTCAGTCTGTTATAGCCTAAAACCAAAGGCTCCTCTCGGAGTTTATGAGCTACAACATCTGCAAATTCCACGCAGAAATCTGTTTCAACACAGCAGAAACCACCCAGGCTGCATTTGTAGGAGCAGGAAAGAAATATGATAGGAATGCACTGCTATTTTAATGGTGAATGCACTATTACATGTATTTTACATATAATTATTGGGTTTGTCTATTAGAAAAATCATAATCTTCCAAGAATTCTCCTAACTGTATATTTCTATTTTACAGCACCTATTAAGAGGAGTAATAGTTTTGTTTTATTTTATTTTATTATGCATCAAGAAGCTGTGAACTCTAGAGGGCCAGTTTAAATCCCCAATTCAATCCCTCTTTTGTTCTTGACAGCTAGAGGGTTTCCAGTGACCTGTAATTCCATCCCAAGAAAAGAGCAGAAGTACACTCACTCCAGACGGGTTATGGGATGTAGTTTCCAGTTGTCTTCCTCTTCATCAAGGAATGATCTGTTCATGATCTTATTCTTTTCTTCCAAGGGAATAAAGTTTTCAATAATCAGGTGCCTACATGCAACCACAAAAATGAGAAATATACAAGAAACATAATTAGCACATGACTTTCCTCACTGCTCCTCTCACACTGATGTAATGCAACCCTGGAGAAGGAGAAATGGTTTCGTTTGTAAATCTTGTTTACAAGATTTACATCTTTCATGTGTAAATCTCATTCCACAAGTATGTGCAAGGCAGTCCCTCCACTCCCCACCCTGAGAAACTCTCTCTGTTAGAGTTAATAGCAGGCAGTGGAGTGATGTGACTTACTTCAGCTTTAGTTCCCTGGTGAGCTCATTCTGGGTCTGTTCCATTTCCTGGCGCCCCTTGATGTGCTCTTCTTGGAGATCATGGATCTCTGCCTTCACAGCTTGCAGCTTGGAAAATAACTGGAGCACACAACAAGAGCCAAAACCCATCACTTGCCAATGCTCCTCTCACATCCACACACAAGTTGTTTTTATTCCCAGCCTGGCAGACGGCGAATCATTTTCTTTTTACCTTTTTGAGTTTTTTGGTCTTTATGTCCACCTCTTGCTGCAGAGAACTATAGGTCTCCTTCAGCTCTAGTGTTTCCTCGTCCTGACTTTCCATCTGTTGCTGGATTTCTCGCTCCCGACGTTTCTGAAGAATGTGACAAGATGGCATTAAAGACCACAATTACCTTGTCACCTCCAGCTGACACACATGATACCAGTGCTCAGCATGGGTTTCTTTCCCTGCCTTCCAGTTCTTCCTATCTCTTGCCATAGAAATACCAGAACCACTAACTCTTATTTGTCCTTTATTTTGCAATTAAAATCAGATAGTGTGAACAAGGCTCAAGCTTCAACTAAAGGAATAAAATGCCATTTTTACATTATTTTTTTCTTTCCTTTTTATCAGTTTGTATTTGGTTATTGTATTTAAGAATCACCAACAGAATTTGCATAGCAAAAAAGGAACTTTTAGCATAAAGGCCCCTCCCTTGAGCTAAAGGCTGAACTGGTACTCTTAGATGTCTTAGAAATACTTCTTTACTTACAAACAGCTCAAATCAAGATAGGAGGCAAATCTTTACCATGAAAAGCTAAAATAAAACTTCTTATTATTTATAATATTATAACCTTCTTTATAAACCTTCTTTATATATTTCAAATAATGACGAATCTGACACAAGCCCTTCCCCCTTCTTTTCAATAAATTATTGCCATTAAACCAATTTTAGGGTTAACTCTGGAAAGCTTTTCTGGTAATTTCCCCAACACAATGTTTTACAAAAGTTCTGCAGCAAGGCTTTTTATACAAAATAAGAAATCTCCTTCCTTGTACCTGTTCTGCAATTTCCTGTCGTTTCTGTTCCAGGATTTTCTGCTGTTCATTTGTGTGATCCACAATATTTTTCCCTCCCACCAGCAGCTTGCTTTCCATTGTCTGAAAGGAAAAACCAGAGTCAGATGTTTCTCTCAGTGACCACAGAAGGTAACTTTCTCTCCTACAGATACAACTTCTTCAGGGCAGCTCCCTCATTTAACCTTCTCTTTCAAGGCAGCTGCTACAAGAATCACTAATTTCTTAAAATTCCTATAAAACTGTGGGATTAATGCAACATTAACTTGTTTAGAATAACGTACCACTGCAATGTGTGGCAAAACTGGAGAACCAAAATGTGTGCTCCCCTGTTAACAACTTGTTAATGATTTGTGACAGAATGAAACATTTTTTGTGCCATAGTTTGTGAAAAGATGCATTGTCTTTTATTGTGCCAATTGCTTAAGATCAGCACATAAGAACAATGAAACAACTCATTAATATTGAAACACATAATTAACAGTGGAAATTTAAACTTCTGGCTAGAAGTAGTTTATTTTAAAATCTTCCAAACTAAACACAAATCACTATCCTGGAAACTTCCTGTGAAATATCTTTCCAAATTGGGAAACGCTTTTCCCCCACAGCCTAAAGAAACTGCTTTCAAAGCCTTTGACAAGGAAGAATTCTACCTTGATTTTTGCACTCAGCATCTCTGTTGCTTCCTTCTCTCGCTTCAGATCCTCCATTTTCTTTTCCTTCTCTTTCAGCAGCCTCATCTTTTCTTCTGCTACCAAGCTGTGATCCTCAACTATAGCTCTCTTCTCAATCTCCAGCTTTTCTTGTTGCTCCCTCCAATAATCATCTTTGTCATCTCCTTCATCCTCACCCTCTTCAGTGTCCTCCTCCTCTTCCCCACCCTCCCTTCTCCTTTCTCTCCTCTTTCTTTTGCCAATAGACCGTTTTTCCAATTGTGCCTTGAGCCGAGCAATCTCTTCCTGGAACTCCCGCAGCAGAGCCTCCTTAGGATCCTCGTTCACTTGGGGCTTGTTCTTGATGTTTTTGGCACGGTTGGCATATCTCAGTGTGGTCAGTGTCTCCTCTACATTGTAAGAGGCAGGGCCTATATTGGCCACCATCACAGTTTTGGCATTGCCACCTAACGAGTCCTGAAGTAGCCTGGTCAGCTTGGAGTCCCGGTACGGAATGTGTGTGCTTTTGCCATCTACCAGGGCAGAGATAACGTTGCCCAAAGCTGAGAGGGAGAGATTGATTTTAGTGGCTTCCTTCAGCCTTTCCCCCTGTGCTCCGGTCTTTGCTTGCCGCTCGCTGCCTGCGAGGTCCACCAGGTTGAGCTTCCCAACACGGATGTGGTTCTCTCCATCCAGTCCCAGCTCGCTGCACTCGATAGTGATCTGGAAAATGGCGTGAGATCGAGAGCTGTGCTCGTTCATGTTGGTGGCACCAACGGAGCGGTTCTGGTTTCCCAAATTCATGATGTGCTCTATCTCTCTGACGCTTTTCGTGACAATGGTGGTCAAATCCTTAACAAAAACCCCTGTGTCTGGTCTCTCCTTCAATTCCAGCCGCTTGGACTGATCCTTTGATAACAAGTCTCTGATTTCTTCTTGGTAAATTTCCAAATAAGATGCTCTAACTAAGTATTGCTGATTTTGAGATCTAGAAATGTGGGTGAAGATGTGGTCGAATGAATTGGGGATGACCCCTCTCTTTTCGGGATCACCACGCACCCCTTCCATGGTATACGTTTTCCCTGTCCCAGTCTGCCCATAGGCAAAGATTGTCCCATTAAACCCTTGCAGAACAGAGTCCACGAGAGGTCTGAAGGTCTCATCGTAGAGTTCGACCTGTTTGGAATTCCAGTCATACACGGCATCAAAGGTGAAAGTTTTAGGCAGTTCATGAGATGATCCCCGTGGATTCTTCACTGAGACCTGCCCTAACTTGACATCCACATTGACAACTTTTTCATAGGAAGCAGTTTTCTCTTTGCTGTTCATGGGCCGGCAGCGCACGACCACCCGCACGGACTCGGAGCTCTTTGACTTGGACATGACGGCGGGGCTGCAGCTGGTGTTACCCGACCGATGGATGATCCCGTGATAGAAACCTGAAACAAAAACAAAGCAGCAATGTCTGAAGGCAGTTTACTGCAGGGAACAGCTTTTCACAAAGCCAAAGACTCGCTTCATTGATTTGAGCTGCATTTTGCATTCACTGCGTTGCAAGGGATTTTGAAGAACTAAAATAACGTACAACATGAAAACCCTCTAAAGGCCTGAACTGAGACAGAATTATTTTACCAAAGGCTGTGCACCAAATGGTATCATTTTTACAAGCTCTGCTGCAAAAATTCATCATCGAATCACATCTTTACAGTTGGTAAAGATCCTTTCCTTGACCCTTAAAAATAATAATTAATCTTTTTAAACCATTTATAAAAAGAATAATTTGCTATTTATGTTTTTTGCAGTCAGGCCTTTTGTTTTAAATCTCCCATTATGAAAGTCTAGTACAGCCTTGCTCTCTCTGGAGCACAAGTCTGCTATTATCTTTTCTTTTGGCAATATACTTTTATCAGGATTCCCCACAAAAGCCAGCCCTGCTCAACTACACTGACCTACTGATTTCACTCCTGCTCTGGTGTTCCAACTGCATCAGGTTTACAGGACTCACCATCAGCCTAAACTCACACTGCATGAACCCAGATCACAGATCCAAGTCGTTCCTGTTTCTGGGTAGACAGAAGAACACACGGGTGCATCCTCCAGTCATCAACAAGATGAGCTGCCACTGAAAATGGAGCAAAAAGCCTGTGTTTCTGCAAAAGCAGCCACTGCTAAAGCCTCACACGGCAGATCTCAATGGCACAGTTTGGGGAATGCCATGTGGCTTCTAATAACACTTTTTATTTCCAAAATATCTTCCAAGAAGAGCCCTGAGGTCCTTCTGCCAGCTGGAACTAAGTGTAAAACTAATACACACAGGGAATCCCAGGTAGTGCTGGCACATGTTCAGGTGTGGCCTCCTCGGGATGTGTTCACTGTTCCCTTCCCAGCTGGATCAGCAGGAAACAGGGATTTTTGTCTAATTGTTTTTCATTCAATAATTGCATGTATCAGGAGAGCAAGGTGGCAGAGAACTTCAGGACCTGAGCTAGTGGATGGGAAAGGAAGCACAATTCTAGCCCAATCTACAGGCAAAAAGTAAAACAAAAGTAACAGATAAACATGGTTAAGAATTGTACAAAAACCTCAATATGGCCTTGGGAAATTCCTTGGGTCTGTGGGGGGAAACTCTTTGCTTCTCATTCTTCCCATAAAAGCACTGAACTGGACACTCATTCAGAATTCACTCTACACCCTGCAGAGTGAGTTCAAACTGTTACAGGAATTTTGTGTAGCTACTGAATAAATCCATTTCCCTCCTAATTGACAGCTCCAGATCAAGGTGACCTTCCTGTGTGACCCACAGCAAACACAAATTCTGGAGCACGAACACAGAAAGAATAAGTGAAACGAGGACAAATCTTGGCAGAATCACAAAAAAACCATTCTCCCTCTTCCCATCCTGAGGAGTTGTACACATTAACACACACTTCTGCTTCCACAGCTCCCAGAGACATTCCTGTAATTCAAGTTCACAAGAGACAATTTTCTGACAAGGTCACATGACAACCACTGTATCATGTATCTGCATGTTCACACTGGCAAATACTCGAATTAGGCACAAGTTCTGACAAAGAGACCATGGATTTATTTTACATATTGAATATCTAAAGTACTATTCTGATGAGAAGTATCACTTTTGTAAGCAACTATGACAAATATTAAATGATCAGCTTTCAGTTAGTCTTGCCAGAGGTACACCTTGAACAATAATTATGTTGCACATTTGCTGCTCCTCTGGGTGTACCTCCTCACCATCAGCTTTTAACACCTTTCCCCACTTCACTTGCAAGTCTCTTTTTATAGTCACAAACAACTGATTTTACCCCTGATTTGGGCTATTTTCATAACGACCCATCATAAATCATCTCCAATTATTTTAGCTACTGCGGTGAAGTTCACTGGAAGCATAACAAATTATGGTTCTTCTCAGATTTATCCAAGTGTGTAACTGGGAAATAAAACCAATTAGTTAGCAGTGTTTGTATTTCCCAGAAACTCCAGGGCAATGTTTGAGCTGCCAGAGTGACAGGACAAGAATGGCCAGAAAGCTGGGAATGCTGCTGTGCCATCCACTCTTCTCCATCAAAGATGGGAATTTTTTTATGAAATTAATTCAGCCTGAAGTGACCTGGGCCAGGTCCCTACAAGTCAAGGTCAAGGTTGAGATTCATGCACTTGCAAATGTGCCCCTGGTGACCAAGAGGGAAGGATGGGCAGAAATTGAAGCACTTTTATTTATTTCAGTCAACACAAGGTTGTGCCTGAAAAAATGGCCAATGCCACAACCTGAATACAAACTGGGGCAACCACTTTTCCTCAGACACTTCCAGGGTTGGGAGGTGCTGTCTTGGACAGCAGTGCCCCAGGCATTGTGCTCACCCCCCACCACCTGCCCTGACAGGTGATGTCCTGAGGCTGCTCTCCTTCCTGCCTTAAGCTTAAGCATCTCTGAAAGATTTTCTCAGAACTGCTTAAACCCTTTTCTTGCGTCTCTGCACATCCCGAGGTACCACTCGAAACATTCCATTGCTTCTTGCCATTAAAATCTTTCAAATATTTGTGGTTTCATAATGCCACGGTTGAATTGTGTCTTTTCGTCCTTCCCAAGCCAAACCACCCTTTGTGCTGCTGTTCTCTCGCCTCCCCGCCAAACGCTCCGCAGGCCGGGCAGGACATCCCGGTGCTGCCGCTGGAGCTGGGCCGGCGGTGCCACCTGTGCCACGCTGCGCCCTGATTTCACTCGGCGTCCGGGGTCACCTGTGGTCACCTCTGTCACCGCTGTCGCCTCAGCACGGCACCCCACGCGTGTTCCCTCCCCCGGAGAGCCGGGACCGCGGGCTCGTTCTCGGATTCACCCGAGCATCCCCCGCCGCCCTCGCGGCTGCGACACCGGGCGCCGCAGGGAAGGGGACCCGGGGACAGCGGAGAGCGCCCGTGGAGAGGGGGAAGCACCGCGGGGAAGAAGGACCGGGAGCGGGGGACACCCAGGCGAACGGGGCCACCCGGCCGCGGCATCGCCCCCGCAGCCCGGCCGCGGGCGGGTCCCGCCGCCTCCCGCGCTCGCTGTGCCGGCCGCCCCACCGCGGNCCGCCCGTGACGCGCTTCCCTGGCAACGGGCGCGCCCGCCCCGCGCCGCCGCTCCCGGATGGAGCCGGGACAAAGGGGCCCCGCCGCGCCCCGCACCGGGCACCCCGCCAACCCCGAAGGTGACGGGTTTTGCGCCATGCGGGCGCGTCCCGCCGCTCTGCCGCACCCAGGATGGGGCCTTTAAAATCCTCCAATGCTCGGGAATATTTCCAAGGAGAAAAAACCACCATAAAGAAAAGACATTTAGGCGTCAAATCCCCTTAACTAGAGCTGTCTGGAGCGCAGCAGTGCAGTCCAACTCTGGTACCAGAGACTCCTGCAATGGAGGAAGGAATGTCGGTGCACTACGAGTGAATACAAAATCAAGTTTTTATTAGTAGAAAAAATACCGTTTTTTTAAAAAAACAAAACCACCCCACCCTAACATTTTGTTTTAATACTTTGTCTTCCCAACAATGTGGGGAACGGCTTCCCCTGCTCCACAGCAAGGCAAGGCAGCCCCAAGGGCATCACCCAAGGTCAGTAAACTGTTAGACACAATGTGGTTCAAAGTCTTCAAAAGCCTGGCTCCCAAAAGCGCCAAATCTGATGATTTCCCCCCAAATCCCATGATTTTTGCAGCCCTGAGGAAACGAGAGATGAGTTTTTGCCACCCTGACACCCAGGTCACCTTCTCATTTAGCCCTCTTTTGCTCACTCCCCGAGCCCTCAAACTGCTTCAGAGCTCAGAAACTTTGTAGGGAGGAAAAGACCACCAGAAAACCAGACATTTGGAGTTAACCACTTGTAACTGTCCAGCCTTGCCTGGACTGCAGCAGTGCACTGGAGGCAGCAGCTCTGATACCACAGACCTACCCAAGTGGCGTTTTTGAAAAATGAACAGTTTCGTACTCAGTCTTTGGACCAGAAAATGAAGTCACAGAAAGCACCAAAAGGCATTGGTCAAGTTGAGTCTCACCACATTGGGATTATCAGTGTTACTAGCATCAAACCATATCAGGCCAAATAGAGAGGTTTGGGCTGTTGCTTCCCCATCAATGAATAATTTTCCAGAGTTACCTCCACTGGGAACTGCCCCAGACAAGGGTAATGCTCTCAGAGGGGTTATTTTATAAAGTATAAAACTAACAAAACCCACTACCATAGACAGAGGTATGATATACCCAACCCCACTACAGCTACTGTCATAATTTTGGCTCAAAATTTCTCTCCCAACAAAAACCTCACTGACATCAACAGCAACAAAGCTACGAGCCCTCGATCTCCAGCTCTGGACTGGCTGTGACAGATCTCCCGTGTCCCTGCACAGCCCTTGCCCCAGGTTGCTGCAGAGAGGCTGAACAGGCAGCTGCCATGTCACACTGTGTCCCACTGCACTCCTCCAACACCACCAAAGAGATCCAGGGCCCCACAGCACCGGGTATGGAATCTCTTTGGACAGGAGAAGGGACACTGAGGCACTGTGGTGACACAGGTCTGGTAAGATAACAGTGGTTCTTGATAAAACCCAGAGCTTTTTCAGTCCTGAGCTTCACCTTGCACGCCCTTTCCAGGGAACCTGATATGCTTGACAATACTTTTGCACTTAAAAAGAAGCAATTATGGTCAGTTTTGGACATGAAGCTTCAAAACATCTCCAGGTGAGAGTTAAGAATTAAGAGAGAAAGAAAAGAGGAGGAAGTCTGAGCAGCTGCTTCATCGTGATTGCTGGTGAATCCCAAGTAGTGAGAATGGAGAGCTGTAAAAGCTACATCCTAAAGAACTATATATAGTTTATAGTTTCCTATAAACTACATGATTTAAAACTTCCATCTGAGCTCACACTGGAAACAGAGGAGACATCAGACAGAACAGTCTGGAAGGGATTGTGAGGAGCACTGGAGGGCAGGAGCTCTCCCACAGCCCAGCAATGACTGCCCAGAGGGAATGCTGCAGCACCAAGGACCCAGCTCAGAGCCCTGGAACCACAGAGCCTCTTCCTCCTTGGGTCAGAACTCATCCCGCAGCCTCGGTGGGTGGTCCATGCCAAAAAACGAGGAGGGTTTCCCATGGATATCTCGCTCTCTTTTCACAAAGGCAGTGAAGGAAGACACACAGTTCCCAATGAAGTGGTCGGACTGGCCAAGAATGTACAGATCAATCTGAGGCACTTCTGGCTGCAAGCTGACAACCTTGAGCTGCAGAGAAACCAAGAGAGCAGATGGATCCAGTCAGCTATTATCACAATCCAATGTCTTGGCATAATATTAGAAATGGAATACACAACAGAAAGAGAGTGAGTTTTGTCCTTCTCTGCCCTATAACTCATTTATGATTAGATCAATGTCAGAGCATTTCTGAAAATCACTTAGGTTTATTTAATTTAAGTCCTTTTCATGGAAATATTTACTACCATGTCAGATAATGCTCTTCAACCACCCAGAAAAAAAGGAAGAGTTTTACAGGATAATTTTTATTGCTATGAGCCAAATTCACTTTGAGATGCCAAAATTTGGCTGTGAATAACCTATTCCACAACTGCCTGCCTACTGTCTATGCCAGCCTCAGGCCAGAATCCAAGGGAGGTTTTTTATCCAAGCACTCCTGCCAGAAGAGGTTTGTGGAAGACTCACCTTTTTCTGGAAGAACTGCTGTATTTCCGTTGTGTAGGGCTCGGAATCGGTAGCAATATAAACAGATTTAGCTTCAGTCTTTGTCACCCAGAGCTTGAGAGCCCGTTTGATCTCTCTGAGGTCTGGCAGGCACATGTCCATGGTGAGAGGCACTGCAGCACTCCGGTCATAGCCCACACACTGGGGTGAAGCCATGAAGTGCGGCCCGGCTGTCCCGTCCTTTAACATGTTGCAGGCATTTTTCTGTTGGAAGAGGGAAAGAGAATCACAGAATCATCAATGTTAAAGACCTCTAAGATCATCAAGTCCAAACTTTGAACAGATACCCCATGCCCTCTAAACCTTATCAGAAAGCATTACATCTACTTGTGTTCTGGACATTTCAGGAATGGCAAGTCCATCACAGCCCTGGGCAAGCTGAGCCAGTGCTTCTTTCAGTGAAGAATTTTTCCCTAATATCCAACCTGAACCTCCCCTGCTGCAACTTGAGGCCATTTCCCTTTGTCCTGTTGCTGGGAGAAGAGGCTGAACCCCAACTTGCCACAACCTTTTCTCATTTTCGAAGTACCGCATTTGAGAGAAAAAACACCACCACATCCCCCACCTCTCCCTGTCTGAAACAATCCCAGCAGCACTGCTGACACACAGGGAGCTCCTCAATGCCAGCAGGGATCAGGTGGCTCTCCCAGCACAGCTCCTTTCTGTGCAGCTTTATCCACATCCCACTTGTCACCAGCCTACAGCCGCTGCCGTACCCAGTCCGAGCCAATCCTCAGGTGAATGCCGACGTAGGGCCGGACCAGCAGAGACTGGATATAGGATTCTCCCTTCTTCACCATTGCATCAGACCACTCCATGTACTTCTGCAGGGGCCGGTGTTCTTCCAGGACAGGAAACTGGGCTGGAGCTCCAGGTAAGGCAAGGACAGGGTGCTCCGAGGGTGGAAACCTATGGGAAACCAAACCCCAGCAGTCTGAAAAATGACCTAACCCACACAAAGACTGCTGTGAAGGTTATCGCTCCCAATTTAGATAATTTTAGCTGTTTTGCCATCTGAACTGAAGAAATCTCAGGGACTGTATTTTACCTCGGGCCTTTTATCTGACAAGACAAAAAGAGAAGAACCTCATACATGCAGTGAGGAGCTACCAACCAGTGAGATGTTACATTTCCACCCCAGACTAGAGCAATTCTGTCACCCAAACTTACTGATAACCACTAAAGTCACTCATACCTCTGAAAACACAAGGTAACCAGCAAAACACAGTTCATAATCATCAACTGGGAACCAAATTATTTTTGACGATTAATTACATATTTAATCAATAAATGCTGTAATTAAATATTCCTGGCTCAGAAGTCAATCAGCCTAACAGAGATCATCCCTAAAGTAACGCCCACAGGAAGGGCTCAGTGAATATTTAATGGGAAAAGCATCAATATTTTTAATTATACTACTAACTAATCACTTCAATTTCTCCCCCAAAATGTAAAGTCACAATACACTGTCACAGCTGCTTTCACGAGTGACTCTAAATGCCCACAGTGACCTGCCAGCACTTTTCCATCTTCTTGCTACCTTTGGATCCAATGGTCCTTGTATGCAGGACTGAAGGAAATTCCCTTGAAGAGCTCAGACTTATCAAAATCCACTTGGAACTGATCCCAGAAGGGACCAAACGGATTTCCATCCTGCAAAGAAAAGACAAGTGTTCATTCCGTGCATACACAGAGCCTGAAAGATGGATCTAGCAAGATCCTGGGGTGCAAAGCAGGAGTCTGTTCCAGAAGGGAGGCAGCTGAAATGCAACAGCCTGTTTGTGACACCAGCTCCACAGGACGGAGACAGTGAAATACATTAAGGGAAGTTCACTGTGAAGGTTGCAAAGGTTGTCTTAAAGAACAAGGACGTCACAGCTTCCAAACTTGTAGTTAAACAGAGTTTGCTTTAACACCAGCTGGAAAACTACCACAGCTGGGAAACAAAGAGCAGGAGATAAGCTACAGTCACAATAAACCTGGAGTGATAAAATCTACTTGCACAGGCTGTATTCCCGATCCCCAAGCACTTGCAAACAAAAGGAAACTGCTGAAGGCACAGCACGCCACTCCACAAGTGGTGAAAGCAACGCCACACAGACCGACTTGCGGTGGGCAACTCCTAAATTTGCAAATCAATGGCGACCTGAATGAGTCAGTCACAGCCTTTGGAATTCAGCCGTGCCCGCGGGGCTGGGGAGGAACTCACCTTCATGGGACATGTGCTTTTGTCCGCACTTCTCTGGGCAGCAGCCTCGAAGCAATAAGCCACTCTCCTGCCGGGCGGCCAGTGCCGGGGCGCCAGATGCTCCATGAATTCCTCCAGGCTGATCACGCGGTGGTACCGCCGGAGCGGCTCCAGCCTGAAGTGCTCCGAGTAGGGGACGTGCAGCTGTGGGGAAACAGAGCCCCTGAGCCGGGGTCCGCAGCTCATCCCGGGAGAGGTCCCAGCCCTGCGCGCCGCGCCCCCGCTCCCTCCCCGCGCCCGCTGGAGGCTCACGTTGGTGTAGGGCGGGCGGTGGTGCCGGTACTCGATCCAGGGCGGCACGGCCAGGGTCCGGTTGAGGGCGCGGGCGAAGGCCAGGGCTCCCAGGAAGTGCTCGGCCTGGTTACCGAAGCGGCCTGCGAGAGACGGGGCTCAGGGGGGACCGCGCCGGGCACGGACCGGGGGATGCAGCGGGGCACGGACCGGGGGATGCAGCGGGGCACGGACCGCGGACCGCGGCGGGGGATGAAACGGGGTCTGCACCAGGGTCTGCAGCGGGAACCGCACCGGGGGTCGCACCGGGAGAGCCTCACCCATGCAGGGACAGTAGAGCAGGTAACCGGCCTCGTCCCAGGCGGGCGCCGCACCGCCTCCCACCGCCATCACCGGGAGGAGCAGGAGGAGGATGAGGAGTACCGGGACCGGCGGCACCGCCATGGCGACTCGTCGGCGGCCAAAGCCCGGCGCCACCATCCCGTCATGCCCCGCGGCGCGCCGCTCTAGCGGCCACCACCGAGGCGTGACGTCACTCCCACAAGGCCCCGCGCAATGGCGCCGCCGGGGCCGGGACCNCCTCCCCTCCGGGCTGCGGGGCGGGGGTGGGATGTGTGATCCCGCTCCACCGGGGCTGCATTATCCACGGAGCGCTCCCGGGGGTGGGGATCTCCCGGTTGGCTTCCGAGGCAAACAGCGGAGGTGCCGGAGGGGGGAGCGAGTTCCCCGGAGGGCAGTTCGCGGGCACCCCCCGACACCTCCGCCGTTTGCAAGGCGGTTACAACAGCACCTCTGAATTCCCTGAAATTCCAGTGTGATCGTTTATGCACCTTACTATTAAAGACATCAAAATCCAAACTCTTGTCTTCCAGGTAGCTTTGAAACTGGCCCAGATGGCCGGGCTTTTTTGGAGGGAAAGGAGCAGTTCCGTGGTGAAAGTGGCGGAGACTCCCGGGACACCGGCACAGCTCTGGAGAAAGAGGTAGAGAACAATTATCTTTTCTGGGACATGTTTCATAGAGAGGTGAAATATTCATGGTTTTAGCACCCAGAAAGACAGACTACTCTGAACCACAGTTCTTCTGCACCCTGAGGGGTCAGAGCAGCTGTCACATCACATTGGTTTGTCCCAAAGTGGCACCTCAGCAGTTCTGGTCCTTTATTGTTCTGCTCTGCCCACGTAGATTCAGCCTGCGCAAAACCAAGTTTTGTTCTTAACAGGCATTCCCAAATCTCACAGTGACATGTTTTCTTGGAGTAATCCCATTTCCCAGTGTTTTCCACCCTGAGGGAACCATCCATGGTGCCAATTGGGGGTGATGGTGTAGTCACAGTAATTGTTATTTCAGCTCTTCATAACGTTCCTTGAGCGCTTTTTTGCCGGGGGTTGGTTTGTTCCCTCACAGTTGCACATCCTGACCACAACTCACGCTCATGTTGATGTGCAGCAGGAAGTTCCTCCTCTGAAGCAATCATGGAGTGAGAAAGAGCTTGAGGGTTTGATGCTATTTTAAGAAAAGTTTCTCAGGCAGCCAAATTGAGTGAAAGAGGTCGGTTTTATTTCAGCTGACCGTTTACCAGTCAAGCTGGCAGTAGAACCTATAAAAACCTTGTACTTCACCAACACACAACTCAAGAGCAACCTGCTAAGAGAGATTAATGTAGAACCTCGTCAACATGAAAGCCAGAAGAGCTTACAGGTGTATGTTGTCAAACAGGAAACAGTTTGAGCTTCCATTATTAATGGATGAGAGTGTTAGAGAAAAAAAAAAGAGTTGAAAATTGCTCATTACAGTAGAAAACTTGCTAATCCAGAGAGGCAGAATCTGCCTCACAATCGAAAAGTGAAAATATAATGAGTAATCCCACCCTGAAGAGCAGCAGCATCCGTTGCCTTCCAGAAAAACGTGTGATGCTGACGATAATTGCCAGTTTTCTTCCTCAGCCCTGTTCAGCCACATGTTGGGGTTCAGATCAGTTTGCTTTGGAGATGATCTTGCCCACTGCACCAGGTCGGTAGCAGAAAAGATGAGAAATACAAGAGAACCTTGGTTTCTCTGAGAATCTCTAGGAGGGAATTCCATGTTAGCAGAGACTAAAAGCAAGTGAGAATATGAAAAAATGGGATGAGATATGATCCACAAAACACACAGTGAAAAAACAGATACCTTTTTATGGTCTTTCAGGAAAACATCCAGCAGGTAACACTGTCTCTTAATAGTTGCAAAAAATTTAATTCGGGAAAAGTTTAACATAATTTTATTCAGGTAACAGGTTAAGGAGGAAAAGACAGAAAAACATAGTGGAGATTGGAGTTTCCCATGTCTGGGAACACGCATCTTAAAATGTTCATTGTGTGCACGGGTGAAGATGTCTTATCACCAGCCTTCTGTGATTTCAGATGAAGAAGTTTTGCTGTTAAAGCAGTTTGGTCACAGGGGGCTCCAACAGAAAACTGCACCAGGACAACATCACTGCGAGACGCCCACAGGGTCGAGTTCTGCTTGACATGGCCATGTTCTACTAGACCTGCCATGACGGCATTTTTCCCCAGTGTTCCCAACTGGATTCAAGATGCAAAGCAGGAGGAGGAAGAGACAGGCTGGAAATTAGTCCCCAGACCAAGAGGTGAAGAGACTGAAAGTCAGGGAAAATGCCAGTGTGAACTATCGGAGCCCTCCTTCCCTCACGTGGACAAGCTGAGAACTCACACACTTTCCCATTCGGAGCAGAGGCCCTACAACTGCCCCCAGCTGCACTGTGGCAAGGCCTTTGCTTCAAAGTACAAGCTCTATAGGTAGGTATCTGCAAGTGCCTCTGCCCAGCAGTGCCAGGAGAGAGAGGAAACCCCCTCCCTCGTGTCTTTGCTTGAATTTCTGAGAAGCTGGAGGAGGGGAAATGCCCTTTTACCTTGCAAAGCAGTTGAGTCCCAGACATTACCATACTTGGCATCTTTTTAGGCGCCTTCCAAAGAACTTCATCTAATGCTTTATCCTGACCTCAAGCTGTTTTCTGTTTCACTGAGGAGGAAATAGAAACAGAAAGTGAAGTTCACAGATCAAAAACAGATTGAAAAGCAAGAATAGCATTTACATTCATAAGTCCTGCCTCTAACCACAGGGATAATTCCATGGCTGCTGTTGCTCCAGTATGGAGAAATAGAGTTCCCATTTATGTAGTGAAGTACAGCACAAAATAATTAACAGTGATGACTTAGAACTTGAAATCAGATGAACCACAGTGTAGGAGAGTGTGAGATACCAAGGTGAAATCAGACCACAGTGGCTGTCAGCAGACTTGGGCACAGCCTGACCCTCCTGCAAACTGAGGTTTTCTCACCTAGTGTCACAAACTAGGGAGGTTTTCTTTGCTAGCTTCCCTTTGGCAGCCTCAGCAGAGAGCAGGAGCTGAGGAGAGACAGCTGCTGGGACAGACTGTCGGTTTTGCCTGAAGCATTGTGCTCCTGTGCTCCTTGTTTAGTGGTGGTAAAATGCCATCTGGGATTTTTGTGGCATAAAGTGTAGGACGCAAGGAAAATTTTGGAAGACTAGCATGTGTTCCCTCAGGGGCTGGATGTTTGTCTGACCTTTCCTGCTTTTCTCCCCTAAGGCATATGGCCACGCACTCTGCTCAGAAGCCTCACCAGTGCATGTACTGCGAGAAGATGTTTCACCGGAAGGATCACCTTCGGAACCACCTGCAGACCCACGATCCCAACAAGGAGGCCCTGCACTGTCCCGAGTGCGGCAAGAACTACAACACCAAGCTGGGCTTCAGGCGACACCTGGCCATGCATGCGGCTGCCAGCGGTGACCTCAGCTGCAAGGTGTGCCTCCAGACCTTTGAGAGCACCCAGGTCCTGCTGGAGCACCTCAAAGCTCATTCCAGGCGGGCTTCCGGTGGGGCGAAGGAAAAGAAGCATCCGTGTGACCACTGCGATCGGCGCTTCTACACCCGGAAAGACGTACGGAGACACTTGGTAGTGCACACGGGGCGGAAGGACTTCCTGTGCCAGTACTGTGCTCAGAGGTTTGGGAGGAAAGACCACCTGACCAGGCACATGAAGAAAAGCCACTCCCAGGAACTGCTGAAGATTAAAACGGAGCCAGTGGACATGTTGGGTCTGCTCAGCTGCAGCTCCTCTGTGGCAGTGAAGGAAGAGCTGAGTCCTGTCCTGTGTATGGCATCCAGAGACATGATGGGTGGTAAGAGCTTCCCTGGCATGCTGCCCGTGGGCATGTACAGCACACATCTCCAAACCATGCCGAGCTCAGGGATGCCCCATTCTTTGGTTCCTAATTCTCTTCCAATGGGAATGAGCTATCCTCTGGAGTCTTCTTCTCCCATCTCCTCCCCACCGCAACCTCCTCCAAAGTATCAGCTTGGATCTACCTCATATTTGCCTGAGAAACTACCCAAAGTAGAGGTGGACAGCTTTTTGTCAGACTTCCCTGGCAGCCTGTCTCTCTCATCTGGTGATCCTCAGTCTTCTTCGCCTCAGCCACCCGCCCTGGATGAGGCTTTGCTTTCCAAGAGCCCTGCTAACCTCTCAGAGGCTCTCTGTGCTGCTAACATGGACTTCTCTCATCTTCTTGGCTTCCTCCCCCTAAATCTTCCTCCTTGCAATCCACCTGTCTCATCGGGGGGATTGGTCATGGGCTACTCGCAGGGGGAGGCGCAGCCGCTGCTCACCACTTTGCAACATCAACCTCAAGAGTCTCCTGGAGCCGGGGCCTCGCTGAACTTTGGGCCCCTTCATTCGTTGCCCCCCGTCTTCACCTCCAGCTTGAGCACAACCACGCTGCCACGGTTCCACCAGGCATTCCAATAAGCTGGAAATAGCACTGGAGAACAGATCTTTCGGTCACCCTTTTGTGGAGAGCCTTAAAAACGCACAACTCTTCCTTCCTTGGGGGTGTGAAAGCTCTGGCAGAGCTGAGTCAGACGGGAGGTTTCTGATCTCGGAGGGAGCACTTGTATACTGGAACAGCCGATACCCCGTGCGAGTCCCAGTCCTGTACAGCGGAAAGATTTCAGCTGATAGACTGGATATATTTTATCTAATTTTTAATCTGTGAATCAGGAGCCGCGCTTAGCACTGACCTTCCCTGAGAATGCTGGAGCTATGTTCCTCTCTGGGAAGGAACTGTCCCTCAGAAGGAGTTGAGACTCTTTCATCCTGGGCTAAACTTTTGAAGAGTCCAGCTTCCATTTCATGTTACCACACTGCAATTCTGGCAAACCAGCCAACACCTCCACATGGAGAAGAAGTGAGGATACTGCTCTGTATGAAGCCAATGGGGAAGAGGCTGTCCTTCCCTGCTACCTCTCATCCCATCACCCAACACAGCTTACTCCACATCAGTGTTAAGCAACAAGCCCGTTTACATAGTGAATTCAGCGTCACCTCTTCGGAGCCATTAGGATAAACTCATTATGGTGAACATTGTTTACACAACACAAATCTGTTTCTGCCATTGCAAAAATAGGAGGCACCAGAATACACTGGGTTCATCTCTGGTGTAGCTAGAACACTGTTTACACAACGAAGTCAGGTTGCACTGATTTCTCTTCACTTATCATGTTCTTCCCCCATGGGGAAATACACTGCTTTTGGACCACTTCAGCCTCTGCCCCTGTAGGCAGCAGCTTCCTGCCTTTTCCTGCTGGCTATCCCGAGTGAAGGGGATGGAGCAGCTCTCACAGCTTAACTTGGTGTGCGGTGTATGGACAGACCCCTTTTCAATATTCTCCCCCAGGCAAACAGATCTGGAAACCAAAGCATGTGAGAGAGCTGGGTGAGGAGCTCGGGACATCAAGCACTGGCATACCAGGTGTGGGTGAGAACAGGCTGCAGGCCCTGCTCCTTAGGTTCCCTTGGGATGCAGAACAGAGTATGAGTTTCTGGGGCTTGGGTTTTTTTAACTACAGCCATTCATTGAGGTCAGCATCCATTTTGGCTTATCCAAAAAAGCAGTCTCAAAGGTGTATTTTAACCTCAATGGTGGTAACATCCAAGAATCAAGGAAAAATTGGTCCCAGCTTCATATGTACTCTGTTAGTGTATTGGAAGCATTTCCCTCAACACCAATAGTTCTAACAAATGCTGAGGTTTGGGGCCTGCAGTCAACTTTTCACTTTTTGGTTCCACTGGCTTTTTTTGTTCTCTCCTTCTCAAGCCTTGCCTCCTGAAGTTAAAGTCCTGCTTCCCTTGCTCCCTGCCCTACCTCTTAAACTCTTCCGTGGCTGTCTGCCTACCAGGGCAGAAGGGTTATACTGGGAAGTGGCAGCCAGCTGCTGGTGTCATTTAGCACCTGTATTGTCTCCTGCTTCTGTTTTCCTGGGCACTTAAACTGCAGATGGGGACATATGGGTGTCACTCAGTCTGCATAGGTGCATGTTTATGACTATGGACAGGCAAATGTTCATATCTCAGCATTGAGGAACCATTATAGGCCAATATAAACCAGGAAATCTGTCAATATTGTTCTCCATGAATCTAGGAAATGCAAAATCTACCTCTACTCTGTTATCAGCTCCTTGGGCAAAGCCAGATGCTGTCCTCCCTCATCTCCCCAGAGCACATCCACCTCAGTTGATGCAGATTTCTTCCTGCTGAGCCATGATCCCACTGTGTGACATCAGCTGTGCCTCTTTTGGTCACAGGCTTGTCCCCCTTCCATTTTACTCCAGAATTTTATTTTTAATTTAGCTTAGTAATTCTTCCCAGAATGACTCTTTAGCAATCCATTGATTCTCCAGATCATAGATCGGTTGTTTTAGGTTAGCCAGCAATGCTGCAAATAAGACTTTCGTATCAAAATGTAATATAAGATTTATTTACCTCAGCAATTTCCTGTGGCAATGATCTCCCTGAGTTGAATGCAGTACTTTTTCCTTTTCTCCACTGGAAAATGTTGCCTTTCCAAGTCCAACGAGTGCCTTCTTGTTCTCTAACCTAGCAAAGGTAAACAGGGCATTGCAGCCAGTCTGTTTACCAGCATTGAATACCTCAGGCCTGTCTCCTATTGCTTTGCTCTTTGCAAATTAAAGAGTTTCACACTGTTATCAATTATATGCAAGCCTTATCCCTGTCTTCAGTTGAGAGGATTATTATTTTTTGAGAAATGGTCAGAACTGATCACTCACTGCCAGTGAGGACTATCAGATTTATGCAATGCCATCACACACCTTCTCCCACTGCAGAACATTCAGCTTTCTTGCTTCCTGCCTGCATTGTACTCTGAACAGATGTCATCACTGGAATTCCTTTAGCAGTGGTAGCTAAACTTAGAGCCAGGCATCTTTTTCCTACCAGTAGTCTGTCAAAGAATAAATGGAATTCATTTTGCTATGATTTGCATGTGTGATTTGCTTTTCACAGCTACTTTAACAAGCAGAACTGCAACAACCTTTGTCAATGCAAGGAAAATCTAACCCAGCAAAAGCAGCATGGTCAGAGACAGAGCTGGAGCTGATTCCAGGTGTTTGCACAGAAAAACGGATTCAAAGTTCCTCTACCACAACAGTTTGTAATCTGAAAGTATTTTACCAGTCAGTCTAAAACTAATGAGACTAATTCCATTTGAAAATAACAAAAATATGGTGAACAACTTGTACCTGTTCATAAGAAAAACCTTGGAGCATCCAAGCTTACAGCACTTGGGAATCCCAGTCCATTAGGACATATGTACCAAGCTGTTAGGCAAATCAGTGGAAGTCAGCTTAGCCAAGCTCCTGCTGATGCAGCTGGAGGTAAGGGACAAGGGTAACCTTGGCATGCAGTGGGGGGGATTGCTGCAGCACAGCCTATGATCTGTTCTGTGGTGTATGTGCAGGGCTGTGGCAGCCACTTTGCTGGTTATGTGATATAAAAAAAAAATCATCCCAGAAAGAGTTTGGTTTTGGTTTTTGTTTTGGACCACGAGTTTGGGGCTGCAGGTCCAGGACACAGCTGTGAGTCAGCCAGGCAGAGCCCAGCAAACCATCCCATCCCACTGTGATCCCTCTGTTCCTGGCACACCTGTGTCAGGAAGATGGCATCAGATCAAGCCCAAGGGCAGCAACTACAGCACATAATTGGTCAGGAGAGTTTAGTTAAATAAAGGAGTATTTTAAATTGGCTGACTTGGGGGTAGTCCAGAGCAATAGGAACAGTGCAGTCAACTAAGATAGAAAGCCATAAACCTCCAGTCAGCAAAAGGACAGGACATGAACTTGCCAGCCCTTATAAATCAGACCCTAGATTCTCAGAAAGCCAAGGACTTAATGTCCCCCTAGAAATAAGAACTAACAAATAGCCAAACCAAGTCACTCCCTGGCAGCAGAGGGTTAACTCTTACCCATCCTTCCAGGCTCAGATTGCCAGAACCCTGTAAAAGGTTGAAAATCTTTTTCCCCCTGGGATTACAGCTCACTCCAAATCCATTTGTAGGAAGGAATAACACGTTATCTTGCATTTGCTTCCACTGAATTTCACGACACAGTACCCACACACCATGTTGTGACAGACCCCGTGCTCTGTCTCAGAACGTTGCTGCTCTTTAGCTTCAGTGTTGAAAAATGGTGTCACTTCAACTGGAATCCTTTTTTTGCCTCTGGTAGATTGATGATTTCAGTACTTTTGTCGAGCTCAGCTCTTTGTTCTTTAATTCCTTCCTTGCTGACAGGTGAGTAGCAGCTGCTGGGAGGATTTCCTGCAGTTCAATAAAAAAAATCCCCTTTTCCTTTCTCTACCATTGCACCACCTTTGCTCTCTGGACAGAACAACCCCACAGAGGCATTTTTCTGCTGCCTGCAATTAAAATTTCCACAAATAAATCTTCAAAGATGTGCTTCCCATCACCCTACCTTCTTGCTTATCCTCTATTCCCAGTTAGTCAGGCTGACTGAATTCTCCTTCAGGTGCCTATTTTTAGTTAATTGCCTACCCAAGCCCTGGAGCTATTCTGCCACTGAACACTGAAGTGGATGAATGGCTCAAACAGAACCACTTCAAGTTTCCATCCTCACCCAAAATTTTTGTCTTTTCCATAACTTATTTCTTGTATTTTTCCCAGTTCCCAGAGATGGGAGTTGCCATCTGAAGCTCTGAATCCCATCCTGGCCAACCCCTGTGTGTATGGTAGGAGAAGGTGGTTTGGTTTAGCCTGGTCTGCTGGATTTGGGAAGCCCAGATTCTTTTCACCCCAGTCCCCAGCCCTGGCACCTCTCACTCTTTCCATGCCTGTTTACCCATAGCATGCCACAGCCATACTGAGCCTCTCTTGGAAAGCAGCTGGCAGCTGCCAGGGAGGTGCCATTACCCCGATCCAGCTGCCTTACAGGACCATTGTTCCTATTCCCCACCACCTCTCAGGTTCTCTCATCCCTGCTGCACAATCCAGGCACACTCACATCAGGCTCACCTCTGGCTATTCCCAGTGATGGACTTGCTTCCTTCTAGTGACTAACTGGGATCCTCTAGGAATCCTACACGTTTCAGCTGTTCTTGTGGCTGCAGGTGAGGAGTTTTCTCCCAGAGAACAGTCTGCAGTCTCTACCTGGAGCCAGCTCTCATCTTCCCACAGGCCAAACACCACTAAATGCTTCAGACTTGCCTGCAAACAGGTCGAGCAAAAATAGAACTGGTGATCAGAAATGAGACCCGAAAACAGATAACATTCTGCTTCTCACAAACCCACGCCAGGAGATGAGCTTGGCTTTCCTGCTCAAAGTACATTTTTTTTCCATGTGCTCAGGTGGGCTGCAGGAGGAGCCTGAAGCACCTTCCTCACTCTGTGCTTGTGGTTGAAGCCAGGTCTGTGTGGTCCTTTGCACCAGTGCCTAAATAGCAGCATGGAAATAGAGCATCCATGACACAGAGGGAGCTTCTCTGTATCAGATCACAGTGACAAGGAAAGTTAAAAGCATTGCAAAAGATAACCAAGGAATTTGGAATTAATTTTATTCCTATAAATAGGTCAGCTCTTCAGCTGGGGGAAGAATCCTCAACATTGAAGTGCCTTGTTAAAGAGCAACCATCCCTCACTTTCACAGCTCTCTCCAACTTTAGTTTCACCCTCTGCTCACAGACTGTGTCCGTGTTTCAAAAGACTGTGCAAGGGAATAACGAGCCCTAGCATGGAATGTACTGAGAGGGCTGGGGCCAGCTCCAAGGCCAGCAGGACAGGGACAGCCTCCAGCACCTGGCACAGGCCAGGCTGGCTGAGTGTCCAGGTGAACAGGCCAGGAATCTGCCTGCAGCCCTTCTCCCTCTGTAGTCAGAGCTTTGCTCACAGCTCTCAGCAGCACAATCCACTTCAGGGCACCACGCAAGGGTGCAGGAGCCTGCACACTACAGCACATCCCAGAACTTCTGCTAAAAGTCTCTCTGGAGTTTGAGTTCTCCTCACCCTACTGAGTGCCTCAGCCTTGATGCTTTGTGGACCTTTCCCACTTTAGTGATTCCTGAGATCTAGGAGCAATTTTTAGAAAGTTTATTTTGTAACATTTGAACCAGTGTTTTCCTTAAACAAGGATATTGAAGAACATAGACTGTCTGCTGATGTACTCTTGAGACCTGGGTGGCTACAAGAAGGACACAAAGGAACCTGTGGAACCCCAGGGAACAGCCAAACTCTGAAACTGCTGCTGGAAGAAAAGCTATCGAGTGGCCTTTGCAGAACCCTCTCCCAGCACAAGCTCTGCCATCTCCCACAGGAGCCAGTAAACATCCCCTTGGAAGGTGAAGGGTCTGGGATTAGCCCTGGGAGGGGGTAGGAAAGCCACAGTGTCCCTCCCTGGGGCTGCCATTCCCAGAGTCCCTTCTTGTGCTGGTTCTGGACAGGCCCCGTGCCTGACCTCCCTCCCTGCAGCTACAGCTGCCAAAGCCAGAAACGTCCCATTGTTAAAGCTCAACTGGTTTTCTAAAAACAAACTTTCTAGCACTTTTACACAGAATAACCTCTTTTAATGGAGTATTTTGGGGGCTGTAAACAAGGTTTTTAAATTGTAATTAAGTGCCATTAGGAAATGTACGGTTCATCACTAAAATTAGCTCTTGCAAAATGAAGTTCAAATTGAAAGCATCTTTTATAATGAAGTTGTTTATTAAAAGCATTTGGATGATCTGCCCTGGGTGTCTTCATGGAGGGGAGTTGGGAGTTTTGGTTGGATTAAGACAAGATAGGATCATAAGGCAGGTCAAAGACACAGTTCCCTACATGAAGCCACAGAGATTTTTTTAATTTCTTCCAAGCAAAGAATTAGACCCACAAAAAAAAAAACAAAAAACCCAGCACCCCACGGGGGAGGCAGCCACAGCAGACACCATTATCCCCTGTCAAGGAGAATAACATTTGTTAGACAGAAAGTTCTGGTCGCTTGGTTTCACTAAAATTTCCAGCCCATGTGGCAGCATTTCAGACAAGTCCAGCCCACTCCCCCTCCCAAACAACCTCCACATCCTCTGCTCCCCACAGGCAGGAGAACCAGGACCAAACCTCAGCTTAAGCTACAACTGGCTGCAGGCACCAGCAGAATTTGAAGATGAAACAGGGCAAAGCACACAGTGCCCTCCTGGGATTCTCCTTCAGAACATGGATTAAAAGCTGACAGCCATGATCAGTGTTAGGTGTTTCTCTAAGAATGATCTAGTTTGCAGTTCTAGTTTTCATTCCTAATTCAGCCACCATTAAAACATGGTCTTTCCTTAGCAGCTTTCCCCTGGAGCTGAGGGCTGTGGCAGGACATGAATACACTCATCTGCCAAAAATGAGAAAGAAGTTCAGCATGGATTGTCCTGGTGGTGGAGCTGAAGTTTCCTCTGCCTTTTTAAACAGAGAAGGGAATATTCTGATGATTTCTGAGTTTTGATTCAAGCATTTGCTAGCTCTGGTCTCACTCACAGACACTCAGCAGCCCCCAACACTGGACCCTGTAACCTGGGGGAATCACATCCATTGCTCTGCTGGGCAAACCATCTCAGGAAAGGGGAATTCACTTTCCCTCCCTCAGGCAGCATTCCAGCAGATGCTCACTGATCTCCTGCCACTCACCCCCCAGCAGAAACACACAAGCTCTGGGAAGCCATGGAGCTGGAAGCCAACACTGAGGGCTCAGCTTCCACAGCAGCAGTGCTGCTCAAACTCTCACTCTGAGGAAGGAATGGCAGCTCCCTTGCAAGCTGTCCTCTCCCCTCTGCTGCTCTAAAGCACCATGTATCTGCCCAGCACTGCCATCCAACAGCTCTGCTGCTCTGCCCATCAGTGCCACATGTCAAACAACGAATCTCACACAAGAAATGAGTTGCTCAAGTGATCTTACCCAGCAGCACAGCATCAGCAGATCCAAATGCCTCAACTGGTGGCATAATTACAATATATGGCAGCATTCAGGGTATGCCACACTGGGAGAAACTTAAGTTTACCAGGAGAAAAATATTACAAAGAAAACCAGAGTATTCCAAGCTCTGCTTCTGGCTGAAGCCACACATCACAGACCACATGGGTGTCACACAGGCCAAGTGTTATAAAAAGAAATTCTCCAGAAGTGGTTTAGGAGAACCCAAGAGAGCAGAATGACAGGACAATGGCAGATTTATTTACAATAGGACACAAAGAATACATACATTAATTAAAAATTACAAAGAATACAGAGAAAACACTTCAGGGAAGGGAGAGAAATCAATGCTGGCTGAGCCTCTCCACTGGGGCAGGGGCAGAAGAAAAACAGAAGAAAAAAATCAGTTATAATCTCAGAGAGGGACCTTACATCAGAACTGACACAGGACTCCACAGCACAGCTGGCTCACACATCCCCTGCTCCCTTTTTCCATCCATGATTCCTGGCTGATTAGACTTTGGCATGATGGGCAGGGCCAACGGGAAGGGACACAGGCCCTTGCATGGACCTGGTGGAAACTTATGGCAATTGGGATTTAAAAAGGCCCCAAAGCCCTCCCTGGGAGCAGGGAGGGCTTTGGACAGTTTTGGGTTGGAATGATGTGACCTGTTGGCAGCTGGTCATTGGAAGACCTTACTCCAAGAAGAAAAACTTTAATAGATCTCACAAAAAAACCCCTCATCTTTGTAGTCCTGGCTGAATCCAGAGTCTGGGGATGGAGGGAGCCTTCACCGCAACGTGGAACCTTTTTACTAATAAACATCACTGAAGTGACCCAAATAAAAGAAACCAAAAAAAACCACAACCCAACTTTAACCTCTTTTAAAAAGAGTTTCCCACGGGCAGATTCAGGCATCAAGCCATGGGAAAAGAAGAGCCCATGTCAGCTATCCTGGAGAGCTTGGACTGTTTTTTGTGGAGAAGAACAAAATACAGCAATACAGCTATGGGGTGTACACTCTTCCTGTTCCCTGGAGGTAGAGAATTTCAGAGGAGCAGAGAGCAGCAAGGGCAGCCAGAGCACAGGGCAGGCAGTGAGAGAGCCCCGCTCCCAGCCACGGGACAGCGCCCAAGGCCACCTGCCTGTGCCAGCCCCTTCAGAGTGGCCTGCACAGCCCTCGGGCAGCTTGGGCCCAACACTGCCTCAGATTACTTGGCACTAAGGCCACAGCACCGCAGCCATCTCCCACAGGCTCTGCAGGATCCCAGTGGCATTCCCAGGAAGGAGCCTGTCCCGTTTCCTCACTCATGCAGAGCAGAGCTATTGACAGAACAAACCCTTGTACCTGGCACATCCTTCCAGTCCTGTACTGCAGCACAACCACGTCACTTCCACCAGGACCTTGTGTCCTGCCTTCTGAAAGGGAGGCAATCCCACCCTCCTGCAGCGGCCTGTGCTGTCCGAAGCTGGAGGGAGGGAGAAGTGATGCCGAAGGTTGCAGTTCTCAAGCTCTCTCAGGGTGAAATTGCACTTCCCAGGCTCTGAATGGCACCTCCAGCAAATTGTAAACAAGCCGAAGCTGGGACTTCGGTGATCGGAGTGCGCCGGACTCCCGCTGGCTGAGCCTTTAGGCTCCGGTTATTCTGCCACAGTCAAGCTCCCTCTTCTGTGCAGACACGAAGGCAGGAGAAAAACACAGTCTCATACTTGTCTGAAGAGTCTCCCTGAATCCTAGAGCACCCCAGGGGCTGGAAGAAAACGTTTTCACAAGTGTTTCCACTGCTGTCTCAAATCCGTTCATCATCAACATAAAAAAAAGGATGGATTAGCAAAAAGGGGGTTTACTTATACAGAGGGATATTTCTCTGCTAAAAAAACTCCCTCAAATATGGAACAGGATAATAAAATGTAAGGTATCTACAGACCCCTTTTCCCCGCAGAAGTAGCCCAGAATCCATGTACACTGTGCCAAAGTTACATTCCAAATCGAGGAGTTAATTATTTCTCTTGTGACTCTCCCACTGGATTTTTGTTTCCGTAAAAAGAGCTGGGAGAGGATGTCCCTGTCCCTCCCGGGAGGACACGTGTTCAGAGGTGTCTGATTCCTGCTGGGGGGATTCCAGCTTCAGTCGATTTTCACGGCAGCGTAGATCTTCCGCACGAACATGTAGGCTGCGTAGAAGCCGATGGTGCCCGTCAGGAGCCAGAAGGACAGGACCATGAGGGCAGTGTAGCCAAAGTACAGTAAGGAGGGAATGAACTCAACAATATCCAGCTGAAACAGAAGAGGAGGAAAAAAAAAAATCAGCAAAATAATGCACAGAGGCGACAAACCAACCAGTGCCTTCTGCAAGGGGAGCTCAGGCAAAGGAAGGAAAACTTTCCTTTTTGTCCCGCTGAAGGGAGATTCTCTTTGAGGTGGGGTCAGGGAATGCTGCTCTGCATAAGTCCTGGGGCACCTACACTCTCCTCTCCTGGTCTGGAAGGGCTATCAGCACTGCTATGGGCTGGCATGGGCAGACTGGGGCTCAGCAAGCCCACCATTTCCTTTCCCAAATCCCACAGTCACCCCCAAAAACATGGCACTTTCACCCAGGACGAATACCTTGTTCACAAAGTAGAAGACAGCGTAGATCAGCACGTAGAAGGCAGATCCTCCGGACACCAGGAAGGTCCTCCACCACCAGCGGTAATCCTGACAGGATAAAGAGCCTCGTTATCCCCTGGGGCACTGCCTGTGACCATTCCAGGACAGGGAGAACATCACCATCTTCCTTCAAAGGAAATCCACAATTTGGGGCCAGGGGTTTTTGGTCACAGAAGTGCTTCCAACCCAAGAGATGTGAAGCTGACAGTGAAGCAAAGCCAGGTCAGGCTCAAAGCACACTGTCCATGGGCACGGCTCACCTCTGGCCCTGCATTTTGTTTTGTATGTGGATGGAATGGAACAGTTTGGGAACAGCTCAAAACACCCTGTGCCCAGCAGAATTCCTGGTAGGAAACCACAGTTCCCAGCCTAATAGTTAATCAAGGAGCTCTAATTCCTCTTAGAGTGAAGAGACATTGGGGACAATCACACCCATGAAGCTGGGCCACACTAATCTTTGCTGACCAGCAGCAATAATGTGACCTGTGCTTTCCCACGAGCAAGTACCCTGAGCTACCCAAACTGCAAACATGGAAATCTCACCTCAGCACAGAGCTGGAAATACACCATGACAATGCTGATCTGGGAGCAGGATACCACCAGAATTATAAACACCAGGAAGAGGAAGCCAAAAAGGTAATAGAACTGGTTCTCCCAGATTGCCTGAAACAAACACACAGCAGGAATTTGTTTCCATGCTACTGTGATCAACCACTGAACGTGGGACCAACTTCTGGCAGCCAGCTAGGGGAAAATAATGAGCCCCTCAGCCCCATGTAGATGAAACCACAGATTTAATGCATTTCACAATGCCACTTCAGAGGATTCAGGTTACAAAAATGTGCACAAGGACAGCTCTGGGGCTGCTTGTTCATTCCCCTGCATCTCCCAAGCAATGGAAAAGCAAATTCTTCCCCATCCATACAAGGTGAGAAATGGGCAGCAGCTGGAACAGTGACTGTCTCAAGACCAGGACCCCTCAATGTCATGTTACAGTAAATTTCATCTTTACCACAATCCTTCAAACCACCAGGAGAGTCCCATAACTCTCTCTGGAAACTACCAAATGGCCTGGAAGAAACCAGCTACCCCCTTTTGGTGAGTATAGGGATAGGAGACTGCTCCAGTGGAAGCCCCCTCCCTTTCAAAAGCTTTGGCATGAAAGGAATCCTATTGAGGAGGAAAGTGGGTTAAATGCTTACACTGAAAATGAAGAACAGTTCGATGAACATGGCTCCAAAAGGCAGGATACCAGCCATGAGAATCCTACAGAGCAGAAAGAAAAACCATAAGCGGCACAATATAACTGTCTGGACATTAAAAATTCCTTGTTAAAGCAATTAAAACCACACAGAGCATTCCAAGCAAAGGCTCTGCATTTCCAGATGACTAAATTCACAGGCAATGGCACAGCTGCTCCCACAGTTGAGCACGCACCACACACAGCTACAAGTACCCTTCATACCACATCCAAATTATCAATGCTGTCTCAAGGAACCCCATCTGCAATCTGTTCATGTCCAGAGAGCAGCAGGTGACATTCAGCAACCCAAGGGGACCGAGGGGAGGGGGCTTAACTCACCATATTTCCCAGACACTCATCACTCACCCCACAAATTTGTTCATATACCACCTCTGCTCCGGGATCTGCCTGGGAATCTGATTTGTCCGTACAGGATTGTCATACGGCTGCTTGCGAAATCCAAAGTAGTAACCCAGGTAGACCAAGGGCAAGGAGATCCCAAACCACATGCAGAGCAAGGCCACCATGGTAGGGAAAGGCACCTGGAATCACACCAAGAGCCACAGAAGTGAGACTGACCGCTTGCCTGCCCTGGGGACTGATGACATTGGCTAAACCAACCCTCCTTGGAAAGGTCTGGGAAGCCAAGTGAGTCCCTATCAACCCAGAGACCCCCTCCCACCCAGCAGGCCCCAGACTGAGGGTGGCACCTACCGCACCAGAGGAGTGTTTCCCCCAGATGAAGCAGTTGAGGACAAAGCAGATGCCGAAGACCACGCCCGGGTACAGGGTCGCTGTCTGCAAGAGGAATCACAGCCTCAGAGAAAGCACCTGACTCATCAGCCAGATGTTCCTCTGGAACGAGTCCATCCCTAGGACAAGACACGTGTGGAGGAAGTGTCCCTTTTGCTACAGGACAAGGACACGGAGCTGGGCTGTGGGAAGGATCTTGGACAATCCTCTTTGCTCTAGCACGTGCTCTGCTGGTGCCTTTTCTGTACAGCTGCAAGGACTCAACCCACAGCAAATGTGCAGCACAGCCAGACTGTGTCCAGCTACCACAAACATGTGGAGCTTATCCACAGATCTTGCCATCGGCAAACCTGGATAAACAGCACAGAACATCCAAGACTCACACAAAAAGCTCCCTTCTTCCATCGATGGCCTTTCAGAGTCCGGTACAAGCGGCCAGCAAAGAATCCACCAAAAACCCTGGACAGAAACAAGCCAAGACAACAAAAATGAGCTGTTGTTGCTGGGGAGAGGCAGGACAGCCCCGGGGGGGGAAGCCGTGGAGGCACCTACCCCATGAACATGAAGAGGAAGCAGGCAGTTGTCATCAGCGCGCCCCGGCTCGAAGGCGACAGCATCCCCAGCATAGCAACAACTGCAGAGGGAAACAGGACAAGGAACAGCAGCTGAGGGACGTGTGCTGCAGCAGCTGGAGGACAGGGGCCTGTCCCATCTGCAGCCCACAGCTGCCTGAAATCTCTGCACAGGCCTGATTTCCTTCACAGCATAACGCATCCACAGCCTCCAGCACCGGCCAGAGAGGAAGGCACAGCTTTGATCTCAGCTACAGACCATGCTTCAGCCTCAGCTTCCCCAGGGATGGAAGCAGGTAGGTGCAGCTCAGCAGGCAAGGCACACCTGTGCAAAAATCTCCCAACCCACTACCAGCCAGGGCTCACAGCTTGGCAATGGAAATATAATCACACAAAGCTGCCTTCAGCTGGGCAATGTAATCCAGGCAGCTCTGCAGTGCTGATCAGCCCAGGCTGATGGCAACAGGAAGCAGCTTCATGGGCCTCACTCCAGCTAAGGTGAGCACAGGGTGAAGTCAAACATCCTCGAGCATCATTCGTGTTACTGCCACCTCGTGCAACATGTGCCACTTACAGATGACAATCAGGATCATACAGAAGAGCTGAATTCCAGAACCCAGGAGAGAGCTGAGGATCATAGGGTACTGTGGAGGCCTGAAGACATCTCCATGCACAAGTTTCCAACCAGATTCTTCCATGGTATCTTCCTATAGCAACAACAGAAAAAGGAGGTTATTTAGATGTGATATGCCAGTAGAAATTAAGGTCTTACCACAGCCAGCCTAAGATGTTAACTTCCCTGGATCTGGTTTTTCTACTGAATTTTACCACTCTAGCCAAGAAACTTCTTTCTTCTTGGGCTAAAAACAGCTGAGACCCGAATTGTCAGTGCCAGGCTGCACATTTATAGAGCTGTCTGCAGTCACTGCTCAGGTCTGAAGACATCTGAACTGGTATGTGATAGGACAGATAGACAAAGGTGTGTGACAGCACAACACAACTGCCCCTCCCATGGCCAGGGCTCAAAGCAAAACAGGGACAAAGGACACCCAAGACACCCAAAAGACACCCAAGTCTGCACACTAGATCCCTCCTGGCCTGTGCTTCTCTCCCTCTAACCCCAGGAACAAACCCATACAATGTCATCTTCCTTGTTGTAGTTGGCAATGTCCTTGCGCAGAGTCCGGATGATGATCATGCTGAGAATCCCTGAAAACAACCACAGACTGAGTTCAGCTCACAGGCTCCTACATGGCTGTGTTGCTCTCATGCTGTGTAACTACACGGCTCCCACCAACACACTGCTCTGGCTGGGAGGTCTTTAGTCATCAGCAAAGACAGAAACAAAACCCCAAGGAGTAGAGAAGGCACTATTCCAGCAGAAATGAGCCATTGTGGCTTTCTTGTGGGTTTTTTTACTCCCTCAATGACCCCAGTAAGAAAAAGGCTGGAAACTGCCTGACCCCATGAGACACTGCTTGAACTGGGAGGCTTTAAACTGATTTCCTGCCCCTTCTGACCAGGTTCAGAGGGGGCCACATCCCTCCACTAGACACCTGCAGCTAAGGCTTAAAGAAAATTCCCTGCAGATAAGGGTAAAGCCTTCCCCTTCCCACACATCCACTCACCTGAAAGGAAAAAGACAACCACAACTGAGTTAATGATAGAAAACCAGTGGATCTGCACGTCACTCATGGTCAGGTATGTGTCCCAGCGGGAAGCCCACTTAATGTCACTTTCCTGAAAGCACAGGAGAGTTCTTCTCACACCAGCACATTCCCAGTGTCTTCCACAACTCCAGTGACAGACACTTGGAGCATCACTGCCAGCCAGCTCCCCAGTACTGCCTCACCTCCCAGTGCACAGAGTAGGTGAAGAGCAACTGGTTCTCTTTAGTAGGATCTATTTCCTGAGGGGCAGAGCCCGTGGCTTCGGGCAGGGTGCACATGCTCTTCTCATCAGCCTTCAAGTCTGTAAGGGAAAGCATGGCACAGGGTCAGCCCTCCCCTCAGGCACCACGTGTCCCACAGAGCATCACCCTGAGGGTATTGAGTTGTAGTAATTCCAGGTGGGAAAGCACTTGCTCCTTGCTCACCCACTCTGCAGTTTGCAAAACTATTCTCCTGACCAGCAGTGGAGCACCATTAACAAACTTTCAGGAAAGCTATGCACAGACCTCTCCTTAACTGGAAGGATAAAAGCCAGAGGTTCTGAAGCCAAGGATCTAGACCATTAACAAATCCTTTATTCCACATGATAAGGTGAGAAACAAGACCTCTGCAGCAGTGCCTGCTCTGCCAGAGGAGAGCTGTGTGGGGTGATCCACACCATGAGCAACTGCCCTTCTAGATACCCTTTTCCACTGGGCTCACTGAGGCAGGAGTGCTTTCCCCTAGCCATTATTTTTAAATTTAAATCCCCCAGAACAGTTCCAAACATCCTGTGTTTCCCTGGACTAGCACACAGTGTCCCACTCAGGGAGATCAGCGCCACAACAAGAGCTAGAATGCCAGACATGCCTCATATCAGATGACACAGTGCAAAAAAATCCAACCCCAAAACCTCAAAGTCAGATCTTTTTACAGGAATTGATTTTCCATGGACTGCAATTCATGGATGTGTCTCTATTGTTGGTACTTCCTTAATAACAAAGCGGTTTATTATTCTTATAATTTAGACTCCTTTCTGTGCCCTGTGAAAGCAACAACTGGCCCCCTGACACATCAGTAGCATCTGATTTTTGTCCCTACAGGAGATTCTTCCCCCTTGCTCCCCTCCTCAGGAGTCTCTTACCTTCTAGTTTAATGCTTTGGGGAATCACCTCAAAGCGCACCACCCTGTAGGTGTGCTCCTGGCTCTCTTCCACATCCTCTCTGTGGTAGTAAAGGATGAAGGACAGGTGGTTGTGCAGGTAGAACTGAAACAGTGACAGAAAATAAAACATCAGCACCCTAGGGGATGAAGGGGCAAAGCTGAGAAGCAACAACTACAGAAAACAGCTTCAGTGAGGGAAAACTACAGACTCCAACACCAGAGATCAGCCAGCCTAGGGGCACAGTGCCTTTGCTCTGCTGAGGGGAAACCACTGCATGAGCCTGTCCAAAGTTACACAGTGAATAAAACCAAGAACTCTTGGCTATTGTACCAGAAGTCCAGCACCCACCCTCTTCTTCCCACAAGAGATCCCTTTCCTCATACTTCCACTCCTTATAAAACCTTCTGGTTGTATTCCCAGTTCTGATACTCTCTGGCAGACCTCTCACAGACACCCAGATCTTCTCCAGGCACCCTCACACTGAACCTTAATTCTCTACCTTGTTACCGTCCATAAACCCCAGCCTGTATCCGTGCTCGAACTGCACATCCTTCTCCTTCTTCTTCTCCTCTTCCTCACGATTGGAATAAAACTCCAGCCGTGTTGCCACAGGGAGGTTATCAGCAATGCTGAAAACACAAATTTCAGATTAAATTTGTCCACAGCACCAAATTCCCCCAAGACAAACCCACGCTCGAGGTGACTCACAGGTGGACGTAGTAATCCTCCCTGATGCGCTCGGCGATGAGCTTGCTCTGCTCCACTGTCAGGGTGACTGGCTTGTTGGGAAAGTTGCACAGCACTTCACATTTCTTCTCCACATTCATGGAAACCTGGAAAGGTGTATTTACAATTCGGTCCCCTCGAAGAACCTCACCTGGAAAACAGGAAAATACGGGCAGGGTTGGAGACTGCCAGGCTTCCTGCTGCTGATCCTGCTGCCAGGCACTGTGCAGCTGGAGGGACCACAGCAATTCTCCTTTGCTACGCCAGGTGCAAGGATAAGACTGCAGGACAGTTTAGCTGGAAGTATCAAGCACTGCTTATGAAGCAGGTTACAGACTCTCCTTCTGGACAAGCACTTCTTCTGTCCAACACACAGGCACTGCCGTTTGCAGACAGCCAGCACACAGTGAATCAGAGGAAGCAGGTTCTCACAGCTCAGCAGAAGTGACACTTGAAATTGGTTTTGCCCCTGTAAACACCCCCCCACACACTGTCTGACAGGTACACACCGAGGTTCTCAGCCTTGTACGTGATCTTGCTGGGCTGGCAGAAGGGCAGTGAGTAGTACTCATATGGCAGCTGGGTCCGGGAGCTCGTCAGCTTCACAGCCTGCAGGAAGAACAGAAGGATTATCCCCAGGAAAGAACTCCAGATAATTTCCTGTCCTCTCAGCATCATCCAGAAGTTGATGCTTACTTCAAGACACCTTTCACAAAGCTCACTTCCAGAAGATACTACTACTGCTACTACTAATATTAAAAATAGTAACAGAGACAGATGTTCCTGAGAGACTTCCAGTAGCAATTCATTCACAGAGAAACACTCAAAGAACAAAGCATGGTGGTTTCACAAATTTATGTCTCAGTGGAGTCCTAAGAAACAACAAAGAGCTCAAAAGAGATTCAGGAGTCACATTTCATACAAGATATCCTCAAACAAAAATTCATATCCCACTGGACCTAGAGGTCTGGCCTCCAGTGCTATGAAGAGTTCAGCAATTTTAATCTCTGCAAGGAAAGCCAGAGAGCCATCAGTCTGGAAAGACAAGGTGACCAACCACAAACATTCCTGGAGAGTGTCCACAAATCACAGGGTACAAGGGAAGTGCAGAGACATACCACAACAGCCAAGGCCACACTTGCTCTGAAAAACAGAAGTGTTTTGTAACACAGCCAAGCTTGTTTATTGGAAGAGTGCTGGCAAATACACTGACTTGCCTAAGCACTTGAGGAAGTATTTGGCTCCTGAAATCCCTTTGAGAACAGCCATTCTAAAACCCGCTTCTTCTGGGAAGCTTACTGTAGCCACAGGCAACTCTCATTTGCTTAAAAATAGCCTAGTCTGGCAGCCTGTGGCCAAAGAGAAAACTGTGCTGTGCTTCACGTGGGAGCAGCCAACCTCAGCAGCCCCGAGGGTGCTGGATTTGCTGAGACAGAGGCCACAGCTTTAGAAAAATAAATGAAATGGGCTATAAATCACTGATGTCTGAAAGCAAAGCCTGGCTTCCTCAGGATAGGTGCAGCAGCTCATCATTGAGTATCAGCAACACTGTACAGGAACAGCTCCCAGCAAGGCTCAAGGACAAAACTCCACTTGGGAAGAGCTTCTCATGGATTTCCCTGAAGACACAACTTGAGCAAACTGGGTACTGAGAAGGTCTGACTCAGACCTTATTCCACCATTCACCTTCCACCCGAAGGCACACTCTGCATAAGCACTTTCAGAGTCAGTATAATGCTGGAGAAATTAAATTCACTTCAAAGCCACAGTGAGAAAGGGACCCTTTTCCCCAAAAGAGCAACATCTTGAGGACTTTGGTGCAACTGCTGAAGGAATGTGGTAGAAGAGATCAGGGGCAAGAAAAGGAATCCCACTGGACCCAAATGTTGTGAAACAGAGGAAATATGTGAACACAAAATTTTAGCAACAGGATCCCCAAATTCAACTTTCCAGCCATTTTTAGCTGCTATGGTATAAAAAAGAAAAAAACCCAAAAGACAAGGAACCCCCAAACCAAACAGACTAACAGCACTGAGTTCATCCTACCTTTATTTCCACGGGATCATTGCGGTGGAAGTTGATAGGAGCCACCCCAGGTACATAGAACGAGCTTGTGCTGTGCAGCACCAACAGCAGGCCCAGCACAGATCTCAGCCTTTCCTGCAAAAAGGAGAAGAAACAGTAAAATACAACAGAAACACTGGAACAACGTTAGACATGGGCAAGCGAGTGCTCAGTGACTCTTTGTTGAGTAGGAAAAGGTCTCTTGGACAGTGAAGCACTGAAAAGAATCTGCATTCTTGTCCCACATTGCACCCCAGAGCAGCCACCAACCTGTAGCCCTTATCTCATTTGTCACTCAAGTGACAGACCTACACAATGTTACTCAAAAACCAAAACCACACCAGTGCCACCCTTGCCCCAGTGGGCTGGGAGGTGACAAGACCAGGAGAGAACTTTGGCAGAAACTCAGGAGACACATGAGCGTGCAGTAGATGAAATCTGTGATGACAGTTTTGGCAGAAATCAGGCTGTCTTTTCATACAGGTGACAATGACTCAGGCAGCAACAGGAAAGACAAGAGGGCAACTCTGTAAAGCCTTGCCAGGAAAGAACAGTTGGTAGCAAGAAATGGGGAAGCTGCTATGCAATAGGTGGGGGAGCTTTGGAAGTGAAATATGAAGGAAATGCCCAGTGCAGGTTTTTGAGCTGGCAAAGCACAAGGAAGACGAAGCCAAGGACTTTTCTCATCAGGATCTTTGCTCTTGTACTGACAAATGTACTTCATCTTCTCCAGAGGAAGGCAGCAGCTTAGCAATGGCAACATGGACATCACCCAAAACATCTGTGTAACTCATGGACCTGGCCAGGTGATCATCTCACCTGCCTGCAAGCTGAGTTCTTTTCTATGCCAGCTCAGAACTTCCAGGAGGGAGCTCTGTTTTGCTTCAGTCACAGAGCCCTGGCAAGGCCCAGACTTCCAGCCAACGGGGCACACACCTTCACAGCCTTTTCCAATTATTTATATTTCAAAATACATGCACAAAACCCCCTCAGATGACAACCTTGCATCTGAGGTGCCAGGAAATCATGTAACAGTGCAACAAGTCAACAACAAATATGCACAACCCCAGACTGAGAAAAACCCAGCTTCAAATAGGCAAAAATAGTTCAGATTGTCTAAGCCTGATTATTTTCCTACATGCAAACATGCAGAGACCCTTTCTTAGGAGAATATGATGGAAATAAAAGTAGTAACCACAGGAGCACAATCATTTATTCCTGTCCCTCAGATGGAAAGTTCACACACAAACTCTCTCCAAGAAGGCACTTCTGGATAATTATCAGTAGTCTTGGGATCTGCAGACAACCCCAGGTTTATCCCATTCAGAAAGACTTATAACAACATTGCCACTTTCTTTGAACTCACAGAAGGTGAACAAACCACTCTGCCAACACAGAGGACTTATTCACCAAGCCCCAGTCTGACCCAGCATGAAGAGGCCCTAAAATATCCAGTTATCACTACACTTGTCCTTCCCTACAGCTCATGGTGCCTCCAGTTACCACTGCCAGAGTCTGAACTCCAGCACTTATTTAAGGGAAAGGGGAAACAGCAGCTGTTCCCGGGGGCACTCTACAACAGCTCCAACGTGTTCCAGAGGCTCCAAGGATTGGCCATGTGCACCCTGCCCAGGTCACTGCCAACAACTTGAAGAAACCCTCAGCAGCAATTTCAAGCATCTGAATTGGGCTGTTGCTGTACCAGAGCTAGTTTAGGTCTTAAAAGTTTCACTGTCCACACAGGAACTAAAGAACAGAACACAGCATTTGTTCAAAGAGAGGAAAAGGAAGCAGGAAGTGACAGTGATGGATATCATGAATTGTCCCATCTCTTTTTGGCAGAGAAGGGCAAGAGGCCCATCAAACAGCCATAATCAAGAGCTGTTAACTTTCAAAGACAGCTTTGAAGAAAAGCAGGGAAAACGAGCTGTGCAGAGCCATTTGTCCAAATGGATTCACACAGCTCTCCTATTCCATCCCACTCACTGAAACTTTTTAATACGGTGACAGAAAGGGAGGAAAGACACAACCCACTACTCCGTGGGAGGGAAAAAAACCAACAAACCTCTCTCACACAGGCAACCTTCATTTTGCCCTCAGGCACGTTAACGGGACAAGAACAGTGCTAATGGCACCCTGACACTTGTCCCCTTTTCCAAGGGCTGCCTCCTTGGATGATCCTGACAACTGCTTGGATAAGCTCATCTCAATACTTCCCTGCCCTGCTCACCCTGCACTGGAGGAGCTGCCGAGAGCCCTTCGGAAGGAGACAAGTGCTGCATTCACATTCACTTCAGAGCTCCTTTGACACCAGGAGAGCTGCTGGCAGCCTTCTCTGCCCTTCACACACCAGAGACCACGAGGAAATTCCCAGTAGGATCATCCCCAACTCTCAAAGCCAGCTGAGAACTTCCTTCTCCCTGCCTGGGGGAAAGCCAGCAGGATATGAAGATGCTTAAAGTAAATCAAAGAAAAGCCTCGGCTCTCCCAGTCTCTCCGTGAGTCACCTTACAGCCCAGCCAACGACCTTTGTATCAGCACACATCCTTTATCCATACCGCTACTCCTGCAATGCATTGTCACAGAAATATCCTCCTAAGAAAGTGAGGAGGAAATCTGTTTTACTCCTACAAGACTTCAAGCAGATAACAGTCTCAGCAACTCGTTTTCTCCTCTGTGAGCTAGCACTGATGCTTGCCTATCTTAGCAAATTCCCACCAGGAACACCTTCAGTTCTCCGAGGATTCAAGGAATAATTTAATAGGAACAACAGGGGTGCTGGGACGCGGGAAGATGAAGCAGCTGCTCAAACCAGGACCCGACAATCAGCACTAAACACTTGTAAAAACCCCACAGAGAGCAACAGCCTCTGTGCTTGGCGCCAGCAGCGGGCCCGGGCTGACATCTCGGAAGGGAAGGCAAAAGGAGATGCCGGTGCTCCCTACAACCCACCCCGCTCCGAGCCCCCCGCTCGGCCCCTCCTGCCCAGCCAGCGCCGCGAACCGCACAAACGGAGCCAACTCTGCTGCCGAGGGAGCGCGGGGCAGGCGGCACGGGAACCCGCTCGGCTCCGTTTGGCCCCTGGGCACCGAGCGGCGGCCCGAGCTCTGCCCTCCGCTGGTGACACCGCCGGGAGACGCGGGACAGCTGCAAGGCCCCGGGCGGGACCGGGGAGCCTCCCCCGGCCAGGGGCCGGGTCCGCATCCCTCCCAGCGCGGTGCAGGCCCGACCGGAGCCCCCGCGCTGAGCCCCGCGCCGGGGCCGGGGCCGGGCCNCCGCCATCTTGGATCCACGTGTCGGCGTTGACGTCACCGGAAGCGGCGCGCGGTTGGCTGCGGGGCCGATCGCCATGGCGACCGCGGCGGCCGGGCAGGACCCCGCCAGGAGGCCGCGCTCCCCGCTGCCGGGGCCGGGCCCAGCTTAGCCCCGGATCAGCCCAGCCCTTCTGTCGGGCGCAGTGGGGCGGGGGTCTCCGCTCCGGTCCCCAGCGGCTCTCCGGCCCCACGAAGCCGGCCGGGGAAGGGGCGGTCCGCGCCGCCATCTTTGCTGCGGGCAGCGGCCTTGGCCTGGAGGGCGGGCAGGACACCGCGGCCGCCATGTCTGGTGAGGGCGCCGAGGCGGGGGGCCGGGAGGTGCCCGGGCCGTTCCGAAGCTCCCGGTTCCTCCGCTCCCTGCGATCCCACCCCGGCGGTTCCGCGGCCCGGGGGCTTCTCCCAGGGCGCTGCGGGCCCGCCCGGCTCTGGAGCCCCCGTTCCGAGGGGCACTGCCAGCCTTGCCCCATTTGTCTCTCCCCCACCCGGGCTGCGGAGCAGCAGGAATGGCCAGGAGAGAAGACGTTGTTGATAAATACTTTATTGATTACAAAAAAAGGACCCCAAAGCAGAAGCGACGGCGTTTGCCTCTTGGTATCGAAAATATAATGACATGCCGTAGTCTCTCTGCTGTAAGAGGTGCAGGACTGTCTTTAAAAAATACTGTTTACTCCTTTCCCCCAAATAACCTGTCGTGAAATACTAGAAATAAAAGACAACATAAAGTGAGTGTGCAGGGAGCAGCTGGCCCTTGCTGACACTGCACACGTCCCAGCAGACAACAAATCTGCCTGTGAGTTTTGCCATGGGGGAGCGGGCTCCTTTTGCCATGGCTTTGGGTTCCTCCCAGGGCAAGTGGAGGGGGATCCCTGCAGGGATGGCCTGGAAAAGCACTGTGGGTGTCCATCTGCCCCTGCAGCACAGCCTCACAAAACCTGTGCTCTGCACAGCGGGTGCCACGAAAATAGCGGGGCAGGAAACCCAGGAGGGCGAGAGGAGGACACGTGTCTGGGACACTCGACATCCAAACCCCGGGATCCTGTGCTGATGATGAGCCAACGGGCTGCACTGCAGCGTGCCCCACAGGAATCCCCTGGCATCAATCACAGAAGGAGCACAAGCACTGCACGGCATTTCGCCAAGGCCAGCATGCTAAAGCACCTACTTCTGCAGAACGACGTAATAAGATCTCAGAGGGATTAAAAAAATACTGATCTGGGTTTTTCCTTTGCAGCAAAAGCAGGCCCAGCCCCATTCCTGTCCCTCCTCCTGGGGCCTGGGCATCCATTGTCCAGCCAACACTTCCCAGAGCCACTGCCCTGTGGGCACTCAGGCTCTTTGGAAAGGCACAGGGTATGGCCACATGTCTCTCATCCCTCCATCATGTGCTTCCTCCTGCGCTTCCTCCAGCCCAGCCACTCCGGGAAGGCTGTGGTTCCTGGGCCAGGCTGGCAGGGGAAGCAGGGCACATGTGGGACAGGGAAGAACTGGCAGCGTCTGTCCTGAGTGTCCTGCACTACGGCTGCTGCTGGTACTGGCTCTCTGTTGCAGTAAAGAAATCCTCTAAAACACTTTGTGTGTACTCAAAAGTGGGACGATCCTCAGGTCTGGTCTTCCAGCACTTCATCATGACCTCGTACAGCTCCTCGGGGCAGTTATCCGTGCGGGGCATCCGGTATCCATGCTCCAGCGCCCTGATCACCTCCACGCTTGACATCCCTAGGAAAATGGGGTGGAACAGGTGAATATCACCTGGTTTATCACTGATTTCTTTAAAAGTCATAAAACCTTCAAACTCAAAACTTCTCACCCTTTGGGCGATGTCTCCAGGAAGGAAAAAGTAGTTAGAGGGGCTGGGAAGGGGAACTGTTCTTCCTGATCAGGGAAACATGGACAAAGGAGATGCTGGGTTATTGTAGGATGGAGTTTTGTGTCCCAGGTCAGGTGGAGTTTATAATCACTTTGTATAAATTAAAATTTCCATATGCTGAGTCTGTGATGAGCCTTTGCTTCCAATGTAAACAGGTCAGTGTCGGGGCAGAGCTGCTCCTCAGAGCAGCCCTCTGTGCCACCCCAGATCCTTCATGGTCTATTTGTGGTAGCATTTACAGAGCAATTTCCCATTAAAAAAAGTATCAAAGTAATCCTTAGTACAAAATACAGGATGGTCCCTAATGATAAGGATTTACAGGGTTTTTCTATGGAGCTGGAGGGGCTCAGGTCACATGGATGGGGTCCAGAAGCTGGAATGTGTCTTTTGGAACCAGATTAGAGGGGGCATTTCACCTCCTTACCTGGGTAGGGGACACGTCCGTAGGTAACGATCTCAGTCAGGAGGATCCCAAAGGACCAGACATCAGATTTTATGGTGAAAGATCCGTAGTTGATAGCTTCTGGTGCAGTCCATTTAATGGGAAACTTGGCACCTGGACAAAGAGATCCAATGGGAAATGTGATCTCCACCCCAACTGCTGAGAAATGGGTGGTGAAATACGGGGAACAAGAAACAAACAGAAGAGGAACAAGTGAAGTGATGCAAATGAGAGGAGCTTCCCTCTGCCTGTGTACCCAGCACGTCCCTCCTGGGGGGTCAGGACCACCATGGTGGCAAGTGGCTCTGGGGGAACCCCCCAACCCTTCACCCCCAGCACCTTCCCGGGCCGTGTACTCGCTGTCCTCGATGACCCTGGCCAGCCCGAAGTCTGCAATCTTGCACACCAGCACTGCCGACACCAGGATGTTGGCGGCTCTTAGGTCTCTGTGGATGTAGTTCCTCTTCTCAATAAAAGCCATTCCCTCTGCAATCTGCCACAGGGGAGCAAGGTACATGCAAAGAGGCTGCTTGAAATAACACACACCCCCTCAGCACCAAAGGACTCAACTGCTTCTGAAAAGGGTGAAAGGAGGCTGAGCCACAGCAGGAGATGGATGTCCCCTCCCTGGAAGTGTTCAAGCGCAGGCTGGACAGGGCTTGGAGCAACCTGGTCTAGTGGAAAGTGTCCCTGCCCATGGCAGGGGGTTGGAATAAGATGAGCTTTAAGGTTCCTTCCAACCCAAACCATTCTGTGACTTTCCTGCATGGAAACTGCTCTCTGAGCAGGGAATCCATTACAGAAGGTCAGGATTTGGGTGACCAGCCCAATATGACACCTTTAAGCTGCTGTGTGAGAAAGGCTGTGAGAACTGACAGCTGAGGAGCTCATGTGATCACCAGAGAGTGTCTGTGAGTGTTTTCAGGGAAAGGTTTCATCCATAGCCATGAGGACGTGGAGAGGAGCAAATCATTCTCTGCTCAGGAAAGATGTGAGACCAGTCTCCAAATACACCCAAAATGGCTCACTGTAATTGCTGTAGTGAGGGTCAGCATTCCAGAGCTTCCTCAGCCAGAGTAGAAATGCATAAGGGTAGATGCCTGGGTTCTTCCAGACTAGTTTCTGAGGAGTCACCTCTGCCTGCAGACAGGATGGCTGTGATGGCCCCTGACAATCCCCCCTCACCACTCTGTCCTCTGAAGTCTCCGCACTCAGTGCTGTGTGTGCAGCTCTCAGTCCTGATCAGGCACAGGTGACCTGGTGCACACACAACCAAACCCCAAAGTTGTGCTGTTACCCCATGCCTGGATGTGTCCAGAATCCAGAATGCAAAGGGGCTGGAGTAGCCAGAGGGGAGAATCCTCCCATCCTCATCACCCCCCCACACAAGCTGGCCCGGGGCGAGGTGCAGCTCTCAGAGAGCACTCCCCACTAAATACAGAAGTAACCAGGCAGCACAAGAGCGGAAGGATCATTTCCATGACCACAGATGCATTTCTGCCCACAGTGACTCAGCCCCAGCACAAGTGTCAGGCTGCTGCCTACCCGTGACAGCCCTTCAGCCTTTGCTCCTCAGTGCTTCTCTGAGCAGCCCCTTGGAGCTGTGGGCTGAGCTGGCTTTGGCACGAGCCAGCTTGCTGAGAACAGATGGTGTGCAGGAGTGCACAGCTGATCCACAGACTCCAGCGCAGCCAGCTCCAGCAGCCACTGACCTGGTCTAAGCCCACGGGGTCTGGGTTCCCATCCTGGCTTTCCTATTGCTCAGGTGCCTCTGTGAAATATTTGAGCTCAGCTCAAAGGGTCCCTGGGTTCAGCCCTCACCCAGGGGCACCGGAGAAGCAGCAGGGACTCAGTGGTTGTGCAAATGGTTGCACATGGAGTGATGTGTTTAACAGCCCTTTAAAATCAGCTCCTGAAAATATCCCTGAAATAATTATTGCCGAGTCCTCCTGCCTCTCCAGGTGCCTTCCCCTGTCCATGACAGCCCTCTGGTGACTTTAATGAACCACAGCCCCCCTGCAGGTATTCCCCTGGGGAAACACAGCCCGCTATGCTCCCTCCGGGAGACTGGGAACCGTGCCTGCCTCAGCCTCTCAGGCACTGGGAACACACAGGATCATGCTGCAGGATTCCTGTTAAACCCACACGGCTTCACACCACCGTGGTGCTGCCCTGAAGCAGTGCTGGGGATGGGGTGGGTGTGTGGCCATGTTGGGTTTGTGGCACTTTGGCCAAGTTTGCAGGTAAGGTTTGCAGGTAACTGCCACAGCAGCAGCAAAATAGAAATTATAGTTATCAATATAAATAGTTATCAACTATAGAAATTAATAACTTTGCCCTGGATTTGGTTGGGCCACACCAACCAGCACCGGCACGTCCCAGAGAAGGGACTGTGCACATGTGAGCTGTGTAAACAAGCCCCATCCTCATCCCTGCATTCTCCACAAAGCACAGTGGCCCTGTGGTCTGCAAGGGCTGCAGGAACCATGGCAGACATAGAAATGATAGATTTTCCAGCCCCTCAGAAGGAGCAGCCGGGCCAACCCTCTCCCAGGCTCTGTGCAACTCTGCTGCACACTGCTCAGGTGCAGGTGGGCTGTCTGAGTGCTGCAGATACCAGCGTGGTGAGGGGGAAGCCACCACTTCTCCTTTCCCACACCCCTGCTCCTTCGAGGTCAGCGGGATGGGGATGGTGAGCAGGCAGTGGCTGCCTGCAGGAAAACCTCACTGCACCCCCAGCACTGTTCAGATCAGGCTTCTGGCTGGCCCTGCACAAGCCCCAGGTAAGTTCCCAGGCTCCTCACTCACCCTTTTCAGGGGCACAAGGGGGACTCGGAGCCAGGGAAGATCTGCTCCTTCCTCACCTGGGCAGAGAAGTCAATCAGCTTCAGGAGTGGCAGCTTGTTCCCTTCATCACTCTTCAGGAAATCCAGCAAGCTCCCTGCAGAACGGGAAAGGTGCCAGGGCTGGTGGTTTAATTAGAGCCTGCAACCACCTTTAGGGTGGCACAGGGTCCCAAGGAGCCAAGCAGGACAAGGGGACTCCAGAAACACACTAAACCCCCCATCCCACTCCCACGGATTGGGCCGAGGGGAGAGCACCTCTGCAGGCTCCCTCCTGCCTTGTGGAGTGCTTGTACACATCTGTCCCCTCTTAGGGGTCCCTCCTCTCCCAGTGCTGTCACCACGTCCCCTCTCCCAGCACCCTGCCCCAGAGCACTGACACGCTGTGGCAGGAGCCAGAACTGCTCCCAGAGTCCTGGGAGCTGGTGCAGAGCCCAGAGCTGAGCCTGGGGATGTGGCAGGGGTTGATCCTGCATCATCCCAGGGCACCTGGGTGCTACCACTTAGCCTGGCCCACAGACATCACTCAGGGGTGCAGATGGCACCTTTCTCCATGAATTCAGTGATGATGAAGATGGGCTCCTCCCTGGTGACCACCGCGTGCAGCTTCACCAGCTTGTCGTGCTGCAGCGTCTTCATCAGGTTCGCCTCCTCCAGGAAGGCTTCCACGGACATGCTGCCCGGCTTCATCGTCTTCACCGCCACCTTGGTGTGCTTGTTGTAGGTAGCTGGGGGTGGCATAACACACCATTCATTACCAGGCTGCCCTGGGAGCACTGGGCTTTGGAGACAAAGTCTCAGTCCTGCAGAGGGAGCTGCTGTGGGAAGGTGGGAGACCACACACAGCCCCAGGCTGTCCCCACGTGCCCAGCCCCAGACAGCCCCTGCATTAAGGAAGGCAGGGCCACCTGCATGTTCTCCTGCTTCTCTCCCACATGTCACTCCCTCCTTGCCTTTTCCATCCCACCATCCCTCCACCTTCGCTCCCATCCTTCACCCTTCCTCCTTCACCATCACCTTCATCATCCTCCCAGCCATCTCCCCCTCACTCTCACCCATCCACACTTCTCCGAACTGCCCAGCTCCCAGCTTCCTCTCCAGGCTCAGTGACTCTCGAGGGATCTCCCAGGCATCCTTCTCCCAGGGCTTCTGTGGTTTGGGTACACGGCAGGGGTAGGTGAGCTTCTGGCACAGCCCATCGCTCTGACCTGAGGGGAGCAGCCAGGACCATCAGCCAGCCTGTCTCATTGGCCACACTGTGCTTCAAGGGAGAGTTCTGGGCACCATGAGTGTTCAGGGACACCAACACCACAGCTGTGACAGCCAGGGGGCCAGCCATGGCAACAGGGGAAGGTCTAGAAGTCACTGCATGTTGCAGTGAGAGCCACAGCAGGAGCCCAGGGGTGATGGGCAGGAGCCCCTCAGCCTCTGCACACCCCCAGCTGCCTGGTGGCTGCTTGGCTCAGGGACAAAGCCCCATTTGGGAAGTGGGGCCAGGCACCCCAGGGCTCACCTTTGTAGTGCTGGACCAGCTCCTGCAGTGTGTTGAAGTTGTTTCGTGGGGAGATGTAGAAGCCACCGCTGTCCAGAGTCCGGATCTTGTAATGCTTCACTGCCCCGCTCTGCAGCTCGTCCCCGTCCCGCACCGACAGCGAGTAAGAGCCTGGGGCAGGGCAGGGAGGGTGAGCTGGCAGCTTCCACCAGAGCACATTCCTGCTGCAGCCAGCCATCCCTGTGCTCCTGGCACACACAGAGCCATTTCCCAGCAGAGCCAGCAGCACCCCTCCCACTGCGCTACCACCACCCCTTCAGCACAAGGCCAGCTATGCCTACACCCCAAACACCCAAAGCAGCCTCAAAGGAACACATCCCCCCATCCCTGCCATGGGGTTTGGACATGTGGCAGCACCACAGGCTATTGCAGGGGCACTTCTAGCAAGAGCATGGGCCCCCCAGTTCCTCATTGCAGCACAGCGGATTCCCAGGGCTGGGGAGGGAGCTCCTCTTTCAGGCAAAGGCGGATGAGGGAAGCCCCTTGGGCAGCTGTTCCCCGCCACAGCACTGCAGACACCCCTCCACACCTTTTGTTGTCTCGCTGTCCCTTATCATGAAGGACCCAATCATGTTCCCAGGGCCAAGGAGCTGCCGCTCCGCATCCTTCCGGCTGATGTCCTTGAAAAACCACCTGCAGCAGAACCAAATGGGCCAAGGAATGCTGGTGTGGGGCAGGGCGGGGGGCAGGCCGTGAGGCAGGAGCGGGGACAGCAGCGGTGGGAAAACGTGGGACAGCAGGGGACCAGGATCTGGCACGGAGAGACTCACTCCTCTGTCTCCAGTGAGTTGGCTTGGGCAACGTAGTTGCTGGGGATGAAGCCTTCACATCCTGTCACCAGTGACCGTGCTTGCCACCACTCCCCTGACCTGTGACAGAAATGGCATTGGGTTGGCTCATGGCACCTGGACCTGGGCATCAGCAGCTCCTCCAGGCCAAATTCCAGAAGAAATTCCCAACAGGACCACACAAACCATCAGGAGACCCTGGACAGGGGTCTGCCAGCAGCACTTACTTCTCCAGGACCTTCATCCGCTCCCCTTTCTGGAAGCTGAGGTCCCCAGCGTTCATCGCCTCGTAGTCGTAGAGTGCCAGCACCACGCTGTCCCCCAAGCCTGCAGGATGGAGCTCCCTGGGCACCCCTCCCCATGCTGGGATGGGGTGCCCGGCCACTCCTGCCATGAATGTTGGCCAGGACGCCCACAGTACCCAGCACCTCCATTTCACCATGTCACATCTGGCCCTTCAGGGGACCCCAGAGCTCCCATCCCACCAGGACTGGCAGTGTTCTGCCCCAAGTCAGAGAGGATCCAGCCACGCTGCCCCCACCCCCTGCACCCATTTGCAGCCCCCTTGTACCTACCATCCTCGGGCAGGGGCACAGCCATGCTGGGGACATTATTGTTCTGGAAAGTGCAACAAAACCACAGAGTGATGTCACAGGTGGCACAGACCCGTTTCCCACCAGGGGTCTTGGCCCCAACAGCAGCAGGAACAGGAGGGCACCCAAGGGGCAGCCCCAGCACCACCTGACACAACAACCCACCCAGCACCAGCATCTCCACCCCCTCCCAACACCTTCCTTTTTCTCTCCCCTTCTCCATAATTCCTGGATTCCCATCAAGTCCACTCTGTGCTTTGTCTCAGTGTGGCCTGGGCTCCCACCCCATAGCCAAGCCCCTGCCCTGGTGCATGAGCACTGCCAGTGCCCTCAGCTGGCTCCACTGTCAGTGCTGGTAGCACTGCTTGGGAGAGGGGCTGAGCCCCCCGTGACGGCTCAGCCCTGAAACCCCTCATCACTCACCCTCCTGTTGGTGGCTGTGGGGTCCCTCACATAGTGGCCCTGCTGGATTGTGGGGCCAGGATCAGGGTCAGGGTCAGTTTTTATCACCTTCTCCTGGACACCAGCTTCCTTTGATCTCACGCAACCCATGCTGCAGCCAAGGAAGGGGAAGTGAGGCCATTGCGACAGAGGTGAAAGCCCCACTTCAGCCCCAGTCCAGCCCTGTTCCCATCAGCTCCCACCCAGCACAGGGCCCCAGTGCCCACCCGGCTGCTCTGCTGTGACAGAGAAAGCTTTGCTCCCATCACAGGTTCAGGGTACTGGGGTGCCCAGTGACATGCCAGAGGAAAAGGGATCGCCTGGAGATGTCAAACGAGGCGAATTTTGGGTAGATGACAGCAGCTGCCATGGAGCAGCTTCCCAGCCCTTCTGGGATCCAGCACAGGGTGCAGGCACTGGGCACCATGGCAGTGGAGAGCCACACTTAGCATCTTGTGCAAAGATGGGCCCTCATCACGGTGAGCTTTGCTGCAGCTCCGGGGTCCCCACACAGCCCCCCGGTGCCTTTGTCCCCCCCATCACCACAGGTCACCACTCCCCACTGTGTTCCCCTGCTCTCTGCTGGGTGGGAGCTGCCCCAAACAGCCAGTCCAGGGCAAAGACAAATGCTCAGCTTTCTCTAGCTCCCCAAGAAACTCAGCAGGAAAAAAAGCTGCAAGAAGAAGCAAGAGTGGGAAACCCCTTTCAAATGCACTTCCCTTGGCCAGGGAGACCGGGGTGCAGAGAAAGGAGAAGGTGCTGATGGTGACAGTGAAGGAGGAAGCTCAGGACTGAGCCCTCGATGTGCACAGCACGGCTTTTGAGGGACATGTCTGTCACCTCCACAACACCCCGTGGTCACTCCTTGTCTTTCCCTGCGTTCCAAAGCCTGGCTCAGCCTTGCTCCCGAGGGCAGAGCAAGAGCAGCAATAGCAGCCACGACAGCTCATCCCCCTTACTGGGGACACCCTGGGCACAGGCTCGGGACTGTGCCAGATCCATCCTGGTGAACCCACACGGTGCCCCGCTTAAACTCAGACGTGGCTCACACCATCACCACTTCAGGTATTCGCTGTGCCCGTCCCACACCGGTTCAGGGCATCCAGCCCTACAAAACACAAACACCCCGGGCGGTCCAAGGGTCATTCCCACTGGCTCCTGTGGCATAGCTGGCATTCCTGATGTGTCCCACCCTGGAGAGCCAGGTCCCAGAGCTCATGCGGTGTCCCCACTCATGAGGACCAGGTTGGATGAGGGTGTCCATCGCTCCCGGAGCACGGCTGCCCGCAGCACCCTGCCCTTGCTGCCCCGTGCCCTCGGTCCCCGACAGCCTCTGCAAAGCCACCCGCAGGGACCCCCTCGCCGGGGCTACACCGTGCTCAGCCGGGGCTGCACCGGGACCCGTGGGACTCCCGGCCATCGCCCCATCCCGGCCACCCCGGGCCCGCCGCTCTGAGCGTGACCAGCGCGGGGTCGGACCCACCGGGCTGTCCGGGACCGGCTGCGGGGCTCCCCCGCCGCCCTCGGAGCTCCGCGCACGGCTCCGCTCCCGGAGCTCTCACCTTCGCTGCTCCCCGTCGCGGGTCCCGCTCCCAGTCCCCGTCGCGGAACCCGGGCTGCCGCCGCCGCTCCGCTGTGCCCGGCTGCTCTCCCGCAGTCTGCCCGGTGCGGCCGCGCCCCTCCCGGTACGGCCCCGCCTCCGACGAGGGGGTGCGGCCGGTGCCTTCCGTGCCGGGCTGGGAGCAAAGACCACCACCCACGAACCGCACCCGCAAGGACATCCCAGCCCTGCGTGACACCACTGCCCTTAAGGACCCCACGAGGGGTTCCAGAGCCCGTCTGTCCACCCGCTGCCCCCGGGATACCGAACGGGTTTGGGTCCCGCACCCCAGGCAGCCCCCAGGATGTTTCCTCGCCTGGTGCAGGGCCATGGAGGGCGGAGACGACACGGCATCAGCCTGGGTCTCTGTCCCCAGGAAGGAGAAAAGAACGCCCTGAGCATCCCGTGGTGGGGTGCAGGACATGAGGGGTGAAGGACACAGTGGGTGCATAGGGCTGGCTCTGTGAAGCGCAGCTCAGAGAGGTCCGGGTATCCCTGGGCTTTTCGGTGTCCCTGCTGGCCCTGCTATTCCCGTGCCAAAGCTCCTCTCGGTGCCCTACCCAGTCCCGCAGTGTTTCAGCCTTTATTCTGGATTGCCCAGACAATCCCTGAATTCGGGGTGGAGGCAGCATCAGCAAGGGGATCCACGGCTCTGTGTGACCCTGACCATGGGCTGCTTGGGCTCAGCGTGTCAGGGGAAGCAGCCAGAGCCGCTCCTCATGAGGGTTTGCATATGTAAATGTTTTAGGAGAAAAAATAAGTTGCTCTAGTAGCCCCAGCGTCTGCTGCCCGCCCACCACCCTGGGGCTGTAGCGCCGTCCCATAGTCCCCACCAGAGGGCATTGGCCAGGGGATGTTGGCTAGGGGCCATCAGCCAAGGGCCATCAGCTGCGGGATATTGGCTGAGGTACAGTGGCCAGGGGACATCAGCTGAGGTCCATCGGGCGGCGAGGAGCACGGCCCTGTCCCTCGGCGGCGGAGGGGCTGCAGGGCGGGACTGCAGGAAGCCGGGTCCCGGGGCAGGAACTTCCTTTTGTGAAACACCCGCAGCCCGCGGCCGGACGAGTGTCGCACAGGCGTCGCAGGCAGCAGCGGGCCAGCTGCGGCCACCAGCCCTTTCCTCTCCCAGCACGCTCTTGCTGACCCCTTCCCTTGCTCTGAGCATCCCCTGGAGCCAGCCAGGAACAGCCGGCAGCACCCTGACGCTGGTAGTGACCTCCACACTGGAATGGGCAGGTGCCCAGCCCAGCCCCGCAGCCCCCCGCCCCAGTTCACCCCAACACCACAGCAGCCCCTGCACCCTGGCAGGGCCTTTCCCAGGAAGAACCTGCTCTGCTCCCAGCCCCAGCATTTAATTGAAATCTGCAGAAATTACAGGACATGTCTCCCCCACAGCCACGGCTGCCCTGTGATCCCAACAGCCTTGACAAGAGCTGACAGGGCAGTGCAGAGGCCTGTCCCCTCCCACGGTGACAAATGCACCCTCCCTGGTGCTAGAGCAGAGCTGGGCACCTGCTGAGTCCTGGAAGTGCGGCACCGCATCAGCGAGCAGGGAGCGGACAGCTGGGTTTTGGCACTGGCTCACAGGTAGTTGTCCTCTTCTTCCTCCTCCTCCTCCTCATCCCGTGCCAGCGCCTCGATGTCGTGGGTGATGTCCGTGATCATGCGGTTGAAGGACTCAGACTCGGAGCGCAGGGACCAGCTGTCGTAGCTGCGCACGGCCGACGCCGACGTGTTGCTCATGCTGCGCTTGATGCGGCCGAAGCTGTCAGTGAGGATCCCGCCCTCCCGGATCCCGATGCTCTCCAGGAAGGTCTCAAAGTAGCCGATGTCTTGGTCAGGGATGAAGGGCCTCATTCCTGTCATAGGCATTGTAAGCCTTGGAAGCATTGGGGTGCAGTGCCAGCCCTACTGGCTGCTGGCAGGAGCTTTGTCCCACCCTGTCCCCAGTAAGCAATGGGGTCCTGAAGCATACCCAGCACCAGCACTGTGTCCCCAAGGGATGCACAGACATCACCAGGGTGACACGGGGTGGCTGCAGACACTCACCCAGGAGGAGGAACTTCCTGCGGTCTCCGTAGAGGTGCAGCAGCTCGGTGCAGTATTCCTGCACCGGCGTGCCCAGCCGGTACTCGCGGAGCAGGATGGCAAACTGCTGGATCTCCTGTGGTGACAGCTTATTGCGCAGCTGTGGTGACACGGGGACAGGTCGATCTTGGGGACACCGGCAGCACACAGCTCCCAGCCCCCCACCCTGTGTCCTACTGCCATTCTCTGGCGCAGGGTCCAGACCTGCCTGCTACCCCCCGCCCCAGCTGCTGGCACTGCTGGCCTGCTGCTTGTCCCCGTGCCTGTCCCTGTGCCCTCACCGTCACCATGTAGTCCTGCAGTTGCTCCAGCCCCGCGCCACTCTGGTCGCTGCCGCTGCAAGCCGTGGCAAGGCTGTGGTGGGAGCGGTGGAAGGAGGGCGAGGAGGTGCCGCTGTAATACGCTTCAAAGGTCTCATGGGAGCCATTGCTGTGGGAGGACACGGGTCAGTGGGTCCCTGTACCCCTCGTGGGCCCAGCTGCCCCCACCCACTGCACAGCATCCACCATCAGGTGTGGATGGGGCATCACTGCAGACGGGACTGGCACCCACCCGAGGGCAGGGGCACCCACCCAGGGGCAGGGGGATCCCACACCAGTCCAGTGGCACCCACCCCAGTCCAGGCACACCCCGAGGGAGCCAGACTCACAAAGAGCTGCAGCAGCTGTAGTCAGCATCATAGCCGTATGTCCCATCTGTGCGGCAGCTCTCGCCTGGTGAGGGAGAGCTGAGATCTCATAGCAGAGACAAACTCCCCATCCATGTACCCCCACTTGTCAGACCCATGCCACCCCGCTTGGTGTTCCTACTCCTGTTCCCAGCCACTCACTCCTGCTGGAGAGCCAGGGCCGTGTGGGCGTGGAGGTGTAGTGGTACCCGGCGCGGTCCACGCACTCGATGCTCTGGTCGCCGTAGATGATCTGGAATACCTGGCAGATGAGCGCACAGGATTCCTCACCAGCATCCTGCAGCGAGAAGGGAGGAGGGCAGTGAGTGCCGGCGGATGGCTGAGTGGGCAGTGGGTG
>VXAC01001460.1:0-32047 GCA_013399225.1 Rhipidura dahli
ATATAAATAATATAAAATAATAAAAATATAATTATGAAGTGGTTAAGGCTGCAGACTGTAAAACAAATCCACTTGACCACCCAACTCCATTAAATGCCGTAATGAATAATCACTTTCCCAACCAATCTTACTGTGACAGCAACAAAAAAAAAATCCAGGTGCTCACTGGGCCCTACAGGTTTTACATGACCTCTGCCACAGCACTACCATCAAACAAGTGAAATGCAGGAGCTGCATTAATTTCCTTTCAGATTGCCCCTTTTCTGCATTTCTTCCTTTTTTTTTTTTTTAAATTCTGCGATTAAACTACATCTCCCATCAGGCAGTGCAGGTTCCTCCCCACCATCGAGAAGGGTGCAGAGCAGCAACCACAGCAAAGACTTTTCTCAGTGTTTGGAATTCATCTCACAGACTCTTTTTCTCGGGTTCAGAAATGTATTTTCCGAGTTCCTCTCTCTTTTATGAATTTTCTGTGGCACACCTGGGGCAGCCACACGTGAACATTTATTAAATTAGGAGAGCTGGGCAAGGAAATGAAATTGTATGTGGCTAATTAACTCTGCCTAAATTCTCAGTTCATACTGAGACTGTTGGGGTGTTTTTAGGAAGATGGGCTGGGAAGCATCGTGCAAAAATGGATCAGAGGCCTTTTGTGTGCTGGGAGTTTTTGGGAGCTCTCCTTCCTTGTGAATTTTAGTGAAATACGTTCCCTTGTGAATTTTAGTGAAATACGTTCTTGCCTCATGTTGAGAACTCAACACAGCTTCACACAGTCAAGCCAAATTCTGATGCTGAGAAAGTCCCGGACATTTGGGCAGCTGGAGAAGTTTAGAAATCCTCATTCCTGCGGGTTTATACCTCATAATAACCTCTGGAAAAGGTGTTGGTAAGGTTCAGCCTAATGATTTCTTGAGAATCCCATTATTCCCATGAGCCCTTTCTGCAGCACCAAGCCAAAGTCCATTTTAGTTTTCCTTGAAGCATTTATGTAAATAATCCCAGTTAAGGGTGGGGCTTTGGCTTTGGTTTGGTTTTTAATCCTTTTGTACTTCTGATGGGGACCTTTCGTCTCTGACTTTTCAACCTGCAAGCTGAGGAATACATCCAGCATTGTCCTGCTCTTCATGCCTCAGCACACAAATTCACCTTCTGGAGCAGGCACTAACTCTGGGGACAGTTCCACTTTTTAAAGTCATTGCTCAGTGGGACTGTACTCATAAGAATTCCAGGGAAGCAAGACAATCTGATGCAGTGGTCTTCAATTTCTACTTTTGGAACACTGAAAGTTAAGAAATATAATTAAACTGCAGCTGCATTAACATTTATATAAAATATAAACCAAATGCTTATCCCGATTCACCAAACAAATTACAGTTTGAACATTATTAAAAAAAAAAAAAATCCGAGCTACTTATCAACAGCACCATTTGAAATTATTGCCAGTACTACAACTCTAAATGCATAAGATGCCTTAAATACAAACCCTGAACATTTACATACTGATTCCATGAGCAAAGCAAAAGGTATTTGCCAGTAACAGTACAGGACTCAGCATTTTTATTGTCTGAGTAATCCTGGTTCGCTCTGATATGAAAATTCAATTATTTTAGAACTGGTCGTCTCATTAAATTTTGACAAGGAGCACAAGCTCAGTACCAGCTCCAGCTCGAAGAGGCTGTGGGAGCCTGACAGCTCCACGGTGAATTTGAAAATGTAGTATTTTTGCAGGACAAGATTATCTGACAATTTTATATTAAAAAAGAAAAAAATTAATCAAATACATTGTAATATCCAACGCTGCTAACTTGGCCTTTTTTTGTAGATATTTTTATGAAAATTTATTGTAAAAAAAAAAAGGAGCCCACTGTTTATTGCATCTTTTCCCCCAAGCCCACCTCCATGTCTTAGGCTCCACAATTGCACTAGGAAAAAAATAAGTGTGTCTTTATGTGAGCAGCAAGTATTTAGCCACTCATTGTTAGCACTTCTTCCTTTCCTCAATGGAAACGTGTGTTTGCAATCATTTTTATAGAAATATTATTTCCAGCACAGGCAAATCTTTTATTTTAGCCCCATATTTACCATCAGTGCTATCAAGGGATGTTTAGACAAAAGGTTTTTTTTTGGTCAGAAAATGTCAGCCCGTTGAGACTAAAACTTTTTACTTTGGTAAGACTTTCACTGGAAAAGGCTTCTCAAGTTTAAAGTGACTTTCCACGGACACCAGAGTGTTGGAGTATTTTGATTTACACCAGACCCTCTTGTGGCACTGACCTTCCTCCACCTGGACCATCCCAACCTGACCATGAAGCTGTTGCTGGTTGTGTCGTAAATTCCCCTCATCCAACCCTGCTGGGGGTGTGAAACACTTCATAATCCACATAAATGACACAGCTGTGGATGGACAAGGTGGAAAAAAACCCATCTGAGGATGAGATTTGGGAGAGCACAAGGAGCTCCATGGCTTCTTGCCATGCTTGGATTATTCTCTTGAGCTGTAGCACACCTCGGTGTGTTCTAGATCCCATGGAAAGAGTATTTAATTAATTTGCAAAGTAGAACAGCTCCATTAAAAAATAGGAGAGTATTCCATCTCTTAAACTGCTTGGTTCTTGTGGCAAAAAAAAGGTGGAAGAGACTAGGAAAATAAGGGTTTGTATTAGATCTTCCATACCATATCTAAGTGCTTTTGCCATGGGATTCACTGTTTTGGGACTGGGGGGTGGAGGAGGAAATTGAGGTTTGTTCCACCCCAGCGTAGAAAGTGAAATGTGGGGCACTGCTGGAAACCCTTTGTAGGGCACAGAACATCCTTGTATCACAGAGGTCTGTGCCTTTTCCAGTGACTTATTTCAGCAGGTAGCAACCAGTGAGTGTATAGAAAGCAATTTGCTTCAAATTTAAAAAGCCACTGCAAGCAAACATTGATTTATTAAACTTCTTCGTGACCCTTGCTCAAATATTACTTGAGGACACTCACGGAATTTTCAGACTGATATTTCATTGAGCAAATAGAATTTATTTGTGTATTCTATTATTTCTAACACTTTGTTCTCTCTGCTGTTAAAGAATTCAGGGAATCTGTACACTTATCACTGCAATATTTACTACAAATTTAGGATAATTGTATTAAAGAAAGAAATCATTACACGGTGACAACCATTAGGCTCAATTATCTTAAAGGTCATTTCCAACCTAAACATTTCTATGATTCCATTGCAAGCTCAACAGAAATGTTCCATCGAAGTTCTACCCCAGGATTTCTTGAGGACAGACTCGATGTTCAAAGCCTAAATGTGACCTGTGGGCCAGCAAAAGAGGATTTCTGTTAAACATGTAAATATCAGAGTGGCAGAGGCATCCTCCCTGTGACAATCTCTAAAGGGAAGTTGTTCAAGGGGACCTTGTGTGGGAAACAGGAGATGTGCAGGACTACCCCATACATTGCTTAGGGCCAGGGACATTTGAAATACACACTTCCTAGGTAAAAAAAAAAAAAAAGCTGTTTGAATTTTTTTTCTCTGTATTTTAATTAACTTCTGTGAAGGTCACACATATCTCTATCTCTGCAATGCACAGCATGTCAGTCATTTAAAAAATCTGGATATTTAGCATTATCTTGCCATTATAGTCCAAATTTTTTTTTTTTTTAATCCAAAATTCCACTTTAGTGATCAAATTAAAGAGATGACAAGCTCCCTATCCTTACAAGCTAAGCATTTTATGTTTTATACTCAGATATACTCTGTGTGATATAAGATGAGGTTTCGTAATGGGATTCCATGCAGCTGAGTGCTTAATTATAGCAGGCTTATATCACAGAACATTATAACAATGAGAGGAGAATTCATATCATGGCTTTAGGCAGAGAGGAAAATTAAGACTTTGCAATTAAAGTAGTAACCTAAAACTTTAAAATAATTTAAACAGTTTCTGAATACATGTAATGTTCTGTACTTATCTGGGAGCAGGATTGGCAGCTGTTTGAAAGGACCCGAGTGAAATGTGGACAAGGTGTATGTTATGTCCTCAGGACACAGATCTGTCATTTTCTGCATTGTTCACGGCTACGTTGGTATTGAATATCTCTTTCCCACAAATTCACAGGCTCCATGCAAGGCTGGAGAGAAAACCAGTGTAATGTTATCGTTAAATTGATGTTGCATACAACTTTATGATGGTCCTGACAACTGCAGTTTGTGAATTTGCCAAGGGGCAGCCTGATAAGTGATTTTCGGAGACGAATGCGGGGCTGTGTAGTAAAATAATCCTTCCCTTCAGAAGGACAGAACTGCAATTTTCCTGTAGACGTAATTTACAGAATTATTACTGACAATTTTAGAATTCCACTGGGTGAAACACTGGGGGCTTGAGAAGGGAATTTCTTATCCTTTTAAGAAGAGGCAAATTTTAAACAGACAGTGTGTCTATAGCATCTGTGTAATAACACAGGAGGAACCTGACCCAGAAAAGCAAGGATTCCTTGCCTTATTTAAATTTCTGCCTGTTTGAGGTGCTCTGTGATTCACAGCTTTGGATAAGATGTAAAAAGAGCTCAGGTTCACATTTGGATTTCTTCTCACGTAGCTTTGGAGTACAGTCAATAATGCATTTAGAACCAGGTTTTTCCTGTGAGCACCGCTGCATAAAAAGATCTCACACAGTTATTTAGGAGATTTCCAGTCCTGATGAAACCCTGAAGTTCATGTAATTGTTTAGATTGCAAATCATAGTGAAAATTATTCAGTTTAAGTGTCAAGAAGGAAGGAAGGCATAAAAAGGCATTGCAAATTACACTGATATTTGATGTTTTTATTTCTTGTGGAAAGTTGTTTTATGATCTCATAGGAACAAGAGAAAAGGGAATAGTGCTCAATATAGATGTCATGTGTCTGGTTGGTTTAGACCCAATCTTCTGGCACATGAAAATATCCATCAACATCAATGAACTAATTGAAAATCAATGCAATTAATTTCAGTGAAAGAGCTGGAGGTGTCATTATGTGACTTAGACTCAAAGGCCAGCTCAAAGCAAAATGCCCTGTGCTTGTTTGATTTCTTCCAGATATGAATGGAGGCACCAAACTTGCTTCTTTTTTAGCTTGGAAAACACCTTTCACAATGGGCTGGACAACTGACAGGCTCTGACTGTCTGCTAAGAGTCAGCATTATAAGTATCAGTGCAATTCCATCTGTTCTCTGTAAATTCCAACATCCCAGGCTATGGATGAGCTGCTGTGAGACACTTCCAGCTGCAGTGATGTAAGGATCTGTAGTTTTCCTTCCAGCTCTCCTGGACTGAGTGATTTGACCACTTCTGTTCACACCTTCTGTTCACGAGGTCAGAGAAAAACTCATTTGTGGTGAGGCCTCACGATGGACCAAAAGTGGCTTAAATTCAATCTATTTCCACTCTGCTGTCTGATGGTGATTCCTGGCCTGAGTCAGGATTGGTAAATACAAATAAAATGAGGAATGTTGTCCAGGACTGTCCTAGAGGGGCTTCTGAACATGGAAATGGAAATGGAAATGGAAATGGGAATGGAAATGGGAACGGGAATGGGAGTGGGAATGGAAACTGAAATGGAAATGGGAATGGAAGTGGACATGGACATGGAAATGGAAACAGAAACTGGAATGGAAATGGGAATGGACATGGAAATGGAAATGGAAGTGGAAATGGGAATGGGAATGGAAATGGACATGGAAACCGAAACAGAAACAGGAACAGAAACAGAAATAGAAATGGGAAATGGAAATGGAAATGGAAATGGAAATGGAAATGGAAATGGTTGCAGCCCTTGTGTTTTGCAGAAGTGCAAAGGATTCCTCAGCTGGTTTCAATCCTTGCCTTTAGGGAAAGCATTTTTAGGGGGATCCAGGTAACAGCCATTGGGGAGGATGTAATCAAGGCCACCCTTCCCTGCTCAGAATTCCCTTCCTGGCACTCATCTCTTGGTCAGTTGTTAGGTTCATCACATCACTGGCAAATCTGCTTTTGACAGAAATATCCGTGCTCAGTGCCAAGTTTTGGACGCACCTGGACTTTCAGATAATTTCTGGAAGAGCAGCACATATGGACCATAGACAAACCAAGAAGTGACCTGTCTTCAAGGAAGTCTAAATAATGTTGGTGGTGTCTAAATTCCAATAGGACTGAAAAAAAGAGGGGAAAACACTCTCCAGAATGCAGTTTCATTCCACATTCTAAACTCAGCAGCAGAATTAGTGGATGATACAACACAGTTAACAAACAAGCAAAAATCCTCCCATGCTAAATTACTCTACCAACATTCATCACAAACTGCTTGGTCTGGCTTGAAATAACCTGACAATTTTTTTATTAAAAAAAAAAAAAATATTGGAGAAAGCAATACTGGATATATCCTGCATGGGTGAAGCAGCACACAATGAAAACTAAGGCAGAGCTGGAGAAATAACACAGTTCTGAGCAAAAGTAGGAAGTTTTGCTGCCATGTGTGGATTATCAAGAAATAAAATTGTTTAAGCTCATCCTCTGCTAGCTGCTAGCCATACTGGTTTTAGTATGGTCTACACAAGGTGTTTCAGGTGTGCCAGTAGAAAAAAATGAGATGTGTTTGTGCTGATGCAGTTTTTCAGTGTTGGGCAAGGTGGGACTTTCCCCTGTTGGCACTGAAGTCTGGGGCAAAACAAACCCAAAACAAACAGTTGTTAAAATAAGCCATTATCTGCCATGTGCAGGGTCTCTGAAATGTTATGGGGTTCTTCAAAGACTGGATACACTGGTCTGATATCTTTAAATTGAGGAAATAGGGAGTTCAGACACTGTAACAGGAAACATATGAATACTGGGTTTTTCACAGTTCAAAAAAGTATTTCACAGGAATCCTTTTTCTGACTGAAATATGTGATCTCCTCAGGCTGGGCAGATGGGTCTGTCAATTCACAGGAGGATCTTTTAGTGATTTTGCAAAGTCCTTAATTGACATTACTTGGTGGTTGAATGTGAACCACAAAAACATTTCTCTCTCTCAGTTCCAGTATTTCAAACTGCACCTAGACTGAAATGGATGAAATAAAAAAAAATATGGTTCATATTTTATTTTTATTCTCCCTTTAAAACTGGCAGAATTTCAGCACAGTAAAGATCAGTTAATTGACACACACAGGGCAAAAATGAGAATCACATATTTATTGTCCATTTTTAATGTTTTTTTCCCTTCCCTTTCTGAACCCAGACTCCAGGCCAGCCTCCTATCCAAGTTTTCCTTCATGCCTTATTGTCTATTCTGTTCAGCTATTTAAAAAATGTTGAATATCAACAATGGCTTTCAGTAGTGTATTGTCAACTTTTGTATGAAGCAATCTTGGTTGAATGAGAAGATCCCAGAGCTTATAGTTCTATCTACTGTGCTGCACTGGCTTTCTGCTTGAATGTGTGTGACTGATAACGGGACAAATTTCTACCTTCGTTATTCCATTTCAGCCACATAATTCATTTGCCAAAATCTTTCAGGAAAATATCTTTATAACCTATTGCACGAGACATCAGGTAAGTGCTTGTAATGTACAAATAACTACAGATCCAGCGACTGCCTCGTCAAATTTTGTTTGTTAATTGCAGATCTGCTCCTGCCAGGTTGTTCTGCAGACTTCCCCAATCTCGTGGGGAGCTGTGTGCCATGGCGCATCTCTGGCAGAACATCTTTGCTCACACAAAGAAATTTGTGCTGGATCTGTGCTGCTGTTGAAGTCTAAAGGCATTTTAGATATTTAGGTATTTAGAAATATCTTGCGTGTGGGGGAAATGTTACAAACGTGTGCACAGCTTATGGGGTTTCCCTTTAACAGTAACAGATTTTGCCAATGTTGTTGTCAATGTTCAAACTTGTTTCTGTCTAGAATTTGTGGCATGAACACTGTTTAAAGCTTTTTTATTTTTTTAAACTGGTTCTTAGCCTTCACAGTCTGATATATTTTTATTTTGCACAGAGGATAACTGTACTTTGACTTATGTAAAGCAGTCACCAATGTGTCTTGGAATTGGAAGCTGATTTTCTGGGCACTCTTTTCAGGAAATCCAAGGATTCCCCAGCAGTGCTCAGTTTATTCATTCATTTCAGTTAACAGGTGGCTAAAGAGGTAAAACACAAGCAGCCGTTTTCCTTTCATTCTGCACCTCTTTTTTGTGGACAGATAGTGTCACTTTGGAAAGAATTCATTTGAGAGGTCGTTTTTCTAAATTATTTGATTGCTACAGTGACACAAAGGGATGCTGCTGTACAGGACTTGATCCAGTTAAGTAAATGAAGCAGAATTTCCACTGCTTGTGTTTTGCTTAGGTTAGAAGAGCAGGATCCAGCTCATCATCTTGTATATAAAAAATTAATTAATGCCTTCACCATGTATCATATTTAATAGTATTTACTTAGATCTTTTAGGTTTTTACAGCGTAAGAAAAGGTAAAAACAAACTCCCAAAGGCAACAGATACCAGTAAGGGCTCCAGCAGTTCTGACTGGTCATGAACAAATTGGTGCTGCTGAGTGTGAGAAAAGACCTTGAATATTTGACTGCAGGGACTGTGAGCTGCAGCAGGGCTGGAAAACATCCCAAACCACCTAAAACTTGGCTGGGGAGTTCCCTGCTGGGGGGAATTTGTAGGTATTGAGCAGGGGCCTGTTTGACACCTTGTTATCAGTTTCCCATTAATTCATCTGCTTGTCCCTTTGTCCCGGAGCCTGGACTCCTTTCAGGACTGGCTCTGCTTTGTCTGTGTCCTGTCTGCAGGCAGACAATGACCATCCAGTACCTTTCAGGCCGTGCTGGTGTTTATTTTATGTGCCTTGTCCAAAAATCTTGGAACACAGCGTTTTCAATTGCAGCAGATGCATAAAGTGCTCTTTATTTAGGGGTCTTTTCTCAATTATATCCTTGTCAAATGCATGCAAGGTTTCTGTGTTTTGAAAAGTGCATCAAAAACAGCTGAAAAGGCAATTTTATTTCAGTGGAAATTCAAACTTTAAGGGAGAAAAAAGCCATTTTTATGCAGGTACTCTGGTACAAAGAGTGGCAACAGAATATTTGAGGACAACATATTAATAATAAAGGTCCGTTTGCTAAATTGCTCATTTATAGTAACTCATCTATTTATAGTTTTACTCGTTTTGAAACATTGTACACATGCTAAATCATGCTGTTGTTATACTGATTGCTGCAACAGTCAAAGTATGAGGACTGAATGAAAAACTGAATAATAACATTTTATTTTTGCCTGAAGGAGTTAAGGATTTTTGTGTAGGTAGGATTAAACAGATGGCACAAGCACTCAGGTAGGGTAAAATCTTACATCATAAATTGGGAACTGATGTCATACAGAGTCTGCAGAGTAAAAGAACAAAACTTTATCTGGTTTTGTCTTTTGAATTACTCGAAGAAAGCTTTCTTTAAAAACAAACAAAGTTCCATTTCTCTTTAAAACCAGTCTTTCTTTATATTTCAGCCATCATCTTTAATGAGAGGAGATCCACAGCTGGAAAATCCTGACAGAAAAGTTTCCTGAACCTCTGGAGGAAAATGGGAAAACAGCAGCAAACACAGAGGTATTTTGTGGTTTATATTTTTGTGTATTTGTGCCCACTGCAGCTGGAATGTTTTACATACCCCATGCAGAACACAGCCAAAAGTGCCCAGCTGATGAATTGATTGTTGTATTTATTGCAAAATCATCTCTCTGGGTTTAATGAAGAGATTTTAGCAGTTACTGAGTCATTATCTTAACAGCTCCTCAGCCCTTTGGAACCATTCACAGATCTCTTGTGAAATACAGGTGTTTGGCAGGTGTCACAATGATGACTGTGGCTAAAAAAAACACCCCCAAAATCCTGCCAACGAGAATTGTAGTGAAATTTTCTGGTTTTAAGAATTTATTGCTTTTCCATGGTGAAATAACTGGGTCTTTGTATCAGTGGATGCCTGAACTCATAGAGGTTTATCCAGAGGGTAGGATGGGTGTTCCTTTGTGGAATCTGCTTTACTCTGCACAATAAAAACTGTGGGAGCTTTCTGGCCTGTTATTTTAATTTTTAAAAAAATTTTGGGGCTGTGTAGTGGCAATTTAATTCCCTTTCAGAAACAGAAGCCTCTCTGGAAATGGATGTTTAGGGGGCACACAGGTTTTAATTACAAATTGATGCTCCTGTTCACTTCACCCAGACCCCTCCATGTGAGCACTGCTAATTTCTCAGGTGATATACTGGAATCCTTTCCTTAATTAGGCAAATCCTGTGTGCCAAGGGTGATGTTTGGGCTGCTTGTGTGACCCTTGGTGGCTGCTGATCTCAAGGAAAGGTGACTCACTGCAGCCACGAGGCTGCCTCTGATTTTTAGAACTCTTCAGGTCCATACTTTGCATTTCAGCACTATTGTTCTGTAGAGTTATCACAGGCATTTGGCATGACTCATAATTATGAAGGAGTAAAGTTGTTCCTTTTCATGTTACAAGAGGAGAGAAATTGAAGTGTGAGGTTTACTTGTCTGAGGTCAGCCAGCCAGCTTGGGAAAAGAGGAAGATTTAAATCTTGCCAGTGGATTTGGGTTGTCAAAACCCAGAACCAAGTCCCAAAGCCCACCAAGTCTGTGTTCCCACTCATGGAACAGGCAGAAAAATGCTCTTTTCCCTCAAAATTCCTTCACTGCCTCACTGCACACACAAATGCATCTTTGTTACCTTTCCAATGCTCTTTTTTCCCCCCTGGATAATCTCACACATATTCTGTGGCAGTTTTAACGAGGGGATGATGCTTCACTCCTGCAATATTCCCCCTCATCCTGAAAGATCAGGGCTCCACTTTCCCAGCCCAGCTGCTCCAATCACGCTCTCTTTATCCACCTATAACCACAGAGCTGGCACAGCCTCCTGTAGGCAAAGGGATTTTTAGCTATTTAATCCATCATTGGATCTTTGTAGGGGGGAAGAGAAGAAGGAATTTTATGGGAGTGTGTGGTGGACTCAGGTTCGGGTGTAAACCCAGATTTTTGGGGTTGCATCTGCTGGAGAAGTCCAACTCCTTGGTAAGGCAAAGACCTTCACCAAAGTTTGAGATGAGGGGTCAGGGATGACCCCCTCACAGGCTGTAACAGCTCACATAAGTGGAGAAAATGAGCCCAAACCTTTCTCCTTCTGGGTTCTGCACACTCTGAGAGGACCGAAGCACAGCCCATGTGCTCCTGCCCGTCGCTGTTGTAACGTGGGCGGGTAGAAAAACCATATGAATTCCAGGTCAGTAGAAATGGGGGCAAGAGCCAGATTAATGGCTTTTTCTCGAGGTTTTTATATGTTAGTTCACAAAAAGTGAGTTAAATGGCATAAAGTAATTGGTCCTCTGGCCATCCACCCCCGAGGGGATTGGCCCAACTCTGGCACATCCATTCCCAAATGTTTTTCTAGTTGAAGCCCTAAAAATCCGGCAAAAACAAGTCACAGGTGCGGATATTTGATAAACTACTAGTTTTGTTTCGGTTAGCTTGCATGGGAAAGACAGACTTCTCACAAAATGCTGGAGAGCTGAAGAAATTCACTGCTGAAGCCCTTTCAGCATCTACACCTGCCCATGAGGGGTGGGGAGCAGGACACCCTGCTGCCCAAAGTGTCCTTCCCATGCAGCTGGTCAAGGTTACTGTTTGGCTCTCCTGGCACGTTATCAATTACCCTGCCAACACACTGATACTGGACCTGTAGTTTTCTTATAAAATAAAAAACTGAGTTTAATTAAATCATCAGTAACTTGGACCTAATTATTTCAGACAGTATTTAATTAATGTTTCATGGACACCTAATGTAATTAGGGTTCCTTTAATAAGACCTCTATGACATTAAAATATATGACCTTTATCTTTCTTATCGCCCATAGTCTGACAACTCAGATTTGTCATTTTCACTTGAGGTATAGTTTGATTAAATAGAACAGAACATAAAATTAATCTGCCAAATTATACTTGTTTGTTTCTCTTTTTTTTTGCTGCTTAAGGACTAATAAGTTAAGTCTTTTAATTAGTGGTGTCGGTACAAATGTTCGTCCTGGTGTTTTACCTTCATGTTTTTTCAGACTGTTTCTTTCTTATATCATTTTTTATGACAAAAGTAGATAACAACCAGACTTTATTAATCATCATGAAGGGTTCAATCTTTTAGATATGAAAAATAAGGAGCTATTCTTTACAGTACCAATGACTGGTAATTTTTTTTTTTTTTTTTTTTTTAATTTAAGACAACCCTGCAAAGCACTTCACTTTTCTGGTCACAAACTTTCCAAACACAGAACCGTAGTTTAAATATGAATGAACATAAGTGGGATTACGAGGCTGGCCTGTAGTTGCTTTTCAGGAGCTACAGGTTCTCTGTTCTTCACTTTTGTTTTGGGGCAGTTATCAAGATCCAGGGAAAGAGCATTTGTCATATGCAAAACATAGAGAAAGGGAGTGATTGAAGGGATTTTACAGCTTTCCTCTGAGAAACATTCATCTGATTTTCTTTCCTCACTCACCAAAGAGCTTTTCTATCTCACTTTCAAAAGTAGAACTGCTCCAGTGCCTTCACTCCTGTTCAAGTTCCACTCACTGAGGCAAATTTTGTATTTAGAAAGACGCCACAAAGCTTAAAAAGTAGAAGTGAAGCACGGTGCACTTTTTTTTTCTTTTTTTTTATTAGACTAAAGAAGAAATTGAGGAGTGCTCCTCTAGGAAAGGGAAACAATTTCTGTTGTGTTCTGCTCTCCCAGTCAGTAAAAACAAGCAGGATGAAGGCAGCTCTTGGCTCAGAAGGGAGCAATTCATTGACTCATGCTTTTATTCTCTTCCTAAGGATTTTAACACCAGAGATGTTGTTGTGAGAAAGAACATTCCAAACAAATTGTTGAACCCTCCAGAGCAGATTTCAGGCACAGTCTTTGAGGAAGAGGGAAGTTTCCTCTGCTCCCCTCAGAGCAGAGGAGAAACTCATGAAATTCAAGCCTCTGAAGATATCTCCACAGCTAAAATTAAACATGATCTGAAGGGTTTTGTTCCACTAGCAGGGAACAGGCTTAGGGATCTACCTGGTCTGCATAGGATTTGTTGATGTGATAAGGAAAAATAAGCAAGGAGCTGAAGTTGTGGTGATCTTGGGGAAAGAGCAGCCTAAAGCAATAAAGTGCCAAGTAAAGCCTGAACAGCTCATTCCCTTTGATTTATTCAATATTCTGCCACCATTATATTGAATAACTGGCAGTTCATTCCGTGTGTAACCCAAAATTTAACCTGGGGGCTGTACAGTGCTGTCACCCAGGTAACATCACCAGTAGTGCACCTTCATTTCCTCCTGCAACCTTGAGCCTTTTCCTGCTGACAGAACCAGGCACTGCCTCAGATCTGTTAAATCTTCAGAGATGACCTAGAACCTTCTGGTAAGTCCTGCTCACAACAGAACTGTGGATTTGTAGCAGGGCTGTCATGCTGTGAAATACACAATGACCAAAAGAGGAAGAAAAAAAAATCCAAATAACAAAAAGACCCCCATCAGATACCAGACAGAAACAGAGAAATGGTATCTACAAAAGTGACATCAGCATCTTCTTATAAAAACTTGTACAAATTCTTGCCTAGAGCCCTCCCCGTGATCTTCTTCCCTTTGCCATTAAAGCAGCCACATCCAGCACACAGTAACCCCTGACTTCATACATCAGATAAAATTGCCATTTTAACTTAATAAGTCTTAATTAGCAGCTCTGTGTTGTTTGCTGATTGCAGACTGTGATTAGTGTTGAGAATGTGGTATTCAATTAAGATTTAAAGATGTAATAGAGTCAGTGGCCAAGATTCATCCCACTTGCACCAATTCCCAGTAGGGGAAGAAGATGTGAAGGGGTTAAGCCCAGGAAATTTATCACTGCACAAACAGGCAGCTGCACAATTCCACCCCTAGTGCTGCCCCGGGTCTGTGCTGAGCAAAACCTCCCACTGAACAAAACGCTGGGGGTAGAATTGTTTCACAGTTTGGTGTCAATGTCCTGATCGTTCTCTCCTGGCAGATAAATTTGTGGTTTTTTGCCTCACACATCTTTATAGTTGCCACAGTTCGATTTCATTAACACGGTGAAAATTGAATAATGGCTGAATACAAAACACCCAATCTATCCACAGATATTCCAGCAAATGTGATTAATATAGAAAAATCTACGGGATAAAAAAAGAAAATCTTGATTCAACCGTGTAAAAACAAATTAATCTGATTACACAGCTTACTGAAAACTGGTCACCTTGGCTACATTAGGACCTTTAAAAGCAAACACAAATCAGTGAATCATTTTAATCAAATTTAATTTAGATTATACACTTTCACATAAAATCTAATTTAGTTGGAATTACTCGGTCATGACTCGTCTGCTCCCCACAGGACAAGGTTAAAGAGATTACATTTGGGTTCATGTCAGCAGCATCTGCTAGTTAGCTCCCTGAATGCTGATTTAATGAGAGAGGTTGTGCTTAGCCTCTTGGAAAGACTTCTGGTTTAGGCAGGTGCTTGAGAGATGTTATTAATTTAGTGTGGTACAAAGAGTGATGTTCTCATGCTTGGAAAACTCTTGTATCATTATTTTCATGGGCATAATAACCCTGGTGGGTTTGTTTACATCTGATGAGCAGCTTTTGAGGGTTTCCCTCTAATCTGGCCTTAATATACTCCTTTAGAGAGAGAGGAGATTCCTGCTAAAGAAAGAACAGCTTTTTAAATAAAAACAATTACCTTGGGGCTCGCCTATAAGGGACAGCAAGAGAGCATTAAGGCTGCAATGTGAATTTAGAAGGCACCAAATCCACAAGTGGGCAATGCCTTATTGTCTCCTGGAAAATCTGCACCTCCAGCCAGCCCACAGAGAGAGCACCTTGCTTGTAGCCCACCTGCTCTGCAAACAGAGCCTTTAATTCTTTTGTATTCAGCTCTGCAGAGCCAGGTTCTGTCCCTGCCTTTGACTCGTTTTTTGCTGAGATGAAGGGGATGCATTGCAGTTGGTTGCTAATTGGTGAGAAAAGTCTCAGTGAGTTTAGCCTTTGGTGCTGAGAGCAGTGAGGGCGAGCTCTGTGCTGATGGAGCCAAACCGGGGGCAGCAGTCGGCTGTTTCTACTCCTTCAGCCCCGTGGCAGAAGATAAGAAGGTCAAAATAATGCCGAAAACCTGTTGCTCAGTGCCTCACTCCATGATTCCCCCAGGCAGGAATCAGTGCTCAGGCATGAGATGAATCAGGTTCCTTCTGCCTCTGTCACCTGCTGCTAGATGGACAAAAATCAGAGACAAAATCCCACAGAAATCTGAGACAAAATCCCACGATTCTCCCTGGGCAGGATTTCCACAAGGAGAGGAAAGGCAGACTGAGAAACTCCGCCCATATCCAAACTTGAATGATTCCCTTACCCAGCAGGTAAAACTGGAGGCTTAAATAGATTTAACTCTCCTCAAGTATGTCCCTGCCTATCCAGGAGCCTCTCCTCCAATCCGGTTCTCTCCCACATCTAGAAGAGATTAGCCAGGAATTCATTCGGGGGAAATCACACCCATTTCACTGAAATCAATAGGAGTTGCATCAATTTTAGGTATCCTGCATGTGTGCTGCTGGCTTTTTGAAGCACTGTTTATGGTTCTCCGGAAGGGGAGAAAAAAAGTACTGCAGCTATTAATCCCAGGAGTTCTGATGAAGAATTTTGAATAACACTTGAAGTTCATGACAGAATTTTACTATTTTGATGCCGAATTTCCCTGGTGGAGAGGCTTAAAACTCCCTCTGTAATTACCATAACAGCATAAGGGTTGAGCCATTAAAATAATCTCTGGCAATTCGGTGTAATTCGTGTTATTTATGAAGAATGCTGCAGGCAAAATGTTCTCTGCTACACCCTCTGCTTCCTGTGGGTCTTCCACCCTTTCTCTTCCCCTGTGTATAAATGGTCAATTCTTAGATATGCACCAGAAGAACGTACATCTCCAAAATTAATGAATCCCCGCTGAAGGAATACCATTTATATATGACATCCATAATCACATCAAAGAAAACTGGGCAAAATTGAGAAAAATGGGGACATACCTTATTACAATTACCTTCTATTCTGGCATATTTTTCTTATTAGCAGCGCAGACAAAAAGGCAGCCCTCCTATTTTATTTTAAATGAGCCTGATAGAAGTATCTCATCCCCTTCATTTTCATACGAAATTGCACTGTGGAGCCTGATTCTCCTTGCTTTTACTCGGGCAAAATACTTATTGCTGTACCTGGAAACAAAGTCTCTGTCAAGATCACAGGGTTAGGACCTGGGATATGCACTTTTGCTCTGGATAATCACTGATATTTGTTCTGTGCTGCATGTGGCACGACCAAATCATCTTTTAAAGAGGGAAATGCTGCATTCACCTTGGTCAGATTTTGGTAAGGACCAGTTTGGGCCATGTGGTTTCATCTGGAAGTGACACAGCTCTGCACTACTGGTGACAAGGTTAAGTCATGTTAAGCTTGTGTCAATGTATTTCCTAATATATTGGTGTTAATGTTGAAATACCAAATAATTCTGGCATCCAGATTGTCTGAGTTTACAGTTTTGATCTCACAAAATGTGGGATATTAAAGTTTTCTGCCAGTGTTATGTTTGTGCAATCCTGATAGGGATGTACATCATCTCCAGAATGTTCCTGCTGCCCTGGAATGTCTTTCTATGCCCAGAACTCACCTGAGTGAGATTCACACAAAGCCAAAATAAAGTAAAAATAATCAGACTGTACAATATGGCACTCTAAATCTGAAATCCTAACCACTGAAAAATAGATTCTGTCACATTCTCTGTTTGACACAGGAATTTCATTCTTGGAGTGGTGTGGAGAAAAGAATACAACAAAAAATAAAACCAAAATCCTGACCCTGAGAGTGCCAAAAATTGGCAGAACCCATCCTGAGCTATGAACAGCCCTAATATGAAATGATCCGATTAAACAGGCAGTTTAATCCAAAATACACCACGGACACCAAAACCTGATTTTGGGCTCATGAATGAAAGATAAATAGCATTGTCACTCCTCAAAATTAAGATTTTTAGGAAACTGGGGGGAAAGGTGCTGAGTTTAATTACCCCTTTTAATTAGCTCACTAGACAGCTCTTTAGCTGCTGTGATTACAGAGGAATGAGCAGAGCCTTTCACATACTGCTCCTGTCAGGAATCTTCAGATGCAGAAAAACAGCTTTTTTTACTGCTCTTGCAGTAATTTTTATTTTTAGACCATTTCTAATGCAAATATTGGCCTAAAATCAAATGGGAAGGAAGCTGAGTGACTTGGCAATAGAGATAGAGTAGGAATGTAAAGGATTAGAGTGCTTAATGTGCTGGAAAGAAGTTTATCAATACTGACAATTCTCACAGTGCTTAATCAAACATTTAAGACAAGTGGAGAAGCAGACAGTAAAGACTTAGGGGCTTCTGAACAATAAAAGCAAACAAACTGTCTTGTTAGAACATGTCAGTTTCTGGTGGAATAAAGGAACACCTACAATTTAGTTACTCTTTTAATATAGATAACAGTGGCCTTAGGGAGTGAGCTGACTTTCAAATGACTGTAAGTAACTCCTGAGGAAAACAAATGGCAACTTTCCTTTTGTAATCAAATTTTAATGATTACAGCTTGGTGTAAACATGATGATTGTGATTTTTTTGTTTGTTTGTTTCTTAAAGGCAATTTTCTCAAAATCAACACATAATAACAGATCTAAGGGTCTGATCTTTCAGTAACATGTCTTGTATTTATCTTATCAGAGCTTGAGTCTGTCTGGAGAGGAGCAGGAGCAGAGCTGGGAGCTCTCTGTGTCTCTGCAGGGTTAATTTGGGGAAGAGGCCTGCATTGCCTGGGCTAGATTTTCTTAAATCACAAGTCTGCAAATTCCTGCTTGAAAATTTGCTGTTAATTCTGACTCCTGCCTAAAAACCCTGACTTAACTCCTATAGTTTTGATAAATATTCTTAGTGAAACTCTGGATCCAATGTAAAGAGAAAAGAGATTCCAGTTTCTGGCTAGATTTCAGTGATGACTGTAGGTTAACTCAGCATCAGTCACACTCTGGCACTGGATTTACACTCAGATCAGAATGCTCTCAGTCTGGCTCTTGGTGTCCCTTTACCAGAAATAAAGATCTGTAAATATTTTTAAGAGAACAGGTGCTGTAAGGCCAGGAATGTTAAACTCACACGTGGCAGAGCAACAGGAATATACTGCAGACTACGTGAGCAGAGAGAAGAGGAAGTTTCTTGCTTCAGATAATCTCAGCAGCCAACTAGATAAAAAAAAAAATAGGGATAACTGCTTATCAAACTACCTACAACGAAAATATAATTGGCATCCAGTTACTTAGTTAAATTTAACTCTCAGAACAGCAGAGCAGGACCCTGAGCTGTGTGAGCTGAAAAACAGAAAATGCAAAAAAGATGAAAGTTCAGTTCAAGACTGAAATGAATTCGAAAGCAGTAAGCAGTTGAAAAGCAGTAAGAATTCAAGATGGGACTTCATTCCCATTTTCAGATCTGAGTGTGAATAATTCCTGAGTTCCCTTATGTAGTCTGCTGCTACAATAAATTATCCTGAGCTTCCCACCTCCCCATGTTGCCTTAAGTTCCTGGAAGCTGTGTGTCAAATTCCTGTGAAACACTTCTGGCATTTTAACTTCCTTTGTATCTATTAGTTTTAACTACATGGCACATGCAGGCTTTGCCAGATTTCAGCTTAGTTATTGTTTGCTGCTTGATCTCAATTATTGCCCTAAAATCTTCTTATCGAGAGGCTTCTGTTCAGTTCATGTTTTCCCACAAAGCTGGAAGATGCAACACAATTGTTCTGATGCAATTGATTTTGATTACAGGGGAGATGTTCTAAACCAGAATATTTTCTCTTCAAGAGCCAGGCCGACAAAAAGAAGTTAATTTATTTAACAACCAAGGTTAAATCCTTCAACTGGCAGAATGAATATTTGAGCTTGACATCAAACCTCGCTGGTGTACACCACACCCTGTTTGTTCCTCCATACTCTGGGAAGTGTCGTTGGGTTGTAGCTTGATTTCAATATTAAAAAAAAAAACCCAGTTTGCATTTTGGCAGCCGAGTGCCAGTTGTGTTTACACCAAACCCTCCCGGTTCCGAATTTCATATGACTTCAGGCACAGCTGGACCTTGTAGATCTGGTACTCAGAACTTAAAACTGCCCTGGCTACCTAATGAATATTCAGGATGAGCTTAATTGGCGTGTCTGTTTACCTCTGTCTCACATGCAAATCGGAGCTGTCCTGGTGGCCATTCACACCTGCTAAGGGCCCATATGCACATACAATACGGATTATAAATTCTGTTGCATGTCCTGAAGACCAAGAAACCCCACTTAAAACCACCCCGGTGTTTGTGCTAAAATAGTTTTACCTCGTTCTGTATGGTTCTGTTCTTGTTCAGCCATCTGCAACTTTTTTTCGGGTAGTTTACCTGGGTTTCTCGAAGGAAGCTATTGCACATCACCATTAGTAACATCCCTAAACATTCCTGCTACACGGAATTCACACCAAACAAATAAAAATATGCAATGTGCAACATTTATTTATTAATGGTTTTGATTTTCGTGTTTTGGGCTGCTGTTCCTCACAGGCAACATGCAAGTGGAGACATCCATTAATTTGACTAGTTTGACTCAGTCAGTCGAAGCCACTTGTAAAACCATCCCAGCAGTGATACCCTCAGTGAATTGAATTATCATTCTTCTATCAATTTTCTAAAGATGGAGTAAAAAGACTGCTTATCTATTTCCTAAGGAAATTTAAAAAAAAAAAGTAGGAGGTATTTTCTTATGATGCAGGTACAGTAAATTCAGTGGTATAACAACGTTGTAAAATTTACATCACTAGTTAATTTATCCTGAATTCCACATGCCTTATCATCTGTAATTTTGATCGTGTTGTCATTAACTACTCTTAACCTGGGTAGACAGCAGGGATTCATTCAGTGTGTCCTGCCCCTGTGCTTCAAACCTCGGAAACGAGAATGCGAACAGCCTTGTTTGGAGAACAAATTTCTGGGCAAGACTCATAATTGTGTGCTATTTCCTTACTGCTAAATAAATAGAACAAATTTGGCTCTGTGGTATCTGCTGCCTGCCTGCAACTCCACTGTTATTCAAGTGGAAATTCTGATTCAGTTGCACACAACGACCACAAAAAACAAAGAGCAGAGATTTTTTTTTTTGTTTTGTCCTATTCTTGCTTTAAATTGCTCAGTGATTGTGTCTGCCACAGTGTATGTGTACACACGTGTTTGTCCTATCTTCAATGTTTAGATCAATCTGTAAAAAACCAGAATTTTGGGAGCACAACAAGAAAAGCTAAATGGTATTGATCCCTCTAAGAATCAGTGTAATCAGAGCCTATGTTTGGCCAATGTGTTACAAGTATTTATCATCATCTTTTAGATACCATATCACCCTCAGGTATCTGAGATGTAATTGTGGTGGTGCCATAAAAACATCAAATGGAACCTGTGGTTCATTTTTTTTTTTTGGTGGAATCTGGAAAATAGAAGAACAAGGTCCTCATTTCTATTTAAAGACTGTCTATGAGCATTGCAGGGCTTTGTGTAGATTTACTGCCATTCTTTGTGCAGTTGGGCTTGACTCAACCTGAAATGAGAAGTAGCAACACTTGATAAGAATTTTTTTCCATGCAGAACTAGGGCACAACTGCCTCCCTCTAATTTTCCATCAGCTTTCCTGGGAGCCCTTGGTGTGCAAATAGAGCAGCATTGAGTCTTTGTGGACTTTGTGTGTAGAAGATGGAAACAAGTAACAGAAATCATCTGCATTTGCACTGATTAAACTTACAAAATTATAAATATCACCTATTTTCTTGACACCTTACAATTGACTTTCAGCTCCAATACAAATCAATCTATGGATGAAACAAACTCTGTACAATCTGAGTGCTAATCCTGGTACTTCACTGGACATAGTTTAGATATGCCTTGTTTGTGAAGTCTTCAAGTTAAATCAAAGTAGAGTATGAGAGTTTTGTGAGATTACACCATTTTCCAGGGGGTTGTGGAGTTGTTTTCAAAAAAAAAACCCGAACCTTTTATTAATGGGCTGTTTTGCAAAAGTGGGAATGGGGTGGGCCAGGACAGTGGCAACTGACAACAGGAAAAGACAGCAAAAGGGAAACCAGCCATAAACTGCGTGGTGTCCCTTTCCTGGCTTCCCTTCTTAGCTACTAAATTCTTCCTTTTGAAGCCTTTTCCCCCTGTAGCTCCTCCTGCATCACACAACATTCCCTCCCTCACTTCCTAAAAGGATTCTTCAGGCAGTAGCCTTAGGACAGCATCCCAAATCTCCTCTTCCCCTCCATGCTCCCCTCACCCAGCAGCCTTTTGTTTGCTGGAATGAGGCTGAGTTCAGTGGGGTCTTTTCTCCTTTCTGTCGTCCTGTGCCCCTCACACACACTGAGATCATACATCTGATCCACCTGGGAGCACCTCACTGCTGTCCCACAGAGCAAGGAGCACCATCTCCCAAAAATTACCCTGCACGTGTTCCTGGTGTGTACAGGGAAGGGAGTCTGGTGCAATCAGAAAGCTTCTTAACCACGGAAAATTGGATCTTGGTTTGATTCTTTGCATGAAAAATGTGTTGGGTACACCAGCAGCGAGGTCCACTGCGTGGCTTTAGATAGATGCTTTTTGTCTGGCTGCTCCACCTGTTTCAAAAAAAAAAAAAAAAGGCCTGGAAATGCCTATTTGACAAGTCCTTAATTTATGTAACATTATATAAGTTCTACCCCTGCAAGTGCCTGCTGCACTTGCCCTGCACGGAGAGGAATTGTTGTCTACAGAGACAATTAAGAGATGGCCCACAGCAAGGCCGGGATTTGGGTAGTTCTTGGGAGATACCTTGAATATCAGGTAATTCATTCGAGCTGAAACAAAGGATGAGTGATGAATATGAATTTAAATGATGGAGTTATTTGTTACTCATGTTCAGGTCAGAAATGTGTTTCTCCCATGGAAACAGCCCAGATAAGAATTGTTTCTGTAAGAATTGAGTCTCATTTCTGTTATTTTTTATCTATTGTCTGTAGATGGATGTATTTGCTTTGTTAATGGATATATTGTAGATGGATATATTTGCTTTGCAAAAGGCTGGGGAGCAGATATTGCCCTCATTTATCAGCGTGTGTTTGGGGAGAAAAAGAGCAGAAAGGGTTTTCAGGGCCAGTGAAGCTCTCTTGTGAAGCTCTCCCTCCTCACGTGGACTAGAATGGTCAAAGGAGCTGAATCCTTTCCCTGATAACAGTGAGATGTGTTGATTTCTTGTAGGTAGAACAGGTCCAACCCCTGCAGCTCATCCCCACTCACAACCTGCTCACTCTACTTTCAGGGGCTTTTCAGGTTCCCTATTTCTCTACTTTTTTCTGTAGAGCTCTGCTCAAAAATCTCATTGCTCTGGTACTTAAAACAATTTCAGGTGAAATTTTCGGATTCTGAGCATCGAGGTCAGTTTAGATTCACTTGTCCTCGTGCAGACGCCCTCAGCATGTTTCCAGGGAGTGAAGACACGATCAGGACTGAGAATTGGAGCAGCAGGACTGGGCTTTCCCAAGTTCTTAATCTCCTCAGGGATGCAGATCTTTCTGTGGGTTTTGTATTGTAAATCACGAAGTCTCGATGACACTTGAGCCGCTTATTTGCATGGAGGGAAGTTTTTCCCACTGGTTAGCACGGGTAGCTTTCCTCAGACAAAATAATTTCAAATGAAATGGCATTGTAATTAAGATCTTACAAAACAAATGGAAGGTTTCTTCCAGTAAAAACTGAAGCGGAGGCTTGCATTATTCATAATTTTCTAACTGCTCTCAAGAAAGGAGATTACTTCAAATACTGACATGAGTGACTCCACTTTGGGAGTTAGGAGATCATTCTTCACCAGATTAAACTATTTATTTTAGTCTTCTGTATCTCAGGGCCAAGCAGGAGTGAAGGGAGATACAGACACCAAATAGAAAGCTGTCATTCGTATTTCACTCTAAAATCACTTCTGGGTAGAAGACAAACATGATTTAGGTTTTTGGGCAGTAATTTTTCTTGAACGCTCACTTGTTCAGATATGGAAAGGATAATAAGACACCTCATCACAGCAAAACCAATTCATATTTATTTGATCAACCCTTTGAATTAAACTTCTAACCTGATTTATAAACAAATAGTACAACAAGGAAGGAGACAGGAAGAAAAATAAAGACAGGAATGAGGAGTGAGAAAGGAGAGAGTATGAAAGACAAACAGATTAATAGAAAGGATGAAAAAAAAAGTGCATGTAATCTGTGTAATCTTTGTGATTTTGTGTTATTTTTTAAAGATATCTCTATAGTCCAGCTGAATCAATATGAGAAGAGGATTTGTTCACCATAAAGCTTTGTAGTTACTCTGTTTAAATCATTACTGAAAGAGTATTTCAATTGATTGGATAAAAACAAATTATAATTTACTTGTTACACCTAATTATAGAAGTATGGCTGGAGAGAAATGGCAGAGGAAGAAAGGATTGTTTCTATGACTGCTTCTCAGATTCACAAGGAAACTTATATTTTTTTTATATTCAGGAGAAATAACAGTGTTCAAAAATAATGCTCAAATGAATTAACTTGAAAGAGAACTTAACTATTTAAAAGTTGTTACACAACAAGTTAATTTTATATTTTGAGAGTAGAAGTATTATTTCTAAAATAATAATGGGTTAAAGGTAATGTGGAGGGACCTGCCTGAAATAATCTCTTAGTCCTGAGTGTAGTGAACGAACACTCAATTTAATTCAGAAGAACTGCAGTTAGTTAGTGACTGTAATCAAAAGACAGCACTTTGTTTTCCTCAGGTTCTCCAGTCTTGTTCTGTTTTCTCTGCAGAATGCACACAAGTATGAGATGCACATGCAAAATGTATTATTTGATGTGCACTGGAAACATCCAGCTACCTAACATGAAGTTTCTCACGTTTTACCAGTTCCTTTATGGAATATAATCCGTCCTGACTGACCTGGAGAATGCTACACTGGGTTGTCTGAGTATTACAAAATATGCAATATTAGTTACCTGATTATAATAAAAACAAAGGGGAAACGGGCAGCCTGCCTGCCTGTCCTGTCTCGGGCTATTTTTTTTTTGGTGCAACAGAGTTTATATTTCCCTCAGTGTTTTTCCACTTTCCTTATATGAAATGAACAGCTGTAATTGAAAAGCAAGAAGCTCCATGGTTTATAGAAATAGGTGTTGTTAAGAGCCTTAGCCATCTAATTTTCTTCCTATTGCAGGGCAGGCTTCCTATTGTCTGTCCTTTAGAGCTAATTTCTTTTCTGATCAAAAGGCCCACATCATTGAAAAGGTAGTAATGACTATTCATTTGCTTGAAACCTCCATTCTGCAGCCTGCAAAGCTTTATTTAGAAACTGCTATTTCTTTCTAAAAGGAAAATCTCATTTGTGTCCTCCATAATGTCAATTAAAGTAGAATATATTTTAATTATTTATCCTGGAGAGAAACCTTTCAGGATCTCAATTTGCCGTGCCAGTGATACAGGCTGTAGTTCGAAACAATACGTGCCTTCAAAACTGTGTGTCAGAGAGTGGGAATAAGGTGTGTTTTGATTTTAATTCGCCACTAATGAACAGTTTATTTGCAGCTAATTAGCAAGTTGGAGTTTTACAATTCTTGTCCGATTTCTAATCCAGCTGCTAAAAAGCATCACAGCCGTGGTTATCAGTGAATAAGGTGTATCTGCATCTGTACAGAAAACACCGGAGCAAAGATTCGCCAAGTTTGAAGCGGGCAAAACTAAGATGGTTTGAGTTTGTGGCGTTTGTTTGGTTTGCTGGTTTGGGGGCGGGGGGGGGGGAGTTGTGTTTAAGAAGGAGAGCAGCGACGCCTCCGCTAAAGCACAGCGGCACGTACCGAGGAGGGGGCGGATTCCCGGCCGGGGGAGGTCCCCTGGCCCTGGGGGCGAGTGGCCCGGGGAAAGGGGCGGCTGTGCCCGGAGCCCCGCGGCTCCCGGGGCTCGCTCCCTCCGTCCCCACGCTGTCCCCGCACCGCGGAGGGGCTGCTGCCGCCTCAGGGCCACCCCACACGGGGCTGTGTCCCCGGGCCGCGCTGGCAGGAGGGGACAGAGGGGCCACGGGACGCGGGGCTGCTCTTGCCGGGGGCGCTTGGTTCGGGGCGGGGAGGGCAAACGGAGCTGAGGTGTGAGAACGACTGAGAGCGAGGAAATCGTTGAAGTCGGAAAAAAAGGCTCCCTGAGATCAGCGAGTAAAGCTGACCCTGCCAAGCCCACCACTGAGCCGTGTCCCCAAGCGCCACATGCCCGCGGCTTTTTAAGCCTCCCCAGGGATGGGAGCTCCAGCACCGCCGCGGGCAGCCTGTGCTAGAGCTGGGCAATTCTTTCAGGGGGTTCTGTACAGTTGGTACTGTAACAGCGGGGAAAAGTTGCGGAAAGTTCCTGTTACTGTCTCATCCCTTGGGAAAGATATTTCTGCCAGGCTCGGCACGGACTGCGCTGGGAGCAGCGGTGGTGGTCTGTTTAACATCACTTTTCGTGCTGGTTTTTCCCTCGATGTTCTTGCGTGAAAACACGTGAGCCAAATCTGTCGTTTCCTCGGGGCTCCGCAGCGAGCCCTGGTGAGTTATCCTGTGCTGGTGGTCCCCTCCACAACTCTGTTAATTGGTAACTTGGAGATGGAGAGAGTCCTTATTAGCAAACGGCCCCCCTCCGCACCCTCCCCTCCCGCTGAAGACAACTCCGCGAGGCGATTGCCAGGAGGAGCTGTTTGTCAAAGGCTAATAAACAAATTCCTCGCGAACACCTGAATGAGCCAGGGCCAGGAACAACCCAATTAAAAAACGGAGCTACTGGTTGTTTTTTTGTGGCGGTGGAAACAATCCGGGCTCCAAAAGGGTCTATTCAGCGGGCACTCCGAGAGGTCTGTTTGCAGCCCGCTATTGTTGTCAGAAGCCAAATAAAAGTTCAGCTGGGGGGACGGGGGGGGAGGGAAGTGATTTTAAAAAACATTCACCGCTGCCTCCTGAACGCGCTGGGAGGCTCAGTTCAAAGGGATCGAGCTATGCCCAAACGACGGTGCTCGGGTTTACCCACGCACTTCAAATTTTTGTTCCTAAATGTTGCGATTTTTAATGATGTCATCAGGAGTAACCCTTGCTTCCCCGGCTCCGCGAGCAGCAGGGACAGCTGGAGGCTCTGCTACAGCCGCGATCTCTACGCGGCGAGGCGCTGGGGAAGCCACGGGAAGGAGTTGGAGCTCGTTTATCGGAATTAATGATTTTGCTGTCCCCCTCGCCGGGCTGGGAGGTCGGTCCGAGCAGCCTCGCAGGCAATCTCGAGCTGTGTTTTGACGTGACAGTTAGAAGGGGAATAAATTTTAAAAAAGCCAAGCAATTCCTAACGACCTTCAGCGGCAGAACCAGCCTCGAATGGTCCATTCAGCAGCCACATTGTCACGCTGAAAACTTCTGGGGGAGGAGATGGATGCGAGCCTGAAACGGGGACCACGTGAACTTTTACCTTAAGCATCGCTAGAAGGCTGGGCAATTTTGGAGGATCAACCTAGCGAGGGTCAGCAGGCTCCAAACGAAAGGGTCGTCCAGTTCCCTAGACTGGGAAAATTTCGAGGACAAGCCCTCTGATCTCGGTCGGGAATTGGGCTGGGCACCAAGGGGACGTTTTAATAACAGGATTAGACGGGGCCGGGTTCGTACTTGGCGTTATTCTTTAAAAGCCAGCGATCCTCCCTGACGCAGTTCCAAGGCTCCCCCGAGCTCTTCTCGAGCTGCAATTAACATATATTAATGGCTGTTTCTTATTAAGCTCTGATGGCGCGGAGACCCCGGATAGACCCTTTCAAATGGCCCTTTTCAAGCGCGGGGTCTCTCTCGCGTTCAAGTTGGGCTGCGCTGTAAACTCCTTATCTCGCCTCGCGCTCCTTTGTCACCCAAATAAATAAATAACAATAATAAAAGGCTCCCTCAGCCTTTGACAACTGTATTTACACGACCTCAAGTGTTCCCCTACCCCCGCCAGACACACGGGGCTTCCCTCGTAGTGAGTTTAAGAAAATGGCTCCAGGCATCAGGTTTCCCCTCGCCCCGTTTATTGTGCCGGGCTGGGTCCCCTCCTGCCTTCTGTCCCTTCCCTGCGTCCCAGCGGCTCCGCAGGCTCCGTCCCCGCTGCCGGGGAGCAGGCGGAGGCTCCAAGGAGTTCGCTGCCACGGCGGGTGGTGGGATGGGGTCTCTTAAAGCGCTCTGTAGGTAACTTTGGGGAGCAGCAGCTGGTCCAGCGGGCTCGCCTCGCTTCCTCCTATCCCCCCCAGCCGCTTCAGAGGAGTTTTCAGGGCAGGGACAAGGAAGGGCAGGGCGACAGCAGGTGCGGGGTGGCCGCGGGAAGGTGGCGAGATGCGAGCGGCGGCAGCCCCGGCCAGCGCCGTACCCGGGCGGGGGCTCAACCGGGGAATTGCGGCTCCCAAGGAAAGCCCTGAGGGAAGCCGGCTTCGGGCTCGCCTCTCCCCTCCCGAAATCCCAACCGAGAGTTGGCGCACACAGCACTAACACCGAGGTGGAGGGATTGGAGCAGAGGGTTCCTGCTCACCCCTTTTTCTGGAAATAGCAATCAGCGGATTTTGAAGCTTTCCTCTGAACATGGGCGGCTTGGGAAGCCAAGCGCGGCGGGAGCGTTACAGGGACTTGGGAAATCTGGAAATCCATTCTATACTTACATTTTTATTCGGCCAGGTTCAGTTTTTTTACAAGATATGAGATGTTACAAGAGAAATGTTGTATTTGTTTGAAATAATATGGACCTTGAAAGTGTCGAAGAGGGAAACAAATCTCTAATTTGAGACTCAGGCAGCTCAAAGACGAATTGAAAGACAAAGTAAGAATCCGAAACTTAACGTTGTAATATTTATTTAAACATTGACGGAAACACTGTTCAGGGGGATTTCAGCACGTCCTCTAATTCTCTGCACAACCAAATTTTTCGTTGGATGCCAGCGTGTCCAGTCCCTCCAACAAACGCTTATACAAAGAAATATCAAAGTAATGTCAGGATATATACCAGTCCGATTTCCTGGCAGGTCTTAAACCTCGACTGGAGCGGCCAAAATTTTTTGAGGGTTTGGAGTTAATTGCGGCCGTCTGAAGCTTTCCCAATATATTGCAAAAGTTATACTCGAATCACTCCCGCCTGGAACAACTCTTCCGCTGTCACCCTGTCCCCTCGGGCTGCCAAATTTTGACTTCACTCAATACACCAGCAGCAAACCAAGCAAAAACCAAAGTGCTGGCTACACTATAGCCGGTAGCAAGCGGAATTTGTTTCTCCTTCGACGTTGTTCAACAGATCGTTTTCTCAAAAAACAAATCCGTACAAAACGAGTGAGACCTTCAACTGGTAAATCTCAGCCGTGCTCAGATCGGCTCAAATCAACCCCCTTCACGCCACCGTGGTGTTTCCAGAGTCCCTCCAGTGCCCGTCCTATCCCCGCTCCCGCAGGAAGCGCCGCTCGGGCTGGAGCAGGGCCGGGCGCTCCTCATCACCGCCCTGCCGAACCCTCCCGGCCCGGAGCCCCCTCTCAGGCCGAGAACCCTGCCCTGGAGGTCTCCACCTCCCCGTACCGATTACCGTCATTACACTCGCGGTCTTGTCTTTGGGGCGACACCGATGCCTGCCAAACCGGGGAGCTGCGGCGGCAGCATCCCTCCTCGCTGCGCCGCCCAGGACGGGACGTGAGGCTAAGACACATCCCCAGCACAAGGCCTCTGACCCTCCCCTGCGCCCCACACGCCCCTGGAGCCGTTTGCTCATCGCTACAGCGGCGATGCTGCCCGCGTCCTCCGGCAGCGGGGCTTTCCCCGAGCAGACTGCGGCTCGCTTTGCCTCTCCTGCCCTACCGCTCTCCGGCCCGGAGACCGCCCGGCTTCCCCAGGCGGAGCCGGAGCGGGGGCTGCGGGAGGACGAGGAAGCGCAGGGATGGGGCAGCCCAGCTCAGCCAGCCTGCCCCGGCCCCCAGCGGCAGGGCGGGGGGATCGGAGAGCGCTGTGTGCCCGCGGTGCTTTCGAAGGAGCTGCCCGCCCTGTCCGTGCAGGTGCGGTATCCGTGCCTCTGGGGGAGGAAGGGAAGGAGGGCTAAAGGGAGGGGAGGGACGGGCAGGGAAGCTGGTGATTGACAGCTCAAGTGGGCGCCGCTCCACTCATATATCCACCGCCAAAGTTTTCTTTCACACGAAGAGAACTTTCTGTTGCTATGAAACTTAGGGGATTTGCAAGCGCCGTCCCCTCTACCCCCCTTCCCGCCCCTCTTTTGGGGCAGCCGAGTGGAAAAGCTCAAGTGGCAACGGTGGGGATGTAGGTGGGAGGTGGGGATGGCCGGGAGTGCCCGGCCAACAGCCACCCACTCCGGCCCCGCTCCGCCGCCTCCCCCGCGGGGCAGCCCCTCTCAGAAGTGCCCGACAGCCGTGCCCGACCCCAGCACGGTGATGTAGATTCTCCCCCGGGCAACAGCTCAGGAGAGCAAGAGTTTAGCCCGTCCGTCCTTCCCCCGCCCAATGATCCGCTACGGGGGGGTGGGGTCCGTGCAGCGCGGGCCCGCTCGGTCTCCAGGCAGCCTCTCCGAGCTTGGCACGGGGCTGTGCATCCGCCCGGGAGCCCCAAACCTCTTTGTGCCCGGCGAACGCGCAGCTCCCGCTCGCAGCGCAGCGCTCCGCCCCGCTCCTCCTCCTCCCCGCGGCCCCGCAGGGCACCCCCGGCCCTCTCCTTCCCCCGCGGCACGGCCGCAGCTGCGGGAGCCGTTCAGCCTCGGCCGCCACTCGGAGCCAGGGGCAGGTGCAGGGCCCGGGGGACGCAGCGGGAGGGGCCCAGCACCCGCGGCCGCGGCATCCCCGAGCCCGGGTCCCTCCGCCCGCCCCCCCGGCCGGTCAGTTGCCAGCGTGGGGCTGTCGGGAACCGCTCGCTGATTGGCCGCCGCCCCCTCATTTATAGCCCGTCAATCACGGACCCCCGCGATCCGTGTGCGCATCGCTTGGTGCTGCCCGAGGGAGCCGCTCCGCAGCGGCTCCGCCACCGCCGGCACCTTGGGGAGCGGCTCTTTCTGCCAGGCACAAAAAACTTCCTCCTTCTTCCGCGGCAGCCGCCCAGGCAGGTTTTATAGTTCTTTCTTTTTATTTTTTTCTTTTCTTTTTTTTTTTTTTTGAACTTCCTCTCGCCGCTCGGTGCCCGCCTGCCCGCCGCCCTGGCGCACCTTTTGCCGGCCCCGGCCATGTACAGCATGCTGGAGACGGAGATTAAGGCGCCGCAGCCCACGCCGGGCAGCACTGGGGGCAACCCCGCTTCAGGGAGCACCGGCAAAGGCGGCGGAGGCGGCGGGGCCGGCAACGGAGCGGGAGCGGGCTCGGACCAGGACCGGGTGAAGCGCCCCATGAACGCCTTCATGGTGTGGTCGCGCGGGCAGCGGCGGAAGATGGCCCAGGAGAACCCGAAGATGCACAACTCGGAGATCAGCAAGCGCCTCGGAGCTGACTGGAAGCTGCTGAGCGACGCCGAGAAGCGGCCCTTCATCGACGAGGCCAAGCGGCTGCGGGCCGTGCACATGAAGGAGTATCCGGATTACAAATATCGGCCCCGGAGGAAGACCAAGACCTTGCTGAAGAAGGACAAATACTCGCTGCCCGGCAATCTGTTGGCCCCGGGAGGGGGCAACGCGGTGAGCAGCCCCGTCGGGGTGGGGCAGAGGATTGACACTTATGCCCACATGAACGGGTGGACCAACGGGGCTTACTCACTGATGCAAGACCAGCTGGGCTACAGCCAGCACCCGGGCATGAACAGCCCGCAGCTGCAGCAGATGCACCGCTACGACATGACGGGCCTGCAGTACAGCCCCATGATGTCCACGGCCCAGACCTACATGAACGCCGCCTCCACCTACAGCATGTCCCCCGCCGCCTACGGCCAGCAGCCCTCCACGGCCATGAGCCTAGGCTCGATGGGCTCTGTGGTGAAATCCGAGCCCAGCTCGCCGCCTCCGGCCATCACTTCCCACTCGCAGAGGGCCTGCCTGGGAGACCTGCGGGATATGATCAGCATGTACCTGCCCCCCGGGGGGGATGCCACAGACCCTTCCGCCCTGCAGGGCAGCAGGTTACACAGCGTCCACCAGCACTACCAGAGTGCCGGGACTGGCGTCAATGGTACCGTACCACTAACTCACATATAAACTTGGCTGCTCCGGACGGCTCCCCGTCTTAATCCCTAACCCCACCACCGCTACCTGACTACACCGGGACGTAAGGCAGTGTTGCTCGGCTTAGCAGACTTAATACTAACTCTGGAGAAATTTTAAAAAGGAAATCCGTTAGTTGTGTCCCTTGTTTTTTTTCCCCCTTTTTTATTTTACAAGAAATAATATTTGAGCAAGTTGTTATTTTAATAGAGCACAACTCCTGCCTCCTAGAAGCCGCTGTGACGTTTTCAAACTCCTTTCCTGGTTTCGGCTAGGTTGGATACTGTTTTATTCGCATAAAAGTTTTTTAAAAATCTTGCATCTTCCAGTTTGATTTCTAGTGTTGCAATGACATAAACAAAAACCGCGGGCTTTTGTTTTCAAACTCGGTTGTTCACATAGTCGTTGTGGTTTATTAAGTGTTTTGTTACCGACCCTCGCTTGGTTTCTTTCCACAACCTGTAGCTTTCACGACGTTTTAACTTTTGAGTTTTTATTCCTTGAAATAGGGGGAGGTGGGAGAGAGCAGAGCTGTGCGGGTCGCAAACGCATTTCTTTTATTTATAGTAAGTTGTGTGTCTTGGTTTTTCTTAAGCTGTAAACTTATGTAAATGGGTTTGTGAATTTTACTGTGAACCATGTTTTGACATATCGGATGAAGAAACGTTTTAGTTTTGTTACCGGATTCCTTCCAAAAAAAAAAAAAA
>VXAC01001460.1:32857-62527 GCA_013399225.1 Rhipidura dahli
GGTTTTGGTGGGCGCTGCGGAACAGCCCCCGCGGAGCCCCGGGGCGGCCGGCGGAGCAGAGCATCGCTTCGCCCTCCCTCCGAACCCTTTTCCGGCCGGGTCCTCACGTGTTTCCCCGGCTCCTCGGCAGGTCCCCGGGCTCCGAGCTCGCCGCTCCGCAGAGCATCCCCTCCTCGAGCTTCGCCTGTCTCCCTGCTCCCGCTGCCCCTCCGCTACTTGTCTTGGTACAGGAGGAGAGGGAACGCGAGGGCGCTGCTGGTATTTAGGTTTGGGTACGGGGACCTGCCCTGCCCTCTCCTTTGGGGAGATTTTTGTACCTCTTGGCTGCCCTGGGCGGTGGGACCCGCGTTCTTTCCCCGCCGTTTCCTTACCGGCCCAGCCCCGGTGCGTGGATGCCCCGGCAGCGGCTCCTGCCTTCTCCGCCGGGAAGCACGGCCAGGCTCGGGCAGGGCTTTTCCTCGGGCTCTTCCAAGAGGCGAGGGTGTTCTGCAAATCTCACCGAGAGCCTCGTTCGCTGGCGGGGAGTGCCTGGCTCCTGGCCACCCGGGGAAGGGGCAGGTCCCAAAGCGGGGGAAGCGCCGACCCCCGCACAGAGCAGCACCCGGGGCTGGCCGCCCTCGGGTCAGTGCGGCAAAGCTCCGGCATCACCTCTGCCGCCGGGACGGGCTGCGGGTGGTCACTTTGCAAATGAGAATCCGGCGTGTTTTGTACCCACAGCTCTGGGTTAATATTATTCTTCCATAATATCTCTGGTGAAATCTGGCAAACCCGTGAAGCTGCCCTTCAGATAGGAGCATGAGGGTTTAGTAGCATGATTTACCACCTCTGTGAGGAGAAGCAGCTCCATAAAGAACCTGGAGGTCTGGAAGAGTGATAACATCAGTGCTGTTGGTAGAGTACAGGACACGGGAAAGGCAGCAGCAGGACCTATTTCATCTCAGCTAGGAGTCAAAATGTTCCCCAGTGCTCTCTGCAGAACTGGCAGTGCCAGGATAGCTCTGAGTAGGGAAATGTGAAGGTCCTGTTCCCTGAAACAATTCTCCTTCCACCTTCCCAGGCAGGTGTGCAGGTGCAGGTCTGACAAAAGTAAGGGCTCCTGAGCAGGGGAGCAGCTGCCAGCATTGGAAGTGTATTTGGTGTCTTCAGGGTTGAGCTGCAGCTGCATCACTATAAATAGTTGTTCTTTACATCTGAGTTTTCTGGAAGTGGATTCTCTGCCATGAAATGGGAGAAACACTTGTTTTTCAAAATGTGTAGTATTTTTAAGCTCAATTTATCCTCGTTTGCCACAAGTCAGGGCCTGAGGAGATTGTGTGAGCAAGTCCCTGAGAGGTCACAGAGAAATGTCTCTGTGTAAATATCTCTGCCTGTTCTCTCTAGAAGCTCCTATCCGTGGTTCTCTTGATAGGAAAGGCGAAGGTCAAGGGGCTGCTTTTCCTGGTTTACTGATTTTTGAGATGTCCAGGTAAATTCCCAATGCAGTTTTCAGCTTGCTGGGAATAAACTTTATCCCGAAGTTCATAAGCTGTGGTCAGAGCCTGTGGGAAGGGTTGTGGACAGGTGCACACACCGGGTGGGGGACAGAGTCACGGACCCCAGCCTGGTACATTAAATACAGATACAGATTGCCTCCTCTTGCCTCAACAGGAGCGTATTTCATTAGAGAGCCAACAGCACAGAGGGAGACATTGCTTCAAAGACAACTTTTTTTCCCACAGAGCACTGTTACATCCTTTGCTTGGGCTCAGGAAATTTTCCTCGTGAACTAATACAGAAACACGTTCTCTTTAGAACGGATGAAGTTGTGTTTTACTTGTGCTGAACTCAGCTTTTAGACTTGCAGAGTATCTGGCCCTTGGCTGCATCCATCCTTCCTGCATGCATTCAATCTAAATAAATTCCTTTCGAGCACTGCCCGCGAGGGATTTCCTTCTCCTGCTGGTGTGGGAGGGCTCGGAATGGAGCCATTCACACTCACGGGGAGACCAGGTAAAGTTCCGAACTATAAAGTGCTGGCTCCTTGCATGTGTACAGCCATTAGCAGCTGTGCACAGTTAAAACAACTCCAGCCTTATTCTGCAACATCCAGAATAGATGCAAGTGCACCCAATATCTTTAGAACCACAGGGCACCGGCTGCGAAGAGGTTAATGCTGGCATTTAAGTGTAATGACAATATTTAGGCTTTTGTTTTAACATGTTTTTGAGTGGAAGATAACACTTGCTGCTGTCATTTTGTCAAAACCCTGTGTATTGGGTTACATTTTCACGGTTCCTTCCTATGCCAAAGAGCTTCAGAGTTAATTTGTTGCAACAAAAGTTGGTAAGTGAAAATATTTTAAATTTTTGAAACAGTTTGTTGAATAAAGTCTAATAATCAGCAGAGGAATCTGATAATGGGTATTTTAAGAATATGTGTTAAACCACACGTTTTTGTATTTCTGGTATTTCTTAGCTACAAGAAGAGATGGATAATGAATTCAGGGAAAGCATTAGCATCGACACTTTGTGAAAGCATTCATAAATTATCTTTTTAGCTGTCCCATGTCAAACACGAGACTAAGAAAGATACTTCTCAGGAACATTATTAGGAAGGTAAGAACTTATCTAACTATCCTCCAGTGTTAATGGAAAGGATGATTTCTCAGGAATGAGTACACCTGAAATGGGAAGTTGGGTGATGCTCAAGACTGGAATGTTGCTGCTGTTCTCAGTGCCTGCAAAAGTGAGAAGCGTGATGGCTTCTTTTCAACTTGCACAGACCTTGATCCTACATTTCTTGAAGTCATGTCCAGTTTATTCACATAATAATCTGCGGTTTCAGATTATTTCTGTCGTAAATTTTGTGGTTAAATTCCAACAAAACAGTGAAATAACAACGAGAGAAAATTCGAGTCAATTTCTTTCATGATGTCTCAAGGAAGGTGTCCTTGCAGATGCGTTTGCATGGGGTAATTTAGTGGTTTATGCAGATTTCCACAACAGTTTTCCACATACTTCCCTATCACAACTTTTAACTGGTGCCCCCGGATGCAGCACAGTGACTTTTTCCCAACAGAATGTCCTCAGGATGAGGAATTAATTATTCTTTGCTGCGAATACCATTCACGGCCAACTTCTTTGTGTTGCTAGTCAAGCAAAGAGGATTTTTAATTTGCTTCTTCCAAAGGCATCTTCAGAAGCTCTGTAGCCCATTTATACCTCAGTTTTCCAGTTTTTAAAATATCTCTGCCTCCTGAGTGCAGCAGGGGGAGATTGCAATGCATGTGAGCAAACGTGTGTGAGAGAGAGAGCAAGAGAGCTGGGGGAGGTCACAGCACACCCATAAAAAGATGTATTTATACCTTCCCCATGATGAAAAATAAAATATTTACCGCAGTGTTATGCTCAGGATGCTCATCTTTATTGCTGCTGCTAAGTTCAGCAATAATATATTTATGTCAGGTTAATTTTATTCAGTAACACATCCAATTAAGGCAGATCAATCTGAGCGTGGTTTGGCCTCAGATTGATGGGTTTAAAAATGTTTGTGTTGATGTAACTGAAGTCTCCAATTCATATCCACGTGAGGAAGAAGTCGGGGGGGTTTTTAACACGTTGATCTCGGGGAAAAACCTGCACCTTTTCCCATGCTTTGGCCGTGCCACGCTGGGGGATTGGTGTAAACTCCCCCCTCGGCTGATGGGGTGAGGTGTGAAACACAAACTCCTGCATAAACTGGGCTGCCTTCAAAGAAATGCAAAGCGAGCCGGGCTCTCAGAGCCCCAGATCCCTGTGTGTTTATTCCACGTGCACCCGGGGCTGAGAGCACCAGGCAGCCCTGGGGAAGGGCTTAGGAATAAGAGGGAAATTAAGCAATGTTAAAAACTTGTGAGCTTCCGTCATTTATCTCTTCTGGGGTTTCTGATTGAGACTTCTGGCCTCGGTGAGCTTTTTTTTCTTTGTCTCTGTGGAGAATATTATGCATCTTTTTCTATGCAGACCATAGGAAATAGTAGAGCAGTGATTGCACCAAGCCTTCAGGATTTCCCCTTTGTACGAGGCTCGGCTTATTCACTCCATGCATCATTCACGGCTTGCTGTGCTGATTTCTAAAATTCTATACACCTACTTGACACAAAGGGGAGAGACAGAACATAGTGGTGGATGTGCCTCCGGTGCAGGTAACAACTGTTCTTGAATGCCATTTGCAGGGGAAGAAATCTTGAAAGTCAATGGGAACTTTGCCCATTCAGAGTTCAGGATAAGACACTTGGCATTGATTTCATTTTCATTGTACTGTGCTGCCAAGTCAGAGAAGCTTCTCTTGTACAAGGTTAAGGAAAGATATTTTAATCCAAATAATTATTTTCTCTCCTTTTTTTTCCCCCGCCTTTTTTTCCCCCATTCAATTCACTGGGCAGTTTTCCTTTTACAGCCTGCAAACAGCAAGTGTCATAGTAGGAATTCCTTTTAAAAAGCAAGTTATGCTTTCATAATTAAGCAAAAACTTCCTCTCCTTTAAACCTTAGTCTGTTAAACAGGTGAACATTTGTGAAACAGGTGTGAATTTTTTATGAGCATACCAGAGCTGGGATAGTAACTGAATTAAGTGTCACGGCCTTAAAGTTAAAGGAAGTAAAGGAGCTGAATATACAAACTGGCAAACGTTTGAATCGAGGTAATTCTGTGCAGTTTTACAGGCATTCAGCAGGGCTTTGTGAGTGGCTGCAGGAAGGATTAGCCCTGCCCCTGTTCTCTGTCCTAAGAACGACTGAAGTTTTCCTGATTTGGATGATTTTGAGCAGAGCATGGACTATTATAACAATTTTTTTTTAAACTATGCTCAAAGTAAGGAGATCACCTCCTTGAAAGCGTTTTGCTTCCCTTTGCAATAACTCTTCTGCTCTTCTCTCTGGATTTCAGACTGTATGTGTATCAATTCTAGCCAAGAACAACTGCTTTGATTTTAAAGTCTTGTGCAAGCAGGGATGAATAATTTTGGATTAATTGTTGAAGGCATTAGGGAATCTTTGGGTGTTTTTTGTTTAGACAGCAGTAAAACAAAAAGATTACTGAAGGGTTTAGACTGTGGTGGCATTGACAGATCTCCTGTGGGTTCTGGAGTAGGAAACACGATTGTTTTGGCCTCTAGCACAGGGCTGTCCATCTGTGCCCTGGAGTTATTTTGTTTTCAGTGACTGACAGGCCAGTTAATGATGGGACCAGGCTTGAGAGCTGCACAGAGCAGCGTGGGGCTGCCAAAACCTGGCACATCCTTTGGACTTCCTGTTACATGAAACTTTTCCCACAATCGTTTTCTTTTCAATTATTCAAGAGAGGACTAGAATTTAGGCCAGCCTAAATTGAACTGAACAAGCATTTGATGGGGTTTTGCTGTCCTGTGCCTGGGCTCGGGTTCTGCTTGGCTGCGCCTCACTCCTCCATCCTGCCAAGGTTCAGAAACTGGCTGGGAACACAAACTCCACCCCCAGGGAAGGACTGACCACACAGTCCTACTCTTCTTTTGGGGTGAAAACATTTTCATTGGGCTGTCAGCATGACATCTTTCATGTCACCTCTGAAAGGGCCCAGTGTGTGTTTTGATGCACACAACCTGGAGAAAGTTCATTTCTCCCCACGCTGAGGTTTCACCCCTTCTTTCCTAGCAGAACTGCGACTCTGGCTTTTATCAAATCAGAGTTTCTGACAGCTTCACACCAGGACTGTGGTGCTGATCCCATGCCAGCTGCTGACAAAACAGGAGGATATTACCAGAGCTGGGTGCTGGGCAGCTCTGTGCCTTGCTCAGGTAGGACTGCAAGGGGAGGAAGGAGGAATAAAGGTGTTTATTCACCTTTATTCACATTCATTCTCCAGCACTGACATTACAAAGGCACTGGCAGAATTTTGATGCTTGATCTGTTTCATCTTCAGTGCGAAGTAGGCACGTGAGTAGCAAATGTTCTTTTTCTCTGTATTCACTCATGGGCAAGGCATCATTAAGTGAAGCCAGGGATTCTGTATCTGGATAGGAACCAGAGGAGGAAGGACAATGTGATGCTGAAATAAGGACACCCTGACTGTCTCTGAAGTGCTGTGTGATCACAGCAGCAGATTCTCTGTTTGATTTGTGACAAGGAACTGGGTGGATGCGGTCCTTGGATGAGAAGCAGTCCATGGGGTCACCTCCTTGGTGGATTTCCAAACTGTGATGGCTGAGCTTGTTATCAACCCATGGGAGAATTCCCTGAACAGCTCCTAATAAGAACCACTGCCAGCTGTAGGTTTTAAGACTGGCTCGCCCACAGAAGGACTGGGAAAGAGAAAAAGCAAGCAGAACAGACCTTTATTATCAGGGAGATAAGAAAGGAATAAAAAAAGTTAGGGTTCTGAGCAGAGGGCTGAGCAGTTCAGGTATGAGGGAGAGCATTTGGATTTACCTTGCTTACTTAAAGAGAAAAAACCCACTTGCAAATGGGGACTTCCATAAACTGCATCACAAAATTTGTTGCAGAGACAACCCTTGAGCATTTTTATTTTGATGTGCTTCAGGCTGGGAGCTTCACAGGGGAACAGGACTTATTTTCCCCAGTTTTTCCCAGCTTCCCTAATTTTAGATGCGATTTTGATGCTCACAATCTTGCATCTAAGCAGGTTTAACCACCATTTGTGCCTGCCTTAATTCCAGCTCCAAAGACTGCAGCAGCCCCAAGGGGAGTGTGGGAAAGCAAATAGTAACCCCCAGCATGGGAGGTGAGTGAAAGCTGTGGCTCTGGGAAATGCATTGTTCCAGCTAAACTGAGACCCTCTCCTTCCCTTTGAAGCCTCAGAAGGCAGCTCACGAGCTGCACTGGTGCATGTGGAAGGGAGGTCTAGAGGCAGGGCAGCAACTGAAAATCAGGCTTTTAGGATTTAATCACAAATATTCTCTTGCTGCAGGCATGGGAATTACAGGTGCAGAAAATGGCATTGTGGCAAATAGTACCAAGAGAGGGGTTTTCTGAGTCCATTTAGTGAAGGGGGCTAGATGTAAAAGATGTAAAAAAGGAGAATGATCCAACTAATGGAGATGGAAGTGGAAAGTCCAAAGGTAATGGGATGAAAGGAGTTTATCACCTTGAAACACGTGTGTTTCCCTTCTGAGGATTACTTAAAACTGTGAAGGAAACAATGCAATGTATCTCTGTGTTTAAAATCATCTACATTTTCTGTGTTTCACAGTTACTTTTTCAACATCCACAATGTGGCCCGAATCTGAATCTTATCCTTACCTTGAAGTGTGAGCACAACAGAAAAAGCATTTGTAGCTAATGAATGAGCAGGAACAATGGAGATCTACTGCCATTTGTCCCTAAAAACCTCTGTGTGAAGGGGAGGATGGATGGGGGAGCTTTGAGAGGGAGCTGGCCCAGATCTGCTGAATTTCGATGAGGATTTTTCTAGTTTGTCTCCCATTCTGGTTGGCTGCATTATTATTTATCTCATCACTCAAATTGTGGTAGGTGCTGCTTGCCTTGGAGTGTGAATAACGAGCTGTTGGGCTCAGAAGAGTTCACTTATGCACAAGGAGAGAATAATTCTCTCCTCTCCAGGAACTGCTGGGTAAAATTTAATAGTCCTGGCTGTGCCTCGAGGGTTTGGGGTCAAGGATCATAATGGTGCCTTCTGACCTAAAAGTACAGAAGGATTTAAAAATATCCAAGCGTAGATCAGGATTGCATCCTGGCCAATGTGCAGCCAGTGAATTCCCCTTGCATTCTCTTGTATGCCTGCAATAATTTTTCCTAAGGTACAGGGTATAAAAACTAATTTAATAATTGTTGGATCGAGTAATAGATAAAATAAATATATACCCTCAGGTCTCGTATTGTCCCACAAATGGTCCTGCCATATTCTTGCTTTTTCAGCTTTTTTTAAACTTAGTCTGAAGGGGAATTTAATAATAGTTCTCTGGTAAAACTTGACTAATCCTAAAATAAAAGCATTTTCACCTGAGACAGGTGAGAGCAAATTTTGTCTGAGCAAATTCTCCTTCCCTGGGCCCAGTGAAGTCATCTTCAGGCTGGAATATTTGTGGGGAGGATCAGCTGTTAAATGCTTGGCAACATTTCAATTTCAGCAGCTTTAAGTGGCCTCAACATTCAGATGCTCCTGAGGTGGGAGGGAAAGAAAAGAGAACACCTCCCTGGTGCTGAGGGTTCTGGTGACTGAGTACTGCAGGACAAGCTGAGGTCTCTTTAGAGCCAGCAGGCAGGAAAACTGTTTTTGTCATGAAAATTTAGATCACCTAGAAATGTCTAGGCACATCTGAGATCACTGGGACCTGTGGGTTTCTGTCCTCGCTGGCAGGTAGAAAAGATGGCAGATTTCACAATCCATCAATCATTTCTCATTTGCTCTGATGCCAGGATGATTTTTGCCTTTTCTTTTATACCCCTGTTATACCTTTTTACAATTTCTGTATTCTTGGTGCTTTTTGCCTCCATTCCTGGACTTGTTTGTCAAGCTGGGAGACTGAACATTTCAGAAGCTTCGCAGTGAGGGATCAGTGTGCCCAGAGCCCAAGGGCCTCTCCAGAACACATTTTGTAAACTGAGACAGAACCATCCAGGGGAAGGTTCCTTGGGGAGGGGGGCTCACTGGAGCCTCTCATTGGGGAATCTTTGATAGATGTGCTAATTAGTAACACCTCTAATGTGATCCCAGATCTTTGGTGGGTGGGCACTGCAGGGTGCATGGAGGTGCATTCGACCTGGATGTGGTGCACCTGAGGATACTTAAATAAATACCAAGGGAAAATCCCTTTTTCCCCTTCCAACCGTGTTTGACTCTTGATTTTAAGACCAGGAAAAAGCATCAGCTCTTGAAGAATCTCTCAGCTGGCCTGGCCATGCCAGAGGCACTGTACACAGGCTGTGGGATGACCACTGAAGGGAGGAAGGAGTCTGGAGGTCCATAACACCTGAAGGATGCAAAAATAAGAACTCCCCATGCTGGATGCTGGCCTGTGACACAACCAGGAAAAATGGGAGGATTGAATGCCAGGAAAATAAAGATTCTCTCCAGGAGTTTTCAGATGTTTGAGCAGGACTGGATAAAAGATCTGTGAGCTGTAGAGAAGTAGAAAAGAATCTTGTTTGGAAGAAGGGGAGATCAGTGTTTTAAACATTCATTTGTAAAATAATTGCTTTTCTCTAATTGGAACATCCCTGATCAGGTGTGTTCCTGAAAGTCTTGGTAGCCTGGGAGTGTTATACTAGGAGAGAACTTGTGGTTTGATGATGATTCCTAATTTTGAGTGGTTTTCTTTTTTTTTTTTCCTGTGAGATCTCAAAACACTTTGCAAAGGAATCAGCACAACTCAGTTACAACTCAGTGAAGAAAAAAAGCCCAGGGCCCCCCATTCAGACAGGGGTAGAGCCAGCAGCCATCCCTCACCGCACACGGATGCTCTGTCCCCTGTTTGACGGATGCTCTGTCCCCTGTTTGGAATGGAATTCTCCAAACGGGCCCTGTCTGCAGCGTTTCCTTGTTCTGATGGTGGAGCTCCATCAGCCCTGGAGGGAATTCCTCCCAGTTTTCTCCTTACACCACCTCTGCTAAGGGTTCCTGGCCCTCGAGAGGGCAGGGTTTCTGTGCCAGCTCCCCGGTCACTGCATCCTGGCTTAAAGTAATCACGGTTTCAGATACTCTGGGCTACTTCTGCTAGAGGGCTGGCAATCTGCCTGTCTCATATGGTTTTGTCGGTCTGGTAGAGGGACAGAAAACACTCGTGTACTTGTTCTCTGTTTTTCCCCATTTTTTATATTTTTTCTGTCAGAGTTTATCTAAGGAGAGTCGAACTTAATTTAAAGATGCTTTTCCTGCCCCCAGTAAACAACCACGCTTAAATATTTGGCTTAATTTCACCAAAAATAAAACCTCTATGAAGTTTTCCATGCTTTCCATTAAACAGAAAAGGAAATTTATGTGTTTTGCAGTAAACTGTGCAGACAAATCCTTAGGATTTGGAAAAGATAATGGGAATTAGAGTCTGTCAGTGTTCCCTTGAAGGTTTCTACATGATGAGGGTTTGCTCTAAGTTCGTTTTGTTTCAGATCAGCTCATAGCTGAGTTTGCTGCTGCTTTGCTGCATCCGTTGAATCCACTAGCAGCTGCAAAATTCCAGGAGCCTGGCCTTTTCATGATTCAGTGACCATGTAATTGGCCATGGGATTTATTCAGCCTTTTCATTCTCTGTGACCCTTCCGTACAGCATCCTACCCAAAACCTCCCGGTTCAATTCTGCCGCTTTCTGCTGTGCCACTCTGGATGAACAGCTCACCATTTCAAACCCGTTTTCCTTGCATACACAGCGAGATAAAATGTCATATTAACTGCTGCCTGCTTGCTGGCATCACCGCTGAAGCTGAGAGTCTGCAAACTGACTTTTAAATATAGTGAGCTGGGCCTTTGTGAGCACGGGGCACTGGATTTGTTTCCTGTGTCTGCTTCGGAGTCAATCGACATCAAGATATTTCTGCGAGCCCGTTGCTAAATGGACCATCGGGAACAGACACGAGCCCAGAGGGATAAACAGCCGAGCACCTACTCAGCCTCCATCCTGAAAAACTCTTAAACGCTTGTGATTGAATCAGTTTAGCAGCACTGTTTGGGGTGTTTCGAGCATTGCTCCTGGGAGCCAGCTGCCTCCTCTTTATCCGCCCTCTGGCTGCGAGCTCTGGGTGTGGGAGGAATGCAGCATTGGGTGCTTATCTCTCCATCCTGCCCCGGCCGTGTTTGGAGCCGGGATTTGCCTGGAAAAGGTTGCCAGGGGAAGATCAGCTGCTGCACTGACAAACTTGGGTGGGGAATGTAGTTTTTGTGTTGTTTAGATTTATCCCAACCCCGTGTGGTGGAATTGAAATGCAATATTTTCACATGCGTGATGTTTAGGAAGACAGCTTCACCCGGGTCACAGCTGGCAGCCTACCTAGAGGTTATCACTTGGGAGAGAGTTGTTGCTTCTGGCACTAATGGTGAAGATTTTGATCGCTGTTATATATTTTGGCATGGAAAAACTCGTTTTGCAAAGGTGTGGCTGAAATCAAAATTGACTGTAGGCTTCACTTCCAAGGGCTGCTAGTGTGGCAGGATTAGAGCTGCAGTGGCACCCGGGTTGATTCTGCAAAATCACCAAAAGTGCGTTTTTACACGTGAAAATTACAGCTGTAGGTTGTTTCAGGAAAGAAGGGGGAAAGGGCACTGTAAAATACGCCATTATTAAAAATTTAAATTGAAAAAAGAATCTTATCGAAGTGAGGGGTATTTCTTATACTGATTAATTTTCTTTTCCCAGGGCAGTAAAGCTCATGCTATACCAGTTGGTGCCTGATATTTGGAGAGGGTAAAAAGTGGTTTTGCCCGTTTTTCGGATAAAGAAGCCTTGCCAGTGTCTGGGTGAGCAATGAGAGCTACGTGGCAGGGGAATGGAGAGTGGCAAGAGCGAGCTTTGCTTTTGGAGAAAATTGAGACCTCACCTTTTTTGGTTTTTTTTTCCTTGTCAAACAGTTTTTCAATCCTGTAACAGCTGCTGGACATCCTGGTTCACGGCTTAGCATTGGGAAAAGCATATTTGCAGTGTGAGGTGGGCTCAGAACCCATGAGATCTCTGTGTTTCACCCCTTTTGGTGAATTTCCCACATTTTTGAGGTGAGATGACAACGCCCGGGAGGGGACAGCAAGTGCACAAGGCTGTGATTATCGCAGCATCGGGCTCGGGGATGCGGGAGTGCCCCAGCAGGGGATGGATGCCACCACCCTGCATCTGCATTCGCATCTTGAGTGGTTCTGCTTTCCCACATCGCATTCCAGCCAGGAATGACCCCAAAGCGCCGGGCAGCCAGCCCAGCCTCAATTCCTGTCCTGCCTGGTGCCCAGGGTCCTTGCGGTCCTACAGCATACCCGGGCAGAGATAAGAGATCCCTGGTGATTAGAAATAGGTCGTTTTTGCATAGAATTACAAATGTCGCAGACAAAATATCGGAGCCCGAATGCACAAAGAGAGGGTGGCTCCACGCACAGAAGATGACTTAGTGTAGCACTTTACTAAACAACTTCTGATAAACTCCATTTTATTAAACTTCTGTGACAGATTATCTGTTTGTTGGGTTTGGGGCGTGGTTTTTTTTTGTTTTGTTTTGGGGTTTTTTTGTTTTGTTTGGTTTTTTTTGTTTTTGTTTTTGTTTTGTTTTGGTTTTTTTTGTGTCTGTGTTGTTTTATTTTCCCCACAGGAGATAGTAATTTAATTGCTTTCTTTTTCTACAAGTGTTATATAGTTCCACCCCCCGCCCCCTTGAGAGCTGGACAACTGATTGAGGCAGCCCTGAGCTGATTTATGTAACTTGAAAGTTCATCTTCAAAAATCTTTACCTTGAACCACAAGGCTGAGTTGGAGCAGCATTATTTATTTTGTTATACAATAAATTTACCCCACTGGGCTCAGGAAAAAAAAAAAATTAAAGTTTGGTTTGTATTTTTCCCCCTTCTATAGATCCAAATAACGACATTTTCGTGGAAAGTAATTTTTAGATGTTTTAATGAAAAATGTGAAGGCGTTATTACGCTGTGACAGCTTAAGGACGAATAATTGCAATTAACTTATAAATACTGTGTGCATGCGATGGTTCTTTGTGATGCCAAGCAATAGATCCAACTTATAACCCTCTCTGGCAGCCCACTCAGTGCAGTTTGGGGTGTGAGCGCTTTGGGGGCCCCTCCTGGGCAGCTCGGCCACGGGCTGAACAATCCGGCCAGTTTTCCTGCCCCTCACCTGTTGCCCGAAACTGAAGTGCAGCAGCGCTGCGCTCCTGACCCGCTGCAATTCACAGCTCGGCTCATTAGCATAACCCGTCATTAGAGCTGCTTTATTGCTCACAGCCCGGGGTATTTACACAGCACTCGAGGGAAGCGCCTCTGGAGCTCCTACCGCTGAATCCAGTGGGAATTGGGGATTTACAGCGCTTTTTCCAGGCCCTAAACAACAGCACCGAACGTAAATTTTTACAACTTGAAACAGCAGAGCCTGTGAGCATCTGTGCTTTGTGCTGAAAAAAAAAAAAAAAAAAGGGTTGGCTGCAGATGTGATTTAATTCCTGCTTGCTGCAAAGTCTTAAGGACACAGAATTGTCCTCTCGAGTGCCACAGGACACAACCTTCGTGCTCTTAAACTTTGGGTCTTGTGGAGCGCTTTTCAAGGGGCAATCAGTTCTGTAATTCCAATTTTAAGGACCAGGAGACCTGGGCCGGAGGAGCCCAAGGTACTTCTGAAAATTCTCGGGCACAGTGAGAAGCAGCAGAGTCGGTGCCTTGTCCCCCCAGTCCATGCAGCCCCCCCGGGGCAGCCAGAGCTGAGGATTTTCGGGCAGGTGGCTCCTGTGCCTGGTGATGGCCGTGGAAGAAGGTGTTAAAGTCTCACCCTGATATGCACAAGTGCAAATGGGGCTTTGTCACGATCTGGACCCGAATGTCGTCGCTCGGAGGGATTTGCGGGCAGGATGCGGGTGGATGGGACGGGGGGCGCGTTGATGGCTCTTTACGGGAAGGGATTGAGCAGGGGATCCATGGCTGCAGGGCACCCATCCCACCCTCCATCCCAGCCCTGCATCCAGCCTGCCCGGGCAGCTCGGGAGCGGTGTCCGTGCTGCTGAAATGGCATTTCAGTGGGAAAAAGGAATTATTTAACTTGCCTAAGTGCGACTTGAGGGCTCAGCGGCTGCCTTGCTCAGGGCTGGGGTACCCATTTCCCACCCAGAGCCGCAGAGGGTTGCACTGGGGAGTTCCAGAGGGCTGCTAATGAGCAAGCAGTTAATTAATTTCTGCCATGTAGAAATGTGTCTGGGAAAACTCAGGTTTGGGGAATGATTCCATATTAAATACACATTTATAAACTACCCTTGGTGTTGAACAATTCCAGCTTGCCCCAAGCCCACGGTGTGAAACCAGACCCACCCACGATGCTGTCCCACACCGGGCGAGGTGTGAAACCTGTGACCCCCAGGTGTGACAAAGCCATTACTGAGTCCTAAAGCGATCTTCAGCCGTATTTGGCATTGATGCTATCGGGGCGATCAGCAGCGGGGGGCGGTGGTACCCTGAGCTGTGAAGTCCCCGTGAAAGGAGCCGGCCAGGGAGGAGCTGAAGGCTCATCCCGGTGTGGCTGCTGGGAGGGGACTGCATTCCTCCGCTCCCTTCCACCCAGGGGTGGAGCACGGGCTGTTCGCTTTCATCTGTCCCGGAGATAAGCAGACAACATCCAGGGAACCCTCAAACAACTTTCCCCCTCTGGAAAAGAGGCGTTCATATTCACCCTCTACCCGGGATGAGTAAACACATGACTGGGTATGTAGAATAAAGGGGCGCTGAGGGTTGTGTTAAGGCTGATCAGGGTTAAATTTGCCCTGAAAACCTCTTCTGGCAGTCTAGACATTTGCAAAGTGCTGCCCAATGACGGTTCACTTCCTTGGAGTGGGGACAGTGTCTCAACATAGCGATGCCTCCTGTCGTCCTACAATTTAAAAATCTAATTTCACAGACGCACGAGAAAAAACAAAACAGAACCTTCCCCCCCGCCCCCACCCCCCAAAAAAATAAAATAAAAAGATCTGATTGCCAGAGTTGGTCAAGTCAAGTAAGATTGACACAAACAGTGAAAAATAAGAAGCAAAATTTCTAAAAGCGATGTAGAAAAGGATGATAGGTCTGTCTGGAAACTCTGATCGTAGCACGGCACTTTGCCGTGTGTGTGCAAATAACTTTAAAGGCGGAAAAGCGTTTATTTTTAAGATCAGCTGAAAATTTTAACCTGTTAAAATGTGGGGTCAACTTTTTGGTCAGCGGGTTTGTCCTGCCTGATATCCAGCAGCCTGTTTCGGATTTTTCACAAGTACTTTAATCCATTTCTAGAGGATCGGTTGTTATGTCAGACTCAAGTAACATTTGGCCTCCCTCCCCACACTCCCCCAATTTATGCCTTAATTTCTTACCTTTGGCGTTCTGTAACAACGCTGGCCTTTTAAAAAGTGTTTATGGGTTGAAAAGAGGGTGTGGGTGAGGTTGTTTTAGCGAAGCTCTAAATCACCCAGCACCATCGGGAGGTGAGGATTCAGCCCATCACTTTTAGCAGGTATTTGGCCTCTGTGCAGGCTGATTTCCAGTCAGGCCGCTTCATATCCTCAGTACTTTTCGCTCCCAATTAGATGGTTAAATTAACCCTTCATTAAGGTGACGGAAGGTGATAGAGGAGCATTTCACCGTAATGAATATAGATTAGGGGTATATTGTTCACCTCCCATTGTTCTGAGTGCTGGGCTGGAGATACCTGCTCCAGGGGCTTGGAAAAGAACTGCTTTGAGGGTTTAGGTTTGCAAAGGATCTGGAATCAAATTTTAAACCTATTTTCTCTCAATCATGCACAAACATATAAGACTTTGGAGAATAACAACTGGGATTACTGGAAGAAGAGCATATGGGAAGAGTATTTAACACTGAGGTATTTGTAACCCCTCATTTTTCATGGTGTCTTTGGGCACAGTTTTGACTCATCTCTGCCAAGGGCAAAGATTTTCCTCTGCATTTGGATTGGCACATATTTGAATTGGCATTTTTGTAATGCATTTAACCCTTCCCTTCCCTTCCCATTTTTTTTCCCTTTCAGGTGATAGTAAATTGAAAGAAGTTTGATTTTTTTTTAAGTCCTGTGCAGAGTTGTGTGTAAATTGACTTAAAACACACGACAGCTACTTAACTTGGAGATCACTGCACACGTTGGGCAGCATGAGCCCAAGCATGAAGGAATGAGATCTTCCTGCCAAGTGCTTGGCTGGCATTTTGTTAATTACATATGCTATTTTATAGGCTTAATGCTCATGCCATGGCAGGGCCCAGGGACCTTGGGGTGCCATTTCCTGCTCGATCTGCAGCCAAAGGTGCTGCCTTCTGTTATGGACCAGGGCTGAAGCTCTTTTGGTCACTTGGATTAAGAATCTGCTGCTGCTGACTAACATTCTTCCAGAATGATTTTTTTTTTTTTTTTTTTTTTTTTTTTTTTTTTTTTTTTAGCTTGTNTTTTTTTTTTTTTTTTATTTTCAGCTGGATTAACTCTTGCGAGTTACCAGTGCAAGAGGTGAGTGGTTGTGAGCAAGGAATGTGGCGTGAAGTGTTTTGGAAATGTGGATTTAAAGCAGTGAAACGCTGGCTGTGGGTGTGGCTGGGGAAGCTCTGAGACTGCTTCAGGGGCACGGTGTGAGAGAAAGAAGGGATTTAATTAAAAATTAAATCAATGTGTGTGTTTGGCCGGTTTGTCCAGATAAGCAGAGGAGTATCTTTTATTCACCTGCTTATTTTCTGTGCTTTTTTCTGTTGCTTTGGGATATGAGTACAGTAAAGACAGGAATATGCATAAAAATTTGGGGTTAACCACAGTCCTTGCTGAAGACAGGTCTGTCTTGGCTATGTTAACATCATTATTTTACTTTTTCAGGATATTAAATAATTAGTTTTTAGCAGACTGCTCTGTTTTCAAAGTCTCTCAGGGTTTAAATAGCTTTTGAAGAAATAAATTCTATTCATATATTTTCTCAAGTCTTTCCTTTTCCCATGGTAAAACATGCTATTTCCCTCAAATAAAGGGCTTCCTCTCCCCCTTTAAATACATTGAAAAATAACTTGAATTCACTGCTGCTGTATTCAGAACAGCAAAGTTTTAAATTCTTCACCAAACCAAACCCTGATGTCTGTTGGCAATACAGGACTTTGCTCTCATCAGTGTTTTTTATCAACCTGGGTGAACTTTCATGCAAAAGGATATGCTGATCCCCACACTGAGTCACAGTGATGGGCAGCTCTGAATTGCTGTGTGAGCCTAAAACTTTGTTCTTCTTTCTTCTTCCAAAGATTAGAGGTGACGGCTGCAGCCTCCGAAGGAGGAGAACGGCCTGGGAGGGGACAAATCAGAGACAACTTCTTCTAATTCCCTGGAAATAATGAATGGTTTTAGTTACATGAGCTCTTAGTTCCATTTTCTGGAGGCCAGAGAATGTTTTGGGTTGGAAGAGGCATTGGAGACAATCCAGTTCCAACCCTGAGCAGGGACACCTCGACCACACCAGGTTTCTCAGAGCCTAGTCCAACCTGGCCTTTGCAGCTTTAAAATCCAATTTATTTGTGCCTCTCACCATGCCAGCATTTGCTGTGTTGGACATTTTCACAGGGCTGCTTGATTCTTGCAAACTTCTTTTTAAAACAGGTTTAAAGGGATTTATTTTGGAGCCCTCTGGTTGCTGCCACCCCAGTGGAGTTGGTTCAGCACCTCTCCAGATAAGAAAATGGACAAAGCACCTTTCCCTCACTGTGTGATGGACAGGGCTGATTTGAGCTCCTTGTATCTAGATTCTCTCTGAATTGCCAGAAAATAGCAGAAAGGGGATGCCTGGATGTAATTTCTCTGCTGTGATGAACTCAGCTTGCTCCATGATAATTTCAAAATCACAGAATAGATTTTCTTCAGAATTTTTTTAAGAATTGTGGGGTTTTTTTTGTGCAAACCACATCACGGGGAATGCCAGCCTGCAGACGTTAGATAAGTCACCAAGGCTACTTGTAAGGATAAAAGTAAGTCATTTCAGACCTTACAGTACTACTATGATTTGTTAAAGTAAAATAACACTTGGCTGCAACAACAGAAAATGTGTCTGGAAGGCAGTTAAACCTTGAAATATTGAAAGAGTTCTTCCCGAAGTGACAGTGCTGTGGTGGTGTTTTTCTAGACGAAGTGGGGAAGTCAGGAAGTTCCTCTAGCAAAGGCAAGCTGATTTGTCACTCTGCTTCCTGGTTTTTACTCTGTGTAGTGCTGAAATTCCAGCTGGGAACTTTTGCTGAAGCCCACTGTGTTGTGTCTAAGGGTGTCTCAAGGCAACAACGCTGAGGAAACCACTCATTTGTAGCTGGTTTAGGGTTAAAAGTAGCCAGGTTCTGAAATTACTGTTTTGCTGATCATTTAGGGACTATTTATAATTACAGATAAATTTATTATTGGCTGGGGGAAATCTAACTGGAAGTGAGACATCATGGAGCACATGTTTAGCTCTGGTAATTTATTTTATGAAATGAGCGAATTGTGAGGTTGCATTATCAGCTTCATGGATTCCATATTGTGTCATTTATTGATTAGGTGCCATTGCTAATTTGTCATTTTTTTCATAATTTTGTCCTAAAGCGTTACCCTTAGCCAAATTTGTCAACTGGGCTCATGTGACCAGACATGCTGTCAGTTCAGACATTTAGACACAGAGTTGATGCACACAATAAAGGTGCAATAATTCTTAGAACACACATTGCATTTTTCCACAGGGGCAAAAAGAAGTCTTGCTGAAACGTGTCGGAGCCATTTTTGAAAAGCTGCTTTTTAAAGGACACTTGTGTGTTTCCAATACCATAAAAATAGTACAACTCAAAAATCTGTTTCAGAAGCAAGGATCATCTCTAAGTTATTGAACACTTTTTTCTGTGTTTTGTGGCAAATACTCTATGTGTGGAGGTGAGAACTGCTGAGAATTTGGTGTTTATATTTGTTTGTTTGGTGGTGCTGTTGGGATTCCTACAACAACAGAAGTTATCCAGGAATAATCACGCTCTCCTTTAGCCTGGCTCCTGAAAAACCCAATCCTGGTGGTGTGGTTTGACCCCAGCTGACCACTGAGCCCCACTGCTTGGTCAATGTCCCTCTGTGGGGTGGGCAGAGGGTTGGAAGGGTGATGGTGAAACAGCTCCTGGGTTGAGATAAAGGCAGTTTAATAACTAAAGCAAAAGTTGTGTGTGCTGCAGGCAAAGCAAAACCAGGAATTCATCCAGTGCCTGCCATGGCAGGCAGGTGTTCCAGGAAGGCAGGGCTCCATCACCTCTAACAGTGACTTGGGAACACAAACTTGGAATGTCTTCCCTTCCTCCTTCTCCCCAGCTTTAGGGGCAGAGGGTGGTGCTGTGTGCTCTGGGATATCCCCGTGGTCAGCTGGGATCAGCTGTCCTGGCTGTGTCCCCCCCAGCTCCTCGTGCCCCCCAACCTCCTCAGGGGTGAGGGTGAGGAGCAGGAAAGGCCCTGGCTGTGTGTGATCCCTGCTCAGTGATAACTCAACCATCCCTGTGTTATCAGCCCTGTTTCCAGCACAGAGCCAAACCCAGCCCCACGGCAGCTGCTGTGAAGGAAATTAACTCTGCCCCAACCAAAACCAGCGCACCCTGAGACTGAAACAGTTCCAAACCTCGCTTTTCAACCTCAGACTTGCACTGTGCAGGACCACCAGGACCACCTTGCCTGTGCAGAGGTCCCTTGGAGGGGTTGCCGGGCTTGTTGGGGGCTCCACCAGCACAGCACAAGCAGGTAATTACTTGAGAGGGAAGGTTTCTTCCACAAACCCCAAGAGAAGGTTCAACAGAAGGCTTTTAAAAACCTCTCTCATTTTCTCTACTCTGGCAATGCTGTCTCTGACAACAGCACACAAACAATGGAATGACAGGAGACTTGGAGAGCTTTATCAGAGCCCTGTCTCCCTCCTGTGCAGATGATGTGAAGGTCTCTGTGCTGCCTGCTCATCCTGCCCAAGAGCTGTCCTCAATTTCTGTCTATTCACCTCCTGAAAAAATGAGGACTAGTTAAGGTCTCTCTTGGGTACTAAACCCAGGACTATTTTGCATAGCTGGAGCTGTGCTGATAATTTTACAGCCGGTTAACAACTGATGGCTTTGTGGAGCCAAAGTGTTACAAATCTAAAAGGAAGTCTTTCCCTGGGAATAATGCTGCAGTAAGCTTTCCTTGGATGGCTGGGAAGCTGAAACTGTGGATGGGAAATAAGTAGAGGTTCTCAGATGTTTGAGGTCTTGGTCCACTGCCATAAATTTTTTCTGAGTTGTGTTGTGTAGGGTAGACAGACATTGCTTCACTTGGTGCTGCCTTTCCATCTTTCACAGAATCTGCTACTCTTTGATTCCAGCAATCAAAATCCAAAGATTTGGAGTGTTTATCAGCCCACAGGGATTTCAAGGTCTCTGTGACATCAAGGATGGACTCTGACCAACAGGAAAACCCCACTGTTCTCTTGCAGAAATAGTCAGCATGCTAATAAAATACTGCAGAGAGCAAAGAGCTCCTGCTGATTCTTGGGGTGTATCCATACAAAAAAACTTCACTTAGTGGAGGATACTGAACCTGAATCGGGACAGCAGAGAATTCTGCAGAGCAGGCACCACACCAGGCACACAGGTTGAAGCTGACAAAGTAGATCCTCATTTCTGAAGAACTGCATGAACAGATTCACAGTTCCACAGTGGATTCAAACCAGAAGTGTTTTCACTGCCAGCCCAGAAGTGGTGCTGGGATAATTATTGTGCATTTAGCTCCCAGGCATTCCAGAACAAGTTCCCCGTTGTGCATTGAGGCCATGTATTAACCAGTGGTGAGAAAGATGCATTTCCTGAGGTTGGATTTGGAATTAAGCTCCGGGCAGAGCTGTTCCAGGCTGAGCTGTGATGGTCACACAGCTGTGAGCTCCCCTCTGCTCTGCCCACGGTGATGTGCTTGGTCTACCCAAACCTCTTGCAGTCTGATCACCTGGCTGGGCGGAAGGCTGGGTGTTTGTAGGGCTTGTGCCCACCTGAGCCATCAGGGCTGGGGTAGAAGTGACTACACAACCTCCTGCTGGCAGCCACCAGGACAGAGCTGCTCAGCTGTGACCCAGCTAGAAATCCACCCTCAGTTGAGTGTTGCTGTTGTAACATGGATGGGTAGAAAAACCACACGAGTCCAGGTCATTAGAAATAGTGGCAAAACCAGGTTTAATGGCTTTTTTCACAAGGTCTTTATATGTGAGTATGCAACAGCGAGTTTAGAAGGCATAAAGTAATTGGTCCTCTGGCCATCCGCCCCTCGAGGGGGTTGGCCCAACTCTAACACATCCATTCCTAAGTGTTTTTCTATTTGAAGCCATAACAATCTGGGAAAAACAAGTGCAGGTGTGGATATTGATAAAAACTGGTAACTTTGTTTTGGTTGGCTTGCATGGGAAAGTCAGAGATCTCACAAATACGAGAGAGCTGAAGAAATTCACTGCTAAACTCTGTCAGCATCAACAAGGTGAGAGTGGGCTGGAGGCAAGGAGCTCATCCAGGGGTTTGTGTGGGCCTGAGGCAGGACACAAATTCAGTCCTTGTGTGCTCTGCTCCTGCCACGCCTGAGGAATCAGCTTCTGCCTGGCAGCATCACCTACTGCTGTTGCTCCTCCCCTCCCTGATGGCTCATTGTTACCTTGCATAACTCCGGCTTCCGAGGAAGGCTGGGGAGCTGACACAGTGAATAGATCATTACCTGTAATAATCAGCAATTTAGAAATTTGCCTCTAAGGAAAGTGTTTGGCTGTCTTGTTTGTTGGTGAGGGGGAAAAAAGACAAAGTGATAATTTCTGTAGTTGGAAATCTCTTTTTTCATCCATGGTAAGGGCACTTTCACGCTGAAATCACCGTCATTTAATTCTCATGGCATCTTTGTAATTTGTTATGGGTTTAATTGCTGTTTAGATGAAACACTACAGAGCAGAAAAATCAAGTTCAGAATTTTTTTCCCCCTTTATTTTTCTTCTTAGATTGCTCATTGTGAAATGCAAATAGAAAACACGGAATGAATAGGAAACTTTGAAGTAAACACTCTGAGACTATGTGGAACTTAATGCAAGGCAGCAGAGAGTCAACAGTAATAAATGATTATGTAAGGATTATTAAATCTTAATTTAGTATTCATACAGCCCACATTCACAAAAAATTATTTTTTTTTATCTAATTGGACAGTGTTCTGTGACTGTGAGGCAAAAATGATGATCCAAACTCATAGCTGCTCTGATAAATGGAGATATCATTAGCAATATGAAGTAGGTGATCATGACTTCTCTCTTTTTCATAAATTACACTAAATAACCATAATGCTGCAATTTAGCGGTCCAAAGTTCATCCTATTCAGCAGGGCCATCCATAGTCAACAGTTTAAAGAAAGGGGACCTGCTGAGAAAATGGTGGTCTAATCAGATGCCATAAAATCTGGCTGATCAGATGAGCCCCATTTTCTTTTTTTTTTTTTTTTTTTGTAAGGAGATCCTAATGAAGCAGAGCATTGAGGGGATTCGCAACTTTTGTTCCTCCATTTGATTATTCAGGTTGGTTGCACCGAGCTCCCAACTAAGCAAGCGGGGTCTAATCCTCTGGGCTGTTTGCATACACGCTGTGTTTTACAGGAGACTTATTAAATCCCACTTTGCCCGCCACCAAATTGTGTGCGACTTATCCTCAGCCCAAATGATCAAAACACTGAGAGAAGCAGCAAATCAAACCCTGGCAATCGAAGAGGAATCCGGTGTTATTGTCTGCTCCCTGCCTGCTGGCTAATTCGCCGAGCATGGCAAAAATGAAAAGTACTTCACACCGCGGGCTCCCTGAATACCTAAAGTGGTGCCTAAGAGGAGTACCTAAGAGGAGAGGGGAGCATGCATGCTCAGCCAGAGAGTTAAACTTGCAAACTTTGGGACTGTCCTTGGTTATAACTAAACCCTGTGATGTCATTTGAAGTGGTAAAAGCTCAGTAGTGCACCTGTTTCTGTCCTGTTGTGGCAGTTCTGATTTGACTACTTAAAACAAGCTCTTCCTTTAGAAAAATACATGGTACCGTCAGTTTTACTTGCATTTAATGAGGCTATCCCTTCATCCCTTTTTTCCTTCCCTGTAGCTACTGTGTTATAATTCTCAGTATCTTTTTTGTTCCTCTTGGTGTTGCCCGCAGCTGGGAGCTGCTCCCTTGCAGAAAATGTGAGGATAGATGGCAGCAGCCTGATGGAAAGCTCGGTGCAGTCAACTTTTTGTTGCAGCCTGAGCCTGCCAGGCCTGCTTTGTGAAGTGCTGAGCTCCTGCCCTCCCCAGTAATGGAACCGAACCCACAGAACCCCCATTTACTGTCACAGTGAGTCAGAAAATAGGGAAACTGCAGCGAAAACCTCCCAAGACTACAAACGATTTGGTTCCTCGTCCTGTTTTCAGAGCAGCTCGACTGGGACAGGACTCTTTGCCAGAAGTGCTGAACACAAACAAGCACTGGTTTTGTTCTGTGCACGGTGAAAATGGTGCCGTGCAAAGGTGCAACGAGCCAAACACGCTCACGGGAGGGATGGTGTCTGCTGAGGGGTTTTTCTTCTGGTTACAGATGTAGCAGTGGATGGATGCAGTCGTGGATGAGAAGGGAAATCCCTGCAGGAATTGCAGCTCCAGCGCTGTGCTGAACAAAAGGAGGAGGGCATGCTGCCTGCCATGCTGCTGCTGTTCTGAATAAATCCCCAGTGGTGACAGCTGTCCCACGAAAGCTCAAGCAGCTGTTTTAGTTGGGACCATTTCTCCTGTGCCTTGGTTTGGTTTGGTTTGTCCCATCAAGGAAGTTTCTTTCTGTGCAGGATTATCAAATATCTCCATGTTTACTGCTGCCTCCTGACACCTGTAAGCACTTTTGTGCACATTAACTCACACCAAGCTCTCTTCAAAACTGAGCTCACTCTGCTGGACATCGCACCTCCTTCAGAATAGTGGTTTGGGTTTTTTTTTTTTCCATTTTCTTCAGCATTTTTTTCTATTTCAAACCTTTAGAGGGCACTTTCTGTTAGTGCTTTCACCCCATAACACGTCTGACTTTATTTTCTGCACCGATTGTTGGGAAGTCAAAATTCTTGTGTTGGCTTTTCCTTCTTTAACCACTGTTCTAAGGGCTTTCACCAGACCCTTTTCCATATCCTCCCCTGCAAGCAGTTGACCCCCTGCCTTTTCTCACCCCCTGCAAATTCAGCTTCTCCCGATGCTCTGCTATTGTCTTTCAGACAGCTCCTTAGGTATGCAATGCCCTCCCCACTGCCGGGCTGTAGAACCACCTCTGTGCTCACCTGTCCTGCACTGATGGCTCCAAAACTGCCCGAAGGAAACGGGTAACAATGGGAATCGCTGGGGTTTATCTGCCTCGGTTTTCACACATCCTCACCTGGCTCTGCAGGTACATGTGTTTTAGGGAAGCCTACCCACATCTCTCCCTGGCTTTAATTAGGATTCAGTGAGTGTGTGTCCCTAGAGATGCTTCCAGGTGTTTATAACTTTGCAGAGATTACCACTCCCCTGACCCACCAGCAGAACTGTTCACAGCAGCACTTCCAGGTTAGCTTTAGGTTAACCAAGCCTGGGAGTGTTTAAACTCTTCCAGGGAACCTGTTTTTTTCTGGCTGGAGCATCTTTGGAGGCAAACGTGTGAGTGGTGCTGCTGGGGTTGAGGGGTGATGACCTCTGGCAGATGGTGTTGCAGAGATGCTCGGGGGCAGGCTGATGAGCAGGAACATTTTCCACAGAGTTGTCATGTACAGCATGATTTCCTGCGTGGATATGTTTACACCAGAACAAGAATTTTTAAAAATTATTATTATTTTTTAATTACCCAGTTTAGGTTGCCACTGCTGCAAAAGTGATTGTGTCCTCACTACAAAAATCAGTATAGTTTGAATGGCAAAACTCTACTTTTAAAGTTCCCTCAGCTAAAGAAACCATAGATTGCCAATCTCTGGAGGCAGAAGCTGTTTTCTACTCTATAATCACACTGATTAGATCTGTAAACTTTCTGAGGGATGTAGATATTGAGGAAATAAAAACAATTAATAATATCGACTAATCAAGTCTCTACCTGTGCAGGAGAAGACAATCCTCAACAAAAAATGTCATTAAAAAGCACTTAAGAGCTAGGCTCTGTGTAAATAACAGAAACTCTTGTTCTCGGTAGTGTGATTTTTTGGGGGAAAGAAGGGGAGGTAAGTGACAGGGAAAAATGATCAACAACTGTATTTTGAGGGTAAGAGATTGCTCTGAGCTGTACTGCTCATTTTTTAGAACTCTAGCATGGCTGGGATTTGTCAGCTCACACAGAACTTGGTTGCAATGTGCTCAGCAAAGTACTTTGTGTGTGCCTGATTGCCAAAGCCCTGAGACTGGTGGCCTGCTAATCCCAGTGGCACCATCCCTACACCAGGGCCCGGTGCTTTGGAAGAAATCACATCCCTTGTCACCCTTTCCCATCCCAAAAATCATGACATGGACTATTTGCAAGCAACTGAGTTGCTGTTCTTTCTGTTACACTCACAGGCAGCGCTCAGAGGGAATTCTCATCCTATTTCTCTGCTATGGTTCTGGTCACCTGAAATAGTCCCAAACACCGGGGTTTCATAGATTGTTTTGTAATTATCAGGATCTCCAGGGCACTGAGATTTGTTCAGCCACCTGATTTATGTTACCCAAACGTAGGTGTTTAATGGTATTAAAATATTCCTTAATTTTATCAAGTCCCATTACACATGCTGAGATTGAAAAGCTTGTATCATCCTCTGTTTGTTCAACACCTCTCCCCTTGAATAAATAAAATATCCTAACAGTTTCCAGTGTCAAATGAATGGTTGGTTAATGACTTCCAGGCTCTGGTTACATCAGAAAGTGCTGGATTGCCTGATCTCCCTCCCATTCCTGCTTTATGCATGTTCAGCCCTTTAAAATACAGATTTTCTATCTGTAATTTGAACAAACCAAACCCAGAGCCGCGAGAAGGAGATCAGGGGCTCCCCAGCCTCAGTACCGATCACCTGGAAGCTCCAATTATCATGGCCTGACTCTGTCCCGGGGTTGTTAAACATTCCCCAGGCTCCCAATTCCCCCTTTGTCAGACCTAAAGTGTTTTAAACCGAGCAGCTGGCCCAGCCTGTGACTGCCTGCCTGCCCTACATGCAAACCTAACTAAAGGACATCCTGATTTTTAAACTTTTCTTAAAAATTTTCTTCATAGGTCAGGCACTGCTGAGCTGCTTGTGCACCCAGGAAAGTTTGTCAGGCTGCTTTAAAGACCCCTACAGGACATTCTGCTGTTGACAAATTGGAAAGGACAGCTCAAGCATTAAGAACATGACTTTCGAGGTAAAATATTTTCCCTCCTGTGATGTTACATACTCGGGGTTTTTTCTTCTTCTTCTTCTTCTTTTTTTTTTTTTTTTAATTTTTTTAAATTTTTTTTTTAATTTATTTTTTATTTTTTTCTTCTCTTTAAAGAAATAAACCCAGCAACGCAACACCACAAAAGAGACACACACACACGTCCAGGCCTCCTCCGCAGGTTTAGACTGATGTTTTACTTGAAATAACACTTTATTGATGCTTGGGATTCCCCAATTTCCAAGAAGAAAAGCTGATTATCTTCGGAGGCAGTCTTATAGAGAAGAGTAGACCCCCACCAGCCTTCCGCTCCAGACTGGATCAATGCGGAGAAGTGCTCTTTGATGGACTTTCAGGGCCTGTGATCTCCCAGCCCTGGGGGTTTAAAGGATGAGCATATCAATCCAGGAGCACTGAACTGCATTTCCATTGCATGAGGGCTCCTCCTCCTGGCTTTGTCCGGACAAACTCAGCTCCTCCTACTTTTGTCACTATTCTTTCATGCTTTGTTTAGCAAACACAAAAAAAGCTTTGTTTGTTGCCGGGTCTTTTTTAAGCTTTGCATAAAACAGTTTAAAGTGCCGTAATGCTGTGTACCTGTGATCACCTTCAGGGTCAAAATCAGTTTACAACAGATTAACCTATTTATCTTCCCCCTCCACCTCACCCCTGGCTTATGATTTGCACAAATACAAATTGTTGTTCTGATGAGCACAGTCTTCCTACGTTATTCTGAACCCTGACTTTGCAAGAATCTCTAACTCCGCGGATTTCCCTGGGAACAGTCTTCTAGAAGACAGCACATGTGTGCCTGCCTTTCTTTCCTGCTGTTGTCCTGCTGTGTTTCAGCATTCTGAGCAAGAAGAAAACTGGTCACATGTAATTTGTAGAAGTTTGGGTAACACTGGTGCAATTATTTTGCTTGGCTTTACAGTTGGCATGAAAAATGCGCGTGCTTTGGTTTAATTTTATTTTTGTAGCTCTAGGCCTTATTACAAATACAGTGTTATAGATTCTATTTCTGGTTTCATTTCCTTCTTAAACAAACAAAAAAACCCTCCATTCTCTCTGATATTTCCCCATCTGCCCACTGCTTCGGAGTAGATCCCACCTAAGTCTTGAAGTGGGAAATGTTCATCAAGCATTGCACATCTTTAATAGTGAAGATCAATGAAATAACTCAGTAGTAGAACAGATTCTTCATTACCTGCATTCTTTAAAGCTGCTGCCCATGAAAAAGCTCACAGTCCACGGGAGAATAAACCTGTATTTATTGATGCTAACCTGGAAATAGCAGTGCAGGCAATGCCGTTCACACCCTGCCCCGCAATGAGTGTGAGCTTAACAAACCCGGGGACTGAAAGGCTCCCCAAAATTGCTGAGGAAGTGCAGCCCGAAGGGAAAGACACTGACTGATGCTGTCTTGCCACATCACACCCAAAGTCACCAGAGATGCTCCTGAGAGTCACATTAGATGGAATTGTGGAGTAATCCATCACCTGGGAGAGTTTGGTGTTTGGGCAGGTGCTGACTTCCTACAGGGCTCCTTTCTGAATTGTTCATAGCTTTCCCATAAGGGAGCCTTCCAAATCCCAATGAGATTGAGCAGATCACACCCAGAGTCCTCAGGTGCTGAACTCAAACCACCTCTTCTCCAGTTCCTCCCCAACAAGAAAGAAAAAGTTGCCTCCTCCACTCCAGGGACCCCCTAAGCACTTCCTTTGCTGAAAAGGACAGAAGAGCTGCAGTCCTGTGCCGACATTTTAGTATTTTTGGGCTGCATTTTGCTGCAGGACACTGATCCTAAAGCACTGCAAGATCCCAGGAGCAGGGACTGGAAACTCGTGCTGTGCAGAGCCTGCCTTGGAAACTTCTCCCAAGAGCTGCCTTTTCTGAGCAGGCCAGGCAGGAGCTGGGGTGGGTGCCACATTCTGCCTCAGCCAAGCCCCAGGCTACTGCCAGGCGTGGAAAGAGCTCTTGAAACCCTAATGGATAGGCTGATCCTAATGGACTCACTGTAGCACTTGGCTATTATTGATCCCTGTTCGCCTGTCCTATTTCCCAGAGCCGTGCGAGCGTAAGGGAAACGTCCTGAAGTGGGTCAGTCCTCCTTGCTCAGGCTGAGCCCTTCCCAGCTCACAGTGATGCTCAGAGTTCCTGCCCTGAGCATTTTCTGAGGGCACAAGCACAGTTTAAAACTCCCAGCTCCGATGTAAGAGGAGGTCTTGATTTTTATTCTGTGCTTGCAGCTCTGCAGTCCTGACCCAGAGGGGGCTGCCTTGGGTACAGAAATAATGCACCAAAAGGCCGTGGTTTGCTGAATTGAACCGTTTCATGAACATGAGCATAATAATGAGCACAGATGATGGGGGCTGGCTGTGAGAGAGAACAGGAACAGGGATTTTGGGGTACAGTACCAGTGGGTCTTAGATAGACTCAGTCATCTTTGGCTGTCTTCTGCACAATCACGCTTCTCTCAAGTGTGGAGAGAGTGGGAGAAACAAATAAAGACAAAGAGCCAGCAACTCACGAGCTACGTTAATTTACTGCCTCCGCTGTGCCACCCATTCTCAGCAGGAGTTCTTGGCTGCCCTTCTGCTCCATCTAATTTGGCAGGGCTGAGGCTGTAGCCAGCCGGGGCATCGCTCTGCTGCAGAGTTTAGAGAGGTGAATGTTGTGAATGAAGGTGAGGAAGCCTTGGGTTTTAATTTTTGTATTTTCCAAACGCTGCAGTGCCCAGTGTGTAACTCTGGAGTTTCCTGTTCCCTGTTCAGTGCTGCTCTCTGTGCTGGGCACACACAACAAAGCCTCTCCGGGGCTGCTCTCCAAGGACACCCACAGCCTGTCCTGGACCCAAAAAGTATCAACCAAAGAGCCTCTGAGAGGGGGGCAAGCTGAGGGGAATTCCATCATTAACCGAAGCTTTAACTGGAGAATTAACCCTGAGATGCAAATGAACCAAACCTATAAAAGTGGGAAGAACTCTCAGGGTCCTTCTCGGGGCCCATCTGGGCAGCAGCCTCTGGCTCCCCAGGGGTACCTTTGAAGACCTTTCCAATAAATCCCCACCTTTATTCCCTTTGCTCCTGTCTGGGCTCTGTTTTTAGGTGGCCTCTCAAGGCATCAGCTGCGGCTGCTCCATTTGAACCCCTGGCTGCTGCCGATGCCTCCAACCACGACAGCCAATTTCCCCTTCCCATCTGCTCCAAGAGGTGCCCATTCACTCGGCCCGGCTCTGTCCGGGGTGACCCGTGCATTCCTGACCTCCCGGCCATTCAGAGCGGCCACACATCCCAAAAAGTCCAGCACAAAGGGCAGTGATCAGCTCCCCTCGCTTAGCAACAGCCAGCAGGGCGAGAGCAGCAGCCCCGTGTCCTGCTCTGAGCACCACAACTCAATGCAAAGTGCAGTTCAAGGTCTCTGCCTTCACTTTTCCAAGCCCTTTGCAGCACCGGCTTGGTTGTTCCCCCCAGGGCAGCTCTGCTGATAAAGTGGGAGGTGATAGGGAAATCTCTGTGGGAATTTCAAGTTGGGCTCCTGTCGTGTGTAAATGGATTTTCCTGAGTGGTTCTTCTTGGCCTCTCTTTTTTTCTCTCTTATTTAGGCATAGCAAAAAAAAAAAAAA
>VXAC01001460.1:78525-159768 GCA_013399225.1 Rhipidura dahli
CTGATGATAATGGGGGCTCAAACTGTGCCCAACGGGGCTGTGTGTGGGATCTCAGGGACGGCAGCGCTGCCCTGCTTTCTCCTGGCCACATCTCTGCTCGTGTTCTGGGGGTGCATCCCTGTCACTGTTTGGTATATACATATATTTTATGTATATATATATTTTATACTGTGGATGGGTAGAAAACCCACACAAAGTCCAGGGTCAGGTATCAATGGCAGCAAAGCCCTTTAATGTTTTTTTCCTGAGGCTTTTAGATGTTAGTTCACAAAAAGTGTGTTAAATGGCATAAAGTAATTGGTCTTCTGGCCATCCACCCCTCAAGGGGCTTGGCCCAACTCTAAGATGTCTATTCCCAAATATTTTGCTAGTTAGAGCCATAAAAATCCGGCAAAACAGTTTGGCAGGTGCCAGTGTTTACAAAAATGGTAACTTTGTTTTAGATACCTTGCATGGGAAAGCCAGAACTCTCACAAAATGCTGGAGAGCTGAAGAAATTCCCTGCTGAAGCTTTTCCAGCATCCACACATCCCCTCACACCAGCACTGCTGCCCACATGCTCTGGTTTGGAATAAATCACCCTACGAGGTGGGATAAGGTGCCAGGCAGCTTTGGGGCTGCATCCTGCCAAGTGCTCTCGATTCCCCACGAGACGTAAAACCAGAGCTGACGATGCTCAGCCCTTCTCTGGGGTACTCAATGCTGGCAGGGATGTTCCCAGCAAAGTGCTGGGCACCATCCTGTCCCAGTGCTGCTGGGTAACCCCAGTGGGGTTTGTCACCTCCCAGGGCTGGCCTGTGAGATGTAATTAACCATTCCAGTCATCTGCAAGCACAGTGCATAGCGGGGTTTACTTCTCTTCCTCTCTTGCTTCAAAATCTGTTTGTTAAGGAAGGGAGGAGGGAACAGGATAGCAATAAAAATGGAATTTCTGTTTGTGCAAAAATGCTGAGAGTCCAAAGTCTTTGTTACTGCACATAACAGAAAGTTACAACCTTGGAATTTGGAAGGATGAGATTTTCTAAAAAGTCTTGTGGAAATAACATGTTTTGACAATTTTTTTTTTTTTTTTTTTCAGAAAAACAAAAGGATCCTGTACATCCCCATCAGGATTTTTAGTATAGACATCAATTTCCAAGAAAAAAAATTGTGCTTTTGAGTAGCCATAATTGCACAGGACCCATATGGCTCATCTTTGAATTACTCATTCTGTGAGGTTCTGCCTCCTAACTGTACCAGAATAATGTTTTTCATTACCCTGTGGAGATACCCGGAGATTTTCTCTGCAATTTGCTGAGATTTCAGAGGTTTCAGAGCAGGAAATTTCTTTCTCTGTGTAAGTTTGTTCTTGCCCATTTGCAGACAATCCTTTCTTAGTCCTGCTTGGATGCTCAGGATGGAGCTGAGGCTCACGCTGGATTTGGTGTGAATTCCTGCCTGGCACTGGTGTGTGCTGCTGGTGGTTGTTGTCACCCAGGCTGGCAGTGGTCAGATCTTGCTGCCACTGGGCTCCTCTGAGCAGTGATGAGGAGCTCTGCTTGCTCTTGGAGGAACTCAGCACATCACAGGGCTGAGTTTATTTTTAAAATATAGATTTCTTTCTCTCTTAGATCATATATTTGATTTTATCCTTCTTTTTCTTCTGAATAGTTTTTTCCCTTTTTTTTTGTCTCTTATTTTTCCCTCACTCTTTCCCTTCCCCTTTACTTTTTCATCTCTGCACTCTGCCTTTTATCCTGCACTAAGTGAATGCAGCTTGTTTTGAGTCCAGGAATAGAAATGCTTGCCACTTTCCCTTTGCTCTGCTCCAGGCATGTGTAAAGCAGCAGATAAATGTTGACAGCATTTTGTCTTTGTACAAGCTGGGCTTACTGCAGGCATTGAGTGCAAATTGCAGAATAAATTCACGTGCTGAATACTGGAGAAGAATTACTTCAAAGATCTAATAATGAGCAACTGAAGCTGCCCACAGTTGCTGAAGCATTTAGCTTAGTGAGACACTTATAAAAGGTAAACATAAGCACAAAAAAGAACTCTGTAGTTTGCCTGTATAGATTCCTGAACTCCATTCTTTTTTTCAATGTGCATTTTGAATCAGTTCATTAGAAGAGAATGAAAAATAGAGTTTGGTTTACAGTGGCCACAAGTTTTTGGCATGTTATGAGATATCTCACTCTTTTAAACACTAAGTGAGTTGTACAAGGAAGTCTCCCTTCCTAACATTTTTTTCTACACCCAATTGTATTATTACCTTGGTTGGTTTGATTTGGATGCTTTCTAGACTGCAAATTCTGTATGGAAGAATTGCATGCTTGCTTTTATTAGAAACTGCTTGTGCACCTTGGGACCAGCTTTGCTGTTCATGTTAGAGATGTTTTGGGTTGCTTCTATATTTTAGAAAATCTGTATTAATTTCAGAGATTTAGTGGCAATGGCTGACTATGTCCAGAAGTAGAGCTTTATAACAAAAGTGTGAAATTCTCAGGATTGAGGCTTTTGACCTGCACAGTTTGGGTCAGTTTGCCACAAGTCTTGCTGCTGCTGCTTCCAAATTTCCTTCCCGCTGAAACTATGGCTTGGTAGGAGAAAGGACTGAAATATTCTTTACCTTGTCCTAAACTGGTCCTTCTCTGTTCTTCCCAACTGCTCTCAGCTCTACCAAGTGAACAGTTTGTGCAAAGGTGTGGGATTTAAATCCTCCTCTCTTACTTCCTACTGTCATATCAATGATCGCCTGTCGGAATCCTGGGTTTTAGGTTTATGGGATATTAAACAACAAGATGGAAGATTGGGGGTGTGGGTTAGTCCTTCTTTCTTCTTTCTTCTTCACAAATCTGGGTGTTCTGTTATTGGGTCAAAAATCCCACAGTGTGGGTCAGAAATTGATGGTCACTGGGTTATAAGTAAAAGTATATTACCTGGCAATTCTTAATTGGATAAATTAGTCTTTAAATGGCCTTGGAAGTGAGAACTCTGGGGCCGTTTTCCACCTTGTTAACTCAGAGGCACATCCTGTGCAGGAATGCCATAGATAAGAATATAATAAACATCTGCTTAGAAGAAAAATCCTGCATCTCCTGTGACTTCATCCAAACTCTGAGTATGAAGAACTTACTCTGAGTAAATCAGAAACAAAACGAATAAGAGACTTTTAACAATTGGTGCCCCATGTGAGGGTTAGTCCTTCTTCTTGTGACCTACATTTTACTAATATCCCATAAACCTAAAACCCAGGATTCCAACAATTTCCTACCCTCAGAGCTGCTGGTGCCAACAGTGGGGGGAATTGATTTGTTTTGCACTGTGGGAATGGGAGGGCTCAGAATGCTCATCCCATGGGAAATCTGGGCACAAAGCAACGCTTTCCTGGCTCATCTCTAGGTGAGTCTCATGCACATCTCTTGCAGAGTTACGAAACCAAATTCTCTGGAGGGCAAAACAAAAGTCTGAATAGTTCAGTGGCCCTGCTCATCGGCTGGCAAAAAATCACCAGCTCATTGAGGCTGGATGCCTCATGCTGTACACGGCACTTTGTGGAATGTTTTATTCACTCACTGAGCATTTTGAGCCGTGGAAGTGACTCATGAGCACAAATCCCAGTACGTTTAGCCTTTTTCACTTTAGGTTGTGTGCTTCCAGCATCAAACATTCGTTGGATTTTCCTGTCAGAATAGCAACCTCTAAAGTGTAGATTTGGTGCCAGCATCAGAACAGACTGGTAAAAAACATCCTCTGTCTCATATCAGAGAGAGGCAAACACCTTTCTTTTCTATCCCCCACTGAGATGCATGTTCAGGCTTTTGAAAACAGCATCTGAAGTTTTAAATTTTGTTTAATTTCACATCCAGGACACCAGGCAGAAATTTTTGGGGGCAAGCAAGCTTTGTGGCTGTTAAAAATATTTTCCCTCGATTAGTAGATTTTTCCTTATTTTTTTACGGTTACATATTCCCTTTTGTGGGCCACATTGATCTTGAAGATACATTTGTGTGATATCCCTGAAATCACAGCCCTGCCCTTTCTAATGGAAATGGGATTCACTTCTGAGTGCCAGGTTTGTTTTAGGACACATCCTCAGGCAGAGGAGTTTGTTTGGTTTCACAGCCAAGACACCAGGCAGAAATTTTTGGGTGCTTTTAGTGCAGCTTTTCCCCTTTAATGAAGATAAGCAGAGCTTGCTCACCACCACCTTTAATTGTTCACCCAGGCTGATGATGCTACTGGTAAAGTAGAGATGAAGTTTACTCATCAAAGTTTTTTACTCACTAAATCCTTGCCATCAATCATTTCTTATCAGGAGTGACAATCCTTGGTTAGCAGAAATGTCCAAGAGTGGGTGGAACATTCATAATGAGGAGCTATTATGATATCTCAAATAAAATAGGAGGGAAAACATGATCACAGAAGGGACCAATGATCAACACCATTTGTAGGCAGTAAGAGGCCTCCCATCAGCTCCCCCAGCCACGGGCCTGGGGTTTTCATACTTTCTTATCCCTTGACATCAGTGTTTCCTTCATGTTATTGACCTGCAGGGTATCACATGTGAGGAAATGAAAAGTGCTCTTGGCAATAACGTGCACGACTCCAGAGGTGTGAGGGGAAAAGTTAAACTGAGAACTCAGCAGTGAAGAACTGGCCCTGATAAACAGCTCCAATCAGAGCCATTTAAAGCAGGGCCTCTGCTCAGGGTATTTTTTTGCAGGAGGTTGCTGTTCTCTGGCTGCAGATGTGACACATTTGCCTTTTCCTGAAGCTGGTGGTCTTATTTTCCCTAAATGTGCCTAAACAGTAAAAAACAAAAACAAAAACCCATGATATTTAACCATGATGACTTGTCCTGCCTTTATCCCCGTGTTCCCTTTCTGGCAGTGCTGTGAGGAGAAATGCTGCACTTGAAAGTTGTGTGGTTGATTACTTAACAGCATTGGGCATCTTCTGGCACAACCAAAAATGTTCTAATGCTTGGAAAACCTTTGCACAGTGTAATGGGCTTTCAATCCTCCGCTGAGATGTTTAAAAACCAAAGTGTTGTAAGTTAATTTTAACACCCAACTTCTCTGTTGAGGAGCTACAAACCCCTTTCCCTCCCTAAGAATTTCTAAATCAAGTTATGGCCTGTGTAGCCTGTTCTACAGACCCTCATAAATGGGAACAGTGCCAAAACAGGCCATCAGGAAGGTGCCTGCTGTAATTAGTGCTCTTGCAGGGAAAGAGAGAAAAGTATTCTGAGGTTTCCTCTTCCTTTTATGGATAAGAAATATAATAATATATTGCCTGATGATAGCATGATTCCAATGCAAATGGCAGGGGCTGGTGGCTTATTTAACAGGCCTGGCCTGTAGCAAGCCTCCCTTCCCCGCTTCAGTTTGAAATTGATTATTTTAATACAGAATTCCTGAATGAAAGAGGTTCTTGGCCTTTTCCTGGGCTGTTGAATAATGCATGTGGGAGAAAGCAAATAGAAGCAGAGGGTCTCAGCTGCTGGAACAATGGGCTGAGCACAGAGCTGAGGGGGCACATTAGTTTATCATTGCCTTGTCAATCCTCATAGGCTGGGAATCGTGGGATAGCCTGGAAAGAAGCAGCTGCTGAACGTGTGGTAAACTGACCGGGGCACTTTGGAGAGACGACTGCATTTACACATCTGAAAACAAGATATTGATTTTCCCCACAAATCTGGGGGAAAAACGGCCATCCTGAAAAAAAAAAAAAAAAATGTATCTGGATCGTGGCTGGTTTGCAAAAAGCCCCGGTGCTTTCCTGGCTGTGCCCAGAGCTGGGAGCTTCCTCGTGATGGGGCTTGCAAATCTAAAAATAGTCTCTGCATAAAACTTTGCTTTTCCTCCTCGCTGATTGACTGCCCTCCTAATCCTTTTAGTGATTCAATACAAGTGAAATGTAAATGCAAGAGAGCTTTGTGGATGTTAAAAAATATTTTCCCTCAATTAGTAGGATTCTCTTTATTTTTTCATGGTTACATATTCCCTTTTGTGGGCCAAATTGATCTTGAAGATACATTTGTGTGATATCCCTGAAACCACAGCCCTGCCCTTTCTAATGGAAATGGGATTCACTTCTGAGTGCCAGGTTTGGTTTAAGACACATCCTCAGGCAGAGGAGTTTGGTTTCACAGCCAAGACACCAGGCAGAAATTTTTGGGTGCTTTTAGTGCAGCTTTTCCCCTTTAATGAAGATAAGCAGAGCTTGTTCACCACCACCTTTAATTGTTCACCACCCCTGTGCTTATCCTCAGGCAGAGGAGTTTCTTCAGAGCTTTCAGAGGCGACAAAAATAAGAAAGTGAAGCAATGCTTGACACGAGCAGAGTGGGATGATTAATTATTTGAAACAAGGAAAGTTTCAAGGCAGAGATGAGCACCCATTTCCCAGTGATTAATATTCAGTAAGATGCTGATGTCTTGCCCTAGGCCCCGTTATTATTACTACTATTATTATTACTTGTGGCTTTATTGCCACAAGTTTATGGTTATTATTTTAGCTATCAAAAATCCTATTTATGACCCAGGGTTTTCTCTGCTGGGTGCACACAAGAACATGTTCACCGTGTGAATCACAGTAAGTTAAGAAGTTTCAACTGAAAAAAAATGTGGCTTTTCAGAAAGGACATACTTTTGTCTGTGGAGATCTAATTGTGGATCCAGATTCCCCACGAGAGTAATGAGCTGGTTTGTCCTTATTTTTGCAGCTTGATGGACATTGCAAACGTGAAGATTCTTGGCTTCATGAGCTGCTCTCATGATTTTGTCTGTCAAAAAGCAGCTGCCTCAGCACTCACAAGTTGGTGTAAACATTTCATTTTAGCACTTCCAGTATGTGTTGTAAAATAAAGCACTTAATGTTTTGATACTGGATATCATCATCCATTGTCAAAAGGGCCTCCAAAAGCAGGACAAAATGAAGGCATGGATTTGTCCAGGGTTTACCAGCTGATGATCTTCACTCTGCCTGCCTTTCACAGAGAAATTTCCTTCCCTTGCTAGCAATTGCACTGTCTTCCACTCCTGGAAGAGTTGCCTTACACTGGGAGGCTGAGGAGGGGAATTTGTGAGTGCTGTCCCTCTGCATTCAGGGTAGTAAATGTGTTACTTCTCCCTTGGACTGAAAATGAAGCTGGTGAAACATAAATCCAGTTTAATGATGGAGCAGGGTCTGTATTTCTCTGGGATATCTGCCAGTGCATCTTGTTGCCACACCTGAGGGCTTCCAGGCTTCATCTCAGCAAAGCATTCATCAAATTCACCAATTCTTTTCATGCAGGATCGAGTATCTCCAGATGTGGCTGAGCAGTGGCTGCAGGTCCTCCCTGCACTCAGGCTCACGTGGAGGCAGCTTCTTGACCTCACTTGTGTGGAAATTAAAAAATACAAACCATTTCCAGGTAATCTGAGAATACCTCTGTTATATTATGCATTTTTCACTAATTATTTTCCTGTATGAGTCAGAATGAAATCAAAGGCAACTGCAGTTGGTGGTAATCAAAGGTAAGTCTCTGTCAAATCTTGCTGACACTGCTGCAGGAATTACACGTGCACCAGGAATTACCCTGTTTTCCTAAACCCCAATACTGTTACTAAACCTGTTTTCCTAAACCCCAATATTGTTACATTGCTGCTGTCAGGGACCAACAGGTCACTGTAATCACTCACTGCACCTTCTCCTTTGTCAGAAAGATGAAAACCTGGCCTGATGGGTGAGAGATCTTCATACAGGTGACCATACAAAAGTTCACCCCAACTTCTCTGTTCAGTGAGATAAATCCCCCACCAAAACAGTGCAGATGGCTGCAGAGGCTGTGTGTGGAAAAGGTCTCTGTGCTAATTTGTCCAGGGAAAATGTATTGATGTGGTTGGCATATATCTAATGCCATCTGTCTTCAGATAAGTCTGGGCATCAGTGAGCTAAGATTCATGCAGGAATGTTGTCTTCCTCCACTCCCCACAGATCTTAGGAGGTTTTTAAGGTCTGTTTGACTTTGCTTAGTACAGTGTTGGAATGAAAAGTGACTTTTTCTCCCTCCACAGCATCAGGAAACCTTCTGGTGGATAGGGATCGAAATCAGAATGTTCATCTGGATGCTCAGTGCTTCTGAGGCTTGGCCAGCCTTGGCTTCAGGCAGAACTGCTCTGGTGCTGGTGCCACTCACAGGTCAGAACCAGCTGCAGGAGAGCAGAACTTTCCAGGTAACCCTCTCATGATTTCATTCTGTACAGTCCAAGGACTGCACAACCACGTCTAACGCCCTTGGAGAGAATCAGCCTCCTGCTCTGCTCCTCCAGCACAGACCTGCTCTGCTAAACACTGAATATGGTCAGTGTGGGAAGCCCAGAATGGGACCATCTGCTCTGGCCTAGAAGAGGATTTATTAATGTGTTCATGTGCATGAAGGTATTAATACAGATTAATACCTCAACTTTTCCTGGTCAAAAAGTATAGTCTGATGTGGTAGTACAAGAGGAGAGGTGAAAGGAAAACTCAGTCCCTATGGGGGAAGGAATTTGTACATTGATAAAGCAAAGAAAATCTTAAAAATACAAGTGTATCTTCTTGCTCATTGCTTCACTGATTGCTAAACTATGGAAAGAAAAATCCTAACCATTTTCTTAGAGGTCACTCCAGTTTCCCCAGTTAACCTTTAGATTGCCTGAAACGCTAATATTTTCAATTTAATCCATGAAATAAATATATTTCATAAAGTGAAAATATTCAGTAAATGGGGGAAAAAAAGAGTTTAAAGCTAATTGTGAGCAACTATGTAAGCTCAGTGTATGGAGTTTCTCTTTATCCCTGGTCTCCTTACACTTTTTAAACTCACAGACTAAAGCATATTTTCTTTTCCCAGCACTGCTAGAATTCAAGCTTCATCTTTAACTGGTTTAATGGAGCCACAAGGCATTACATTAAGACAGCTTTTTCCTAGTTCACAGAGGTCATATTGACATGTAACTCGTGGCATTTCCTTGTTTCCAAGATAAGATAAAACAAAGGGGAAGTGTTCAGTTCCAGGTGAGTGCGAGAGGGCACCAGAAATGGGAAGAAGATAAGAGTGTTTGATGCAGGTGGGAATTCATCAGTGCCTTTCTCCTCTCAGGTTGCACTTGCAGAGGAGGCTGCCTGCTCACAGCACCTCAGCCTTGGCTGAGGAATGCAAGCGAATAAGGGAATGGTCCAGGTTTGCAATCTTGTATTTGGCTCTACTGAGATGTGTATTTGCTCATATTTGTGCATAATTTACCAAGGTATCCACCTTATTTTATATGGCTGGTCCAGTCTTTTTTAGTTAACTCTAAAAATAATACCATTGCAACCAAGGAAATATCCATTTCCTTTACTGATGGATTATTTTTAAATAGGTGAAATAGCCAAAATGAAGATTACACAGGTAAACAATGTGATGATCACCAAGAAAGTAAAATTACTTTATGATATGGTAATAGCTAATGTTGAAATGTGTTAATATCTATGGGTAAAACACTCATAATGCAGCACAATTATTTCTATGCTGTTAGATTGTATCTAACCTGGAGTTGTTCAAGAAAGCAGAAATCCCTGAGGAATAATCCCATGTGCATATTGCCTCGTGTTTCTCTTTTCCTGGATATAATAAGCAGTAAATCACCTTCAAAAGCTGATGGAAAAAGTTTCTCCTCACAAAATACATCTCCGAGCAGCTCTGTGTCACCACAGAGTTTAAATGAAAGGGGGAAATAACCTTGATGTTGCCTGCTTCCAGATTTTTCATCATCCAATTAATATTTTACCAAAACATCATATTTAGGCAGCAAAAAATGCTTTGGTAAAACCATGGTGAGATGTCAATGGTTTCTCCACGAACAGCCTGCTGCTGTTTCTGTTACAGAGCCTCAGCAGCTGCAGATGCAGATGAGCATTGCCGATAATTCTTCAACAGAAAATGTGATGCATGACCTGTAGACTTGAATTCACAAGCCAGAAAACTGGATAAATGATATGAAGAAACAACCTGTCCTATCTGTTCCACAGGAATTTTTTAGCAAAATATTCTAGATTTATTGAAGAATTCAGAATTTTCTGAGAGGAGTTGTTATAATGGGTGCCGAGCTGCATCTGGTGTGTTAACACCAAGTCAGAAACTCCTCTGTGGGAAGCCAACGCTGCTTCTTTCCTCCTTGGAGTGGGTGGTGACCCTCTCTGCTGTGGCTGTGCTGTGTCACTGTCACACTGAGGATGGGTAGAGAAACCACACAAAGTCCAGGCTCAGGGATAAATGGAAGCAATTTAATAATTTTTCCAAAGGCTTTTATATGTTAGTTCTCCAAAAGTGTGTCAAATGGCACAAGGTAATTGATCCTCTGGCCATCCACCCCTTGAGGGGATTCACCAAATTCTAAGACATCCATTCTCAAATATTTTGCTAGTTAGAGCCATAACAATCCTGCAAAAACAACCTGCAGGTGCAAGTGATGCCTTTTCCTGGTCTTAAAATCAAGAGGCAAACATGGTTAGAAGGGAAAAAGGGATTTTCCCTTGGTATTTATGTTAAGGATCCTCAGGTGCACCACATCCAGGTCGAATGCACCTCCATGCACCCCGCAGTGCACACCCACCAAAGATCTGGGATCACATTAGAGGTGTTACTAATTAGCACATCTATCAAAGATTCCCCAATGAGAGGCTCAAATGAGCCCCCCTCCCCAAGGAACCTTCCCCTGGATGGTTCTGTCTCAGGTTACAAAATGTGTTCTGGAGAGGCCCTTGGGCTCTGGGCACACTGATCCCTCACTGCGAAGCTTCTGAAATGTTCAGTCTCCCAGCTTGACAAACAAGTCCAGGAATGGAGGCAAAAAGCACCAAGAATACAGAAAATGTAAAAAGGTACAACAGGGGTATAAAAGAAAAGACAAAAATCATCCTGGCATCACAAGAAGTTTATGAAACCATAACATTGTTTTAAATCACTTGCATGGGAAAGACAGAGCTCTCACAAAATGCTGCAGAGGGCTGAAGGAATTCCCTGTTGAAGCTTTTTCAGCATCCATAGTGGTGGCACAGGAGGGTGCAGCCAGGCTCTGAGCAGGAAGGGTTAAGCTTTTTGGGAAGTGCTTTGTTCGGAGTTTCCCAGCGGGAAAACCTCATCGAGGTGCAGCAGCCATGGAGCCTCATGTCCGGCAGCCACAGAGTCACCGAATCAGATGTGACTGATGCTATCTGACATGACAAGCCACCCAGGAAAATGCAGGAAAACAAAAAACCATGTTTTGCTGAAAATTTCTGGTTGAAGCTGCTGCGTTGGCCCAGGTTTTGTTTTACACCTCACTGAAGAACGTGTGTTTGATAATGGGCAGAGGCAGCGAAAACACATGAAAAGATTTCCTGATGTAGAAGAAACACAAGCTACTGTCATGGGGGCACAACAAAACTTGTGCAGAAAGTGGGGTTTTTTTGCAGTCTTTTCACAGGGGAAGCCCTTGGGAGCATTATTTGTGTTTGGGTGTGAGGAGCTGAATGGAGGGCCAGCAGTGAGCGCGTTTGTGACACGGGAGCAAACGCACTGCACCCGTGGGCAGGAGCACTTCAGACAGGATCTGCAGAAGAAAGCAGACACCTGGGTAATTTTTGTCATACACGCTGGAGATTTCTGCTATTTGAAAGTACAGTTCTGGCAAAAAAAACTACTGAAAAATACCCCTGGGTTTCACAGACCTCAGGAGAGAGGCTCCTCTTACAGCAGGGTTCTTCTCTTTACCTCTGGCTCAGTGCCATGCTCAGGACAAGAGACACAACGTTTTCACAGGGCTCCCAAAATTATCCTTGGGATGAATCCCAGCCTTCTTCCACCGCTGCTTTACCTGAGCATCCACACACAAGGACTGCAGCCAAAAAACCCCTTGTAAATCCTGATACACCTGCTTGGAGTAGGGAGGTTTTTCACTTTGATTTCACTTCTCCTGTGTGCTGCATAATTGGAAAGGTCCAACAAGTTCATGCAAAGAAGAGCTCAGCTACAGCTTTGCAATGGTGTTCTCTCTTTTTTTTTTTTATAAAAGTAATTGATGGCTTTATTTAAAAATTGATTTCTTTACATTATTTCCGTATTTCTAATCTATAGATTTTATTTATATATTTACATTAGACAGATATTAATTTTATATGTATCATATAGATATTATTTCTATATTTCTATTATATCAATAATGTATATATTTATATTATATAGATATTATTTATATATTTTTATTATTTTATTGATATTATTTGTAGTTACATTTATAATTTATATATAGTTTGGACATTATGACAGTCTTGTAGAAGAAATGCTTGAAAGAGGTATGTGAGAGTTCAAACAACCTTTTATTTCACCTCTGCACTATTTATCCCCTAAGACTCCTGTCAAGCACAGGGGGAGAAGCAGCTGTTTAAAATGAGAACATCACACAGGTTAACAAGTGCCTGTGCATCCCCTGGCAGGGGAATACATTGGAAAAGAAGAGGCTTTTAAGGCTGCTGTAGCAGCACTGGAAATTGTTGGTGTCTGAGAGCTTCAGGTTTCTAGCTGTGACTTGTTTTCCAGTCAAGGCTCCCCAGCTGCCTGCCCATTTTCTGTAACCTGCCAGGGAGCTGGGCAAATGAGGAGTAGGCAGAATTGGCAGGACATGCCTATTTTTTGGGTAGGTATTGGCACAGAGCACTCTGCTCTAGAGGAGTTTTTGTGATGTGAGTGCAGTGTAACATTGGGAGTCTCCTATTTCCTTTATGGAGAAGTTTTTCTATTCAAGCAAGCATAAAGGAGTGTGCTGAGTTGGTGACGTGCCCTGCCTGTAGCAGCCTCTTCTCCCGGGTCATGAGTGGCAGGGCAGGAGGAAATAGCCTCAAGATGTGCCAGGGGAAGGGTTTAAATTGAAAATTAGGAAAAATTTCTTCGTGGAAAGGCTTGTCAAGCATTGAAAAGGCTGTCCAGGGAAGTGGTGGAGTCACCATCCATGTCCAAAGAACGTGTGGATGTGGCCCCTGAGGACGTGGTTTAGTGGTGATCATGGTGCTGCTGCTGGGCTGATGGCTGCAGCTGGTGATCTCAGAGGTCTTTTCCAACCCGAGCAATTCCAGGATTCCACACCTGTGATTAGGGGGTAACTTGGCCCAGGTGGGGCTGGTGATCTTTAATTTGGGGGTAATTTTGATCTCACTGAGAGCATCAATCATCCTTCCCCTTGCCCTGCCCCAGATGTGTTTGGGGAGCTCCACGTCCACATCTGCTGCCCCTTCCTGGCTCCCAGCGTTGCCTTGTCCTCAGAAAGACCCTCTCAGCCTCCTCTCCCCTGGGGGACTGGAAACCTGAGCTTGGGAGCCTGCAGCTCCCAGGGGAAGAGCTCCACATTAGCCTGGAATGGTGACCTGGCCAGTGGTGTTTCCCTGGGGGTCTCTCACAAGATTTTATTTCAAACCTGGGATCGCCTTTCCGGAGCCTCAGAACTGAGTGTCAGCAACATCCCCTCTGAGTTTCCAGACCTCTTCCACTCAAATCCTTCTGTTCTCCTTTTTTTTCCCCCCCTGCCCCTCTTTTCCCCTCAGCACAGCTGTGTGTCCAGGTGAGCCTTTGCATCCTTGGGCTAAATTTGTTACTGTGTGTGTTCTATAAACCCCATCCTTCCAAAAACATGGATTATTGAGGTTCTTAAATATAAGTACACTTCACTTCCCAACTGATGGTTAAGTGTTGGTTTTGTGTGTTTAAAAACTTCTTCCTGGAGTTTTCCAAGTTCACTTAAACAAAAACCAAACAAATAAAACACCGTAAGGTGGAAGTAAGAGAGTTCTTGAAGAGGGCAGTTGAAACCCATCTGTGAGGATGAATCTGTTTAACTTTTGTTTAAATCACATGGAAATAAAGACTTAATTTTAGACAACTCCTTGGCTACTCTTCTGTAGTATCACTTAGAGTCTTTCCAAAGTGCTGTGGTTTTGTTGCCTGTTATTCTGACAAGAGGTTGCAGAAAAAAGTAAGGTTGAACTTCATGTTGCTCTCCCAGTTTCCTTAAAATTCTGTTTTTTGTGTGTGATACAGTCATTAACACCTGGATGAATGAAGCTGTCTTGCAGAAGTAGTTCTGAATATTTGAATCCCAGCTTAATGGACTGAAGCAGGAAACAATTATTCTGTAAAGTATGCAAAAAGAATTATATCTATTCCCAATATATAATAGACCTTTCTGAATTAATTTATATATATCCCTTTTTTCAGAGGGGATTGTTTAATTCCTGTTTACAAATGTTTGGCTTTTGTTACTGTGGTTTTGCTGTAAGTTCCCCCCCCCNTTTCCCATTAGAAAGTCACGCTACAACCTATTTGCTCCAACAAAGATGTTTCCTCTCAATAAATCATCGGATGAGCTATTGGCTTCATAATCTTTACTTAAACCCAAAAATATCCACATGGGTGCACAGCATTTGGCTAATTAATTTCTGATCATTTGCAGCGTTCACAGCCAGCTGCCAGGGGCTCCTGTGAGTGTTAATCTGTTAGCCCTGGTGAAATGATTGGAGATCTGCTCCTGCTGGTTGCCAGATAAATTCTTCCTATGACAGTGTCACTAGGTTAATTAATTCAATTAATGACTCCCAGTGCAATGTTTTTCTTTGTCTTTTTCATTTGCCACAGGCTGCTGAACAGGTACTCCCGGGGATGTGCTCTGGAGTTGTGTCACAGACGAGGAATTATGCACCACCTTCATGTCTGGTTCTGAAGTGTCTTGATTTTTTAAAACAAACTTTAGAAGCTGTTAATTTCATCAGAAACCAGTTTGTTTTCTGTTTTCTCCTAAATGTAAGCAGTCAAATACCCATCACCACCTTATTTTCGGGTACAGTTGTGATTTTAGGTAACTTTGCCATTGGATAATTTTTATTCACTGTGTGACTTCACTGTACAGATGCCACAAACTGCAAACTCGCTTTCACCCCTGAAAAGAGGAACTTCCAAGCTGGACCAGATCTCAGGTGTATCTGCCTTATCACCCCAGCTCCCATAATAGAACTGTTCTCTGCTTTGAAGTTTGAGAAGCAGAAAAATGCATCTTACATATAGCTGGGGTTTTTTTAAGGAAAAAGTGAAAGGAAAGGTGATTCCAAAAGGGACACATGGAAAGAATCTCAGAGGCACCCTCAGAGACTCTCAAGACTCCTCTGCCTCCTTTTTTCTGGGCAAAACTGGGAGGGCTTGAAGAGAGAAGCCTTCATTTTTTAGATTGGCTCATATAAAAGTCTGAGTAAAGCACAGAGCAAGCAGTGAACTGAGGATGAAAGTCAAATTTTCTTCTTGAGCTTCAGCTAAGGAGCAAAGGGCATCATGACAGCCATCCCAGTCGTGGTCTCTGTTGATTTGTTTGTGCATCACCACCCCTTGGGCTTCCTGCAGATCCCTGTGGATTTACATCCTACAATGATATTGGTACTGGGCCCACCCTGTGTTCACTCTACTGTGCTTTATTTTTATTCCTTGTCTTGAATATGAGGTGAAACCACGTTTGAATGTGAATTCTGTGCTTGGAAATGAACTGAACCGAGTTGTAAATCCAAATCCCACCACCACCGAGGTTCTGCCCTGGCAGCTGTTTTGGGTTAGCCCCCATTTGGTATGAGACTAAATCAGAACAATTTTAGTCATCGGGGTGACTGATTTAAACCCAGGGAAGGCTCTAAAAGGCTTCCAGCAAAAGCTGTGTCATGCCCTGGGGCATCACAGCAACCCTGAGGAAAAATGCAGTGAGGAACAAGCTGAGCTGTTACCAGGAGATCTGTGCTGGCTCTGAGCATCCCCCAAAAGCTGAGGAACAGCTTCCAGCTGATGTCACCTCTGCAATAGAGCTGTGAATGTGAAAAGGGGGCTCTCTCTGAAGGATCAGAGGGAGCTGCCTAGTTCCATTTGCCCTGCAGAGGAATACCTGGCATTTGGGGCTGTATTTCAGACACTGCCACCTGACTCCCAGTGCTTTCTCTCCTGTGCCAGATCAACCTCTCTGAATTGTGGGTTCCATGCTCAGCCTCCCCATCCCAGATGAGCTCAGGGTGAGCTGTTGGTTTGTGAGGTGTCTGCTCTCCCCAAAGCAGGCACCCACCCTTGACCAGCCCACACAGGGTGAGGAGGGAAGGGGGGACACCTCAGGTTTACTGCTGAGCTCTGTGAGCCTTAAACAAAGCCTGCCCTGAAGTTTGTGGCATCTTCTGACACTTGCCATCTACTGAAAAGCCTATTGTCCCCCCGAGGGGGGATATCACCATGTGCTTTCCTTTAAATTCAACCCAAACTTAGAGTTTTTAAATAGAAAGGCTCTGGTGCTCCGTGTCAGGGCCCTTCAGCAGAAGCAGCTGCCCAGGCGAGCCACACTCGAGGAGCAGCAGCAGCAGCACTGAATCTGCCATTTCCTTGCAGTAAATGCTGTCCTTTGTCTCGGGGAGCTGAGGGCTAGAGATGGGGATATGCAAATTCGGGCGATGGATCTTAATTACGAGCAGCAGGTGTCTGTGCAAGGGCGCTCAGGTGAGGGGGGCATCGCAGCTCCCCTGACCCACCCCTCGGGGTGTACAAAGGGAGGGCTGCAAAGTTCCAATTAATTATTATCCACCTTAATGAGCTGGGCGACCCAAGTGAAAGGAGAGGGCCTTGCCTGCCGATCCAATTCAGTCTTCTCCACAAACGGTGGTTTAAAAACCAGTTGTGCTGCTCGGCCTCTGAAGAGCAGCAAGGAGGGAATTACTGTGATAAACCTCAGGAAATCAATTTGTGGGAGCACAGACGATGATGGATCATCCTGCTGGGGAAATTAATTGTCTGAGGAACGTTTCTTCAGGATGTTGTCTTGACCAGAGGAGCATCTTCCCAGCGTGTTGGTGAATGTGACCCTCTTTGGGTCATTGTTTACCTTCCACTGATTTAAAAATGGGTCATTATCATGGTTCTTCTAAAATCTTTTGTCAGCACACCAATTTTTTGTAATCACACTGCAATCATTAAGGTCAGGTGAGCTGGGGGCATAATACATGGCTAAAATAACACGGATTGGTGTTGGGCTGTAGTGTCTCTGCCTCGTGCCTGGATGGGCACAGGTAAGGGAGGACACACAGGGATGGTGCCTCCAGACCACATAAAATCCACACTCCGTCCAGTCTGAGCCCTCGTCTGAGTGGATAATTCAGTTTCTATGTCCATTCAACAAGGGGGCATAAATATTGTACCATTTATTGAAAAATTAACCGTTATTTTTCCTTTTTGCTGATGTTACCAGTCTGCTCTGTAATGAAATGTAAAAAGGGCAAATTATACACAGTGGTTCCAGCTGATTCAAGATCTGGCTGCTTTGTGGAAGAGAGAATCGCAGTCCCTGGTCCTGGCTTTGCCACATGTGAGGTTCTCTACTGAGTCCATTTAACTTGCTGACCAACAGAAAACTAACCCAGAAAAAATAGCAGGTGGCTGAGATCTTCCTTCTTCATCCCCCGGGGTTAGACCATCCCTTTTCTCCCCACCAGAGGCATCCTAATTCTCTTTTAAGTAGGAAAGTTTGAGTAGTAGCAGACAGGAGCCCCACATATAGACAGTAGGGAGCAGTCTGTCAGCAGGAAAATATATTTAAATTGAGTGTGGTATTTTTGGGTTGAGACCTTGGGTTGTTTCTGGCATAACCCAATTTTGTTATTACACAGCGCTTGGGCTGGAGCAGATTCTGTTTGCAGCCTTTCAGCGAGTCACCTTCCCAAACTTTTTATTTTTGTGGCTGTTTTCTTTCTTCTTTCTGCCTCCTCCAGCTGTGGCAATATCTAAGCAGACATCTGGGCCCTGATTATGCACACCTTGTGTGGCCACTGGTGCGAAGTGGGTGTTAACCAGCATGGTTCTTATGTGGCCGTGTTTTATACTGCCTTGGTAAATGATTACCTGAGGTCCAGAGAAATAAAGTGTCAGCCTTAGCACACCACAGAGCAGTTTTGCCACAAATGTGAAATGCTGCAGCTTGAAGGAATTAAAATCTTTTCCTCCTCTGGAAAACAAAATCCAGCCCCAAAGACACAAAACGTCTCCCCACTGTCACCATGTGGAGTGAAAGGCGTTTGGCTGGCTTACAGCAGAGTAACTTAATGGGAGACCTCCCTTGGGAAACAGTCGAGAAAAAAAAATAATTATTAAACAAAACCCCTTCTCTAGCCCTGCTTCTTCCTGCAAAGCCCCTGATTTGTTTTTCAGTAGAAAACTTGTGGATACGGGTGCAAGTTTGAAAGTGTGACATCTGATCCATTTGTAACTCTTTCCACAGCCAGGAATATTTCTGAGTGGGAACTGAAGCATCTCTGCTCGTTCAGAGGAAATGCTGTTACACAATGCAGGACAAAACAGTTCAAGCCACTTTAAACAGGATGAATGGGTGAAGGCTTCAAGGTGGGATCATCTGTTTATTTACATCCATTGTCCCCTTGTTTCCCACACAAATATATTCTGTGTTTAAAATTTATAAAGCTGGGCAAGCCCTTCTCACGCTGTTCTCAGTAAAATATTGCTCGCCGCATCTCTCTGAGGGGCTGCTGACAAATAGGCTCTTGTTGTCTAACTTTCCCTCTGCTGAGGTTAATGATTAAGTGGTTCAGGAGGTTAATTCCTGGAGATAGTGTTGTCTTTGGCTTGAACAGATGTTGGTAGTGCTTTAATGTGGTTATCAAACTCCGCTGCCCTTCATCCTTTGCTCCGTGCAGCCCTGGGCATTGTTTCCCTGCGCATTCCAGGCCCCCTCTATGGAGATCCAGCAGAGCTGAACATACCATTGCCTGAGGGCTGCCTCCCCCCGGGGTCACGCTGGGTAATGCCCAGATCTGCCACACAAACTGATAACAGCAAGATGTGTAAATATTTGTCTGTGCGGAAAGGTGCAGAATACCTGTCGAGGCTCATCTGTAAAGCCACTCACAGGCTTTGTATCATCCAAAGCCCCCACAGGGCACAGCACCACCCTGGAACCCGCCCCTCCTCCCCTCAGCACCTCCTGTCTTGCCAGGATATGAATCTCAAGAGTGTCTGAAGTGTTCCGTGGTGTAGCCAGCACCTTTAAGAGCCCGGTAAAACCTGGGGGTTGGACCAATATCTGCATCTTGAAGCTGCATCATTGCAGGAGCTGCTGGATGTGTGCAGGAGTCCTTTATTCCCACATCCACTGTGTCATAACCAGCCAGCAGCAGCTAAGAAAATCTAAAAGAAACCAAGATAAACACAGATATTATGATGCCTTCTCTCTTCCAGGCTGAACAATCCCAGTTGTCCCAGCCTTTCCTTGGAGGAGAGCTGCTCCATCCCGGTGGCCCCCTCTGGACTCGTACACACCTGATGTGAGTTAAAAATGGTAATGGTTCTATAAAACCTTGGAGGAATAGCTGTCCCGAATATTTCTGTGGAGAAGCACAGGCACGGACAGATGGGATAGCAGGGGATGGAAAGGACAGGAGCGGGGCAGGAGCAGGGACAGGGAAAGGAGTGGGGACAGGAGTAGGGACAGGAACAGGGAAAGGAGCGGGGACAGGAGCAGGGAGAGGAGAGGGGACAGGAGCAGGGACAGGGACAGGAGCAGGGAGAGGGACAGGAGTAGGACAGGAGCAGGGACATGGACGGGGACAGGAGCAGGGACGGGGACAGGGACAGGAGCAGGGAGAGGGACAGGAGTAGGACAGGAGCAGGGACATGGACGGGGACAGGAGCAGGGACATGGACGGGGACAGGAGCAGGGACGGGGACAGGGACAGGAGCAGGACAAGAGCAGGGACGGGGACTGGGACGGGGACTGGGACAGGAGCGGGGCTCGGGGCGCCACTCCCCCTCTCGAACAGCAGAGGGCACTGGAGGGCCCGACCCGGCAGCGGATCGGCGAAAAGAAAACGGGGTGGAAAAGGAGCAAAATCGGGAAATTAAAGCTTTTATGTGCTTTATATGATGCCTGGCACGTAGGGAGAAACGCAGGTAACAACACGGAGCTGGCTGCAGTGCGATAAAAAGAGCGGCTGGGTTTCAACCTCACAGAAAATCGCTGTACCCCAGAATCCAATTCCCTCCATTCCATCCCTGCCCTTTTTTTGGGTCCGTGGTCACTGGGAATGAATTGGGAATCATCTGGGGGGACACTGTCCCTTCTGAGCATAAGCAGGGATATACCGCAGGGAGAGGGTCTGGGTTTCCCTGGGGCTGCATTTCTCCTGGTGAGGTGCCGAGCACCAGGACATCCATTCCCAGTGCTCCATCTCCTCTTAGAGCAGCAGGGAATTGATGCCTTAGGATTTAACTTTTATATTTTCAAACCCTTCAGTGCCCAGTGTGTAACTCTGGAGTTTCCTGGTCCCTGTTCATTGCTGCTCTCTGTGCTGGGAACACACAACGAAGTCTCTCCAGGCCTGCTCTCCAAGGATACCCAGACCCTCCTGGGCCCAAAAAGTGTAAACCAGAAGTCTCTAAAGGGGGGCAAGCTGAGGGGAAATGACATCATTAAACTGAAGCTTTAATTGGAGAATTAATCCTGAGATGCAAATGAACCAAACCTATAAAAGTGGGAAGAACTCGTGGCCTCTCAGGGTCCATCTTGGGGCCCATCTGGGCAGCAGCCTCTGGCTCCCCAGGGGTACCTTTGAAGACCTTTCCAATAAATCCCCACCTTTATTCCCTTTGCTCCTGTCTGGGCTCCGTTTTTAGGAAGCCTCTTAAGGCATCAGAATCCCGAGGTTGGAATGGCTGGATTTGCACGGGTGTGAATTTGGGATGGCTGGCAGCGTTCCTGGGATGGATCTGTTGAGATTGGGGTTTGCAGGGTCTGGGAGCAGATGGGGTTGCAATGACCACGGCTCCCTCTGAGCCGTGCCCTGATCCTTCAGGAATCTGCTGAGACTCAGGGGTGATTCCTGCAGAAAAGCAGCCCCTTCTCCCTGCTGCTGATTTCCAGCCCTTCCCCGGCTGTGAGGCTTGTAAAACACACCGGAGTCTGCAGCTGGCTGAGAAGGAGCCCAGTAAAGATAAAGAAATCCTTTTTTGGCTGGAGCAATTTCCCTGCTTGGCTCATCACAGAACTGCACACCTGCCTGTGCTCTTGTGGCACAGGTACAGGAGGAACAGGAAAACCAGGATGGAGAGGGTGATGTGACCGGGCCAAGTGCCTTTTACCAAGCTGAGCAAAGCTTGCGCTAAATTAGAATTTATGCTAAAAAAAAAAAAAAAATTGGTTGTCATCCTTGAAAGTATAAAATCCACGTTCAGCACGTTCCCACAGTGGGGGAGAAATACAATTCAGAAAGAACCATTTTTTGTTTTGAAATCTTCCAAGGGAAATAGAGCCCAGACCTCCACCTCACGGGGCTGGAGGATGTGACTCCATAGCCAGAGCTGCAGGGCTGAGCCCTCTCACACCACAGGAGCCTGGAAAACCTGGCAGGAGAGTTAATTAACCATCCAGCCCAGAGGAATGATCTTGGTGCTGGGCAAAGAAAGCGACTGAGTAAAGGGAGCTGGTGCAGAGGAATTAGGGAATTAGGCTCGCCAGTGGAGCAGAGCAGGCAGCTCTGCAGTGGGAAGGAGTTTTCCCAAGGTCCTCGTGAAGAGGAGCTGAGGTTGGTGGAGGCATTCCAGCATTTGGGACACGTCACCAACGTTCTGCTGGGCGCCAGAGGTGACAGGAGGCGGTGACACTGAGCCACAAGGACACCTTCCACAAGATTGCAGCGAAGAAATTCAAGTTCTTAAAGAGCTGTACAAACTGCAGTGAAAGAAAAGGAGAAAAGTGAACTACAGGTAAGCAATTTGGTAAGTTTTAGAGTGGAGAAAAATAATTTCTCCTTAGCTGAAGTGCTATAAGGGAGCAGAAAATCTGGAAGATTTTTTTTCGTGACTGTCAAGGCTTAAGAAAAAATCCACGTTCATTTTTTTTTCCTTGGTTTCAGGTGTGAATTTTCAAAGTCAGCTAAGACAGTGGGGTGCAAAGATTACATTAAAATTAAAACCCAGCTAAATACTTACAGGCGTCATCAGGGCCCTTTGTAAAGCCTTGTGGGCTGCGGTATGTGTGTGTTTTATTTGTAACTTCTTGGAAAAATGACAATTTATTTCCTGCAGCAGAACCCTGGAGGCCTCAGCATCTATGAAAGTCCTTCCAAGATCACTCTTTACTTGTGATATCCAAGGGTGAGACCAGAGTGGTGCCCCTGTTATTTAAAAGTCTGCTGCACTCTAGAGGATGAAAATATTTGTGGGGCAAGGATGTGCCTTGGATCCTCTTTTCCTTCCCTGGGCGAGGCATTTTTGCACTTTGAAACAATGAAAGTTCACAACAGAAATGTTCAATTAACTGTTAAACACTCTCATCAATTCAGGGATCATTTCCAAATCTGATGGATGAGTTCAAAATCTCCAATTCATTCTAACCATCAGGCGGAAAAACAGTTGAACTCCTGAGGAGAAAAGAGCAGATAAACGCTGGAATGAACTTGCATATCTTTGAGAGGTGCAGTGCTCTGCAGACAGTGAGTTATGAACAGGAAAACTTCCCCAAGTGTGTACTGTAAGCAGAATAATAATGGGCAATGGCTCAAGAGAAGGGTTTTTCTTCCTCTGGCTTCATTTAGATGCCAGTTTAAAAGGCATGGAGTTTGTTTTTGTGTACACACGGGGAGAGTCCCACACCATGTACAATTCAATTATTTCCCATGACAGTGGGAAAAAAAAAAAGAAAATTCTATTAAAACCAAGAATCTAAAAAGTATGCAAATATTCAAGTGGCAGAGGAGAAGCTGAAAGAGGACTTTATGAATTCTTGGCTGAGCGAGTCATTTCTAGAACTCCCAAAATTAATGCCAGTTTTAAGTTAGTTTATTTGATTAGTCAGGATATATTCTGAATTTTTAATCAGTTGTGTTTCTCACAGACTCATCTGATGGATTCACACTGCAGGAACTTCTGAGGGAGTTTTGAATCAGTGCACCCCGTAAGTCCCTGAAAACTGAGTGCAAACAAATGCAATTCCCTGCTCTGCAGTGGGAGGATTCTGTTCTGTGTCAGCAGCGCTCTTAAACTCACCCATTCTCTATTTTATTAAAAATAGGTTATGTAACATGAAGAAAAAAACGTTGTGAAGTATATTTTTCTGAACTCCATCACAGTTTCCTGTAACTCTGCATTATGCATGAACAGACTCATTTACACTTCCACTAGATTTTGGGACTCTGACTCCACTGGCTTCCATTCAGACCTGCATTTTGAATATGATGAGCTATGAATTAAAGAGCCAAACCCAATCAAAACCATCAGTAAGTGAACTGATAGCGGTGGAAGAGTCCTTTTTTTTTTTTTGTTGTTGTTGCCTGGTAATATCCCTCTTGTTACTTTCCAAAATATCCAGATTCCAGCTGTTTCTGCTCTCATGACCTGGCATTAAAGGAGCCACTCAACACAGAGTAGAGGTCGGTGTGTTTGCTTAAACAATCCTTTAAATAGTAACAATTTTAACCCAAAAAAAAAAAAAAAGTCTCCTGGTTGCTCAGTGGATTCCCAGGAGCACAGGGTCCATCCTGTGCTGAGGGTTGTATGGAAAAGGCCAGGAAGCTGGAAAAGAAGGAAGAGTTTTGCCTCCTGTTTTGCAGGCAGAAAGTTCTGTCATTGAGCGATCAAGAGACAAATCCAGGCTGACTCAGGGAGTTGGTAAAGGACCTAAACTGAGCCTAAAATTAACGAGTCTCAGGGTGCAGCTCCATGATGCAGCTGAGCTGCTAAAGCTGCAGGTCCTGCTGGAAAAGGAGACTCACTGGAAAAAGGAGATTCACTGAAAAAGGAGATTCCCTGGAAAAAGGAGATTCACTGAAAAAAAAGGACATTCTCTGACCCAAAGCAGGGGGCCCAGCAAGCCAAAATCCTACCTCACCCCTACTCCTGGGAGTGGGAGGAGGGAGGAGGCCACAGGACTCCCCTCACTTTCTCCTGCTGTGTCTTTTTGAGAGGTTGCAGAGCTCTGGGGATGCTCTGTGAGCCTGTCCCAACACCACAGTCCCAGAGCAGCAGAGGTTGGAGAATGGAAAGGGATCCTGCCCTGCTTCCCACCACCACCACCACCACCACTCCCCTGGTTCTGGTCTGTCAGGGGCTGGCACTCTTCCAGCACAGCTGATTGGATTTCACTCTTAGATCTGTGTAAAATATCAACAGTGCAATCAGTTCCTCCCCACCAGCCAGGTACTGTGCAGTAAATAAACTGTGGACACGTGGAAGAAAGTTAAGTTGGCAGAAATTGGTGTTTATGGTATTTATGTATCACTTCCTATTGCTTGCCAACTCTTTGAAACAGCAAACTTCACAAGCTAACCCAAATATAAGTACTGACAATAAACAGATCAGCACCACTTTGCTTGGTTTTGAGAGAAGAAAAGGCTCCTGTTATTTTCAGAGCCTGATATTTTCCATTTCCCTTAATGCCCTGACCTCTCTTTACTGGCCCACTTATTAGTAACACTTATTTTGGGAGATTGTAACGTCGCTGAAAGCAGGGAAAATACAATTCCTCCAGCCATTAATCCTTGTCTTGATGCTACCTCCACAGCACAATGCCTCTCTCTTTTACTCCTGGCTTTTTTTTTCTCCCTCTTTTTCTTTCCCCTTTTTTTATCCCCTCTGTTTACCCCAGTGCAGCCACTCCACGAGGTAATTTCCTTTGTGCCAAGCTTGCTGCAAACCATCTCCTATTTACACTGGCTGCAATTTCCAATTAAAGACAAGAACTTAACTTTAGTGGAGGGTCCTATAGAAGTCCAGCATTTTGGGACTTAAGATTTGCTTTCCCAGCTTGAGACTTTGAAGCTGGGGAGCTTGAGAGAGAGCCTGGATGAGGTGGCAGAGTGTCTTTCACAGAAGAGCTTTAAAGCAGAAAACATGTTAACCCTCAGGCTCTGGGGCTGGGGAGAGACAAAAAGTAGGGAAACAAATCTCCAGCAGTAATGATGGTACCCAGAAACGTGATTTAAGTGGCTGAGTTAGCCTTTGTACAGAAGAATAACATCAGCAGCAGAAAAACTGGGCTGCTTTTAAGAAATATCTGCAAGTGTCCAGTCCAAACCAATTAGGCGTGGAGCAGAAGACTGTGAAATGCCACTTAACATGCTGGTTTAAGCTTATAAAACCCAACGGTAGGGAGAAGGAACTGTAAGCTTTTTGTTTGCTAAATAAGCAGGACACACAAGAAATTATTGTCAGACAACGAGAAGAATTCCAATGTACAAAATTCCCCTCACAGTTTCTCATTTATGTTCATTGGGGTAGCTTAGGAGACTGCAAATCCATCTTTTATTTATTTTGTCTGTACCTACCATACATTATCTCATAAAAATTGGGATGTTTTCTGGCTACATGAAGTTATATATATATGATATGTATTTGTATCTATATATCTATCTCTATCTATCTGTCTATCCTTATATATATCTATATATCTACATATCTGTATCTTATAGTAGAGAGGAAACAGTCCTGGCTATTTTTGATCCTGTCAGCCCCCAGCTAAAGAAAAACCATATCTAAAGCAACCTTTTTTTTTTTGCAATTTCTGTCAGCTCATCAAGCTCTAAACCCCCCTATATGCTGTCTGCTAATAAGAATTAAATCATGTAATAGCCAGTGGATAAATTAGCCGAGCACAAGCGCAATGCTTTATTTAACAATTTTTATCATTATTTTGAAGCATCCAAGAAGAACAGGGGCTGAAAAGTTTTAGCTCTGAATTAGCTTAACCACTTGTGACAAGTTTACACATGAGAGACATCGAGACTGTGTGCTCTACTTGCTACTTTGAGTTTCGTCCTGGCTTTCTGTTTGAAAGATCCCAGCCAAAGTTAAATCAACCCACCCTTTGCTGATTTCCAACATTAGACATGTCCCCAGCTCTTTTTTTTTTTTTTTTTTTTTCCCCTTTCCTAACCTTGCTTTCAGGCTGACTTTCTCCCAATTGAAATTCAGCCCCTGAATGGTTGGTTTTTCCCTTGCTTCTAAATGTTGATAAAAAAGGGTTTTCTTCACTCCCACAATTTGATGTGACAGGGCCCTGACATGAATAATGGACGTGTTTCTTTCACAGGCAAATCAACTTAATTTAGCATGCTTTTATACTTTCAATGGCAAAGCCACAAGCCTGTAAATTCCATGAGATCCTTTAGGTTTGCAGAAATCTTTAGAATTAGCAGAAAATGTATAAAGTAAACAGCACTTATTTTGTCAAAATACTTGAATAACTTTTATACAGGAGCTAGAGATGAATATATCACTCCCTAATCAGATTGTGATTTACATGCAGTTGAGGATGGGCTTCCCTGGGCTCAGCCTGCCCTTGTGCTGAAAGAGAAAAGAGGGATAGGAGGACTAAATCATCCCAAATAATAAATGGAATTAAAATCCCAAACTCTCTTTTGAAGGTGAAGGAGAAAAGTGGAATTTGAAGAAGAGGTTTGTGCTCTAGGGGCTCTGTCAGAACTCCTTTCTCTGCCTGTCTCCCTGGAGAAGTTGCTGCTTTTGCAGCTCAAGAAACAAGGAGAGAAAAGAAGAATATTATTTATTATCTAAAGAGGAGGGTGGGAGACCAAAACAATCCTCCAGCTTTAGGAAATAACCTGCCTGTGTGCACTGACAGGAATTATTCTGGAGAGGCCAGACCCAGCCCTTGGAGTTTTGATGTCCCAGTTTAACGTGTGGCAGCTCCATCCCTGTCTTCACCGTGCTGGACAAGGTGAGTTAAAGCAGTGCTGGAAGTTTCCCTTCATGCTGAACAACAGCAAAACTCCTCTTGGAAGCTTCAGAGAGCAGCTTTGGGCTCCTCCTCGGCCATGTGGTTTCAGGATGTACCAGAACTCACTGGTACCTCCCTTCTGCCCTGCCATAAATCTCATGTGAGGCCAACAAATGCCAGGGTGAGCTCTGCTCTCATCCCCCACGGAAATCCAAGCAGTGGAAATGAGGGGGAACTGTCTCAGCTTGCCCTTTTCACCTCTAGGACTCATCTCCCAGCAAACAGCCTGGTAACACTATCAAAGGAAAATAGAGGTTAATTCTATTGTCATTACTTATTATTGGAACATCAGGCAGCTGTAACAGCTCATTCATTGAAAGGTCCTGATAGTGAATAGGAAATAGGTTGGTTTGGGGTGTACAGACTTCACTGCTAAAGATCATTCTGTTTGCATAACAGAGTGTTATAAATAAATAAATAATTAAATCCTTCCCTTTCTTTGGAGTATTACACAAATAAAATAGAAGCTAGTTTAGAAAAGTGTCTTCTCAAATGAAATGCTGCTTGACTCACAGCCATCAGGCTGGGTAGGGAAAAGCCAGCCCCCAGAGATGCTCTGCTGCATTCAGCCTCGCTTCCCTCGGTGCAATCAACATGGCTAAGGGGATCCCACATACCTCCAGCTCTGTCTGTAATAAGTAGTTAATCAGCCAATTAGGGGAACCAACAATTACAAATTGGGAAGAGAAGAACAAGGAGAGAAGAAGGGGAGTGAGTCAAGGTAGGCTGACGCCCCTCTGAAAAGGTTTCTACCATTAACTCCCAAAGAATTACGTTCTACCGTACCTTGACTGATTTGTTTCCCCCTTTCCTCCCCCTCCCCCTTTTCCTACTCGTTGGGTCAGTTAATTGGCTGATTAACTAGCAATTACCTCTGGGAACAGCTCTATATAGAGTGTCTTTTAATCTAGAATTTTATTGACAAAGGCACCAGAGCAAATTCATCTCTGATGTGAGCTCGCTGGGTGAATGGACTGACACCCAGGACAAAGTTGATCCATTGTACCAGAGGCACTGTGTTTTTAAAGCATTTTATTAACTCCTAACTTTTAAAATTACATTCCTTTCCTACAAGATCTGTTGGTTTTGGGTAGGAGAGGGAGCAAGATCTGGCGAGGGAAGTCAGTGAGATGGGTGATGTCTGGAGCAGCAATATTCCCCAGAACCCCGGCTCTGGGTGGTGACAGAACAGCTCCACAGGGTGACACCTCCCTTTTCTCTCAGGCTGGCACTGCTGCAGGCTTGCTGCCAGGGGTTTTTCCCTCACCATGTGCCCAGTGATTAACTGGCAGCCCCAGAGGATGGGGAACATCTCTCATCTTTGGCCTGTTGTGCACAGCTGAGTTTCCCAGCCAGGGTTCCTCACAGTGCTGGGGACTCAGTATAGACAGCAAAACTCTTCAGCTGTCCCTGGTTCCTTTTCAGGCCCTGTCTGGACCATCTTTTACATCACTTGCCCTCTCCTTGCTCCTGGCATTCTGCTGGATTCCCGCAGCCCTGGGTGCTTTGTGCTGCAGGGATCAAACCCAGCACATTTATTGCACCAGAAAGCTGCAATGGGACACTGCAGTTAGAAATCCTTCGTTCTTGCACACTCCTGTGTTGCCTGGAGCTGCTGCTTCCTCAGGCTGCTCTGCTGGGAAGGGAATGCTGAACTGGGCTGGACTCTGCCCGTGGTTACCAGGCAGTAGGGAAAGCACAATGCAGGAGGGGATGGAGATCCTGTTCTGGGAGAACTCAGGCCACAGAGCCAGCTCTGAACGCTGGAGCCAAAAGGCAGAGGATCAGATTATTGAGGGATCTGGCAAATTCCCTAGAACACTGGGGCCTGGCAGGAACACATCCCTCCCTGCATGAAAGGGGCTCTGTGTTTTGCAGTTTCAAACAGCTCACGGGTTAAAGATAGGCTAGCCTGGCAACAGAGCAGCTCAGAGACCAGGAATATGGGATATCTGTGGCGAGGGAAATGGCAGAAAGAATGCCTTTTCCCCTTGCTGTGGGAGGACAGAAACAAATCCTGCTGCTGGGTGCTGTTTTCTAGGCAGGCAGATGAGGCAGTGACACTTCCAGCAGCAGATCTGTGTCTGCCACCCCGCTTGTGCTGCTCCAGATGCTGCCAGGAGCAGCGCAGGCAGGGCAAAGCAGCTTTGCAAACTTAAGAGACAAAAGGCAGAGGTATAAATCATAAAAATGACAGTGGATATTTTACAGAAGCACAGGGACAGAGGTGGGGCATCGAATTGCATCCTCTCCCTCTGCAGCTGTCCAGAATCAGTGGTGGTATCTTCTGTAATGCCAGCTGGAAATGTCCCTGCTTCTCCCTGGAGGTGACCTCTGCATGGTGCTCACTCTCAGTCTGGTGGTGAGGGCACAATGCAAATGTTTTCTTGCTACAGACCAAATTTTCCTAGCTAATCCAAACAATCTGGTTGAAAATGTTTATGGTACAGGTCCCTCTATAATAATGGCATTTTATTTAAAGCCTCGTTACTCCTTTCTCTTTCCAAATTCTGCACTTGGAATGAAAGGAGGTTTTGGCTGTGAAAAAGCACGGAAAAAGAGGGGAAAATAACTTTTTTTTTTCCTAATGAAAACATGCTATCTGGTTCAGGGAGCATCTGAAAAAAATCACTGGAAGAAAAGCCTTATCATAATTGGTATCCTTGCAAAAGACACTTGCTTTGCTGAAAAAACTCTGTTATACTCACTGTGATAAGAAACTTGTGATAGAATTCCTGGGATCTGAGGACTGTGGTTATCAGAGGGAGAGAGGAGCTTTGCCTGCTTTTGAAGTGAGTTCAATCCCACGAGGTATTTTTGAGTCTGAGAACACCTGATACCCAGTTTACATGTAAACTAGAGAATAATAAATTTGAATTATCATGAAAGTGATAAAAAATGTTCCTCAGATACAGACAAAGCCTGTCAGTTTGGTGGTCACAGCTCTGGATTTCCCTGGAATGCATGTCATCCTAAAGCTGGGTATCTATCAGTGTTGTGGAGGGATTTAGGGGAGAACTTACCCAGAAACATTATGGATTACTAAAAACCATTCCCATCTTTAATGCTACAAGGTTTAGAAGCTTCAGATTAAAGACAGATATTCCTCAGATGCCAAGATGGGCTGCATTGGGGCAGGAGACAAGACAAAAATACTGTTTATAGTCTTTCTAAGGCAATGGAAATATTATACATTATATATGAAGATCCAAATCATATATTATATATGAAGAATATTATATATTATAAATGAAGACCCAAATTTCCAGGCAGAAGCAGGAACTCTGTCCCTGGCCATGGAGGGAGAAGGGGAGTGCAGGCAGTCAGAACATCAGGAGTGCCTCTGATCCACCTCAGTGCTTCTTCATTCCTCCTTCCTTCACCAGAGCTCTTTCCACAAACCATCACCAGAAGTTTTCAGCTGTGGCAGAGTATGAAGGGAATGGATGACACTTCCAGGAACACCAAGACCTGATAAAATCAGGATTTCCTATAAGTAGAAAAGTTCTTTTCATCCTGAACCAATGAAAGTCTGTAAGCCAAGAGGTGGATGCTCTGCTGGGCACTTAAACACTCCAGATCTTCTGTCCTTGCAAAGGGGGTGAAGGAAAAGGGGTTTTGTGTGGATTGCTTGGCAGAAGACCATCTGGAGAAGGCACAGTTAGTACTCTGTAGCAAAGGACACCAGTTAGGGGCTCCATCTATCTAGAAAAATGCACAGCCTGGTAGAAGCGATAAATAAAAATGACTTCTCACAGCTTTTGAAACTCCACTTGCCATGAGCAGACAACAGTCAGAATGATGGTGGAAAGGTGTGCTTAGTGTGGTTTTGAGGTTTGCTACAGAAACAAGGACCTGAATGCAGTGTGTGAAAGCCAAAGGAGTATTTTTATTTATCATTTTTTTATTGTCTGCTCATTTGATGTCTCCTAATGTTGTGCTGCCTTCAGTATTCTGATGGGGTGGAGGCAATGGGGGTCTTTAATGGGTGCTAATTTACACCTAATGTGGTGTCATCATCTCATGTTAAAAATCAGTGGTTTCCTCTTTCTGCCTCATCTCTGGTTCTTTTACTCAGTTTGGATGAAGTCGCAGGAGATGTAGGATTTTTCTTCTAAGCAGATGTTTATTATCTCTGGTTCAGCTGCACGGGATGTGCCTCTGAGTCAACAAGGTGGAAAAATGGCCACTGACTGTTACTTCCAAGGTTATTTAAAGCCTAATTTATCCAATTAAGAATTGCCAGGTCATATGTTTTTACTTATAACCCAAGATCTAACTATTCATGACCCACACTGTGGGATTTTTGACCCAATAAAAGAACACCCAGATTTGTGAAGAAGAAAGAAGAAGGACAAACCCACACCCCAAATCCTCCATTCTGTTACCTGCAGATACATTACATTACAATATACATTACTATACCCTATAAACCTAAAACCCAGGATTCCAACAGTCTCACTTTTGGTGAAAGTGGCCTGTTTTCAAAGGTGTGGGATGGCAGATCCTCCTCCCGTTCTGGGCTGGGCTTCAGGCAGCTTTTCCTCACTGCTAAACATGGATTAGACACGTCAGGAGGGACAGCTCAGGCAGAACATCGTAACAGCAGTAAAGACATTCTAGAGCAGGACTGGAGGAAGAGAAATGGTTGCTTTTTAGGGTTTTTTTGGGATGTGCTGTGCCTCTGTCCCACAGCCCTTCTGGCCAGGAGGCTGCTCCCTCCCACTGCTGCCAGGAGTGGCCGTGATAACACAAACAAGTCAGGAGCTCTGATAGACCATCACCTTTATAAAAACTGAAAACAACAGGAGCCCAGCTCTCCTGTTTCCCTTCTCCTGCCCCCATGCATCACTGCAGAGACCCTGATCAGACGAGCCCACTATTACAACGTTGTCAGGGCCCTGCTAGTTTCCTAGTTCATATCCTTGTTCATGCTGTTTGCTAAGTACTTGTTCACTGTGACAGCTTTCAGCAAAACAGAACACACTGAATGCTTCTTTCCAAGCAGCTCTGTCCTGCTGGGCTTCGAGTGAAACAAGCCCTTCAGACTCCATCATGTGAACTTTTCATAAGGAACAATCTCCTTTAGACAATTCCTTTCAGAGATACTATCCGTGAAACTGGGACTTGGGGATGAGGTGACATCACAGCCTTCTTCCTCTGGCCAGGGTCATGGCCACCAAAGTTGTATTTGTTAGGAGGCCTCCACATGGCATGGTGCATGATTTCCTTAATTACCTAATGTTTCCCCATTAAAAGAAAAAAAAAAAAAAAGGAAAATATATCTACAACCACTTGAAATTGTGTTTTAATATGTTTTCTGTTGAAAGAAAAGCAAGGGCTCTTGTGCAGACAGTCAGATCCTGGCTTGTGAAAATCAGAACTGATTCATGAAAGCAAAACTCACCTGCAGTTAAATCTTAAAGGCAGATGTGCCAGAGCTGATGGAGCAAGACAGGCAGATCTTTGCTATTTCCCTGCACCTTGTGCCATCCCCCTCAGGTTCACCTCTGCCCTGGGTGGTGGCAGCCGACTGTAGAAAAAAGCAGGAGGTTTGAAGAGCAAGGCAAGGCTTGCATGTCCTTACCACCGAATCAGCACATAAACGGGGCAGAAAAAGTTGGGTTACAGGGTCTGGGAGTGTGCAAAGTGTCCGTGTGCACTTCAGCACAAAGAACTTGGCCCCATGCATCTCCTCCTGCCTCAGCTGATGAGGGGAGACCTTAAAAAGGCTCCACCACTTCTCCAGGAGGTGGAGTTGGAATCACTGACCCTTAAAAGGTGTCCCAACCTCAATATCACAGAATATCCACCACCCCAAATATCTGCCATGCATGGGCAGGAGAGAAAAGGTAATGTGGTGAAAGCACCAGAGAAGCAGTTACACGGAGGAAACGTTTCAGGTTTAGGATTGGGTGCAGAAAATGGTCCTTTGGGTGATGGTGTGTCCCACTGAAATGGGAATAGAGATTTAAGTGCCTTTGTGCTTTTAACTATTCTTGGTTTGGTGAGTTAAACATGAAAAAAGATATCTCATGAGGGGCTTGGCATTTTGTGCTCTTATTTCTCTTTTACACTGGATGGAAGAATTGTTCTGCACTGCGTTACGAAAAAAAGAAAACCCCAAAGTGTGCTAAGAAGGCGTCACCCTTAAATAAATTAAAATGCTAATTGGAAAAGAAATCTAAAAAAATGTCCTTGAACCCAAGTGGTGTTTGATTCTTTGTGAAAATGTGCTAATAGCACGTCAGCTGCCTGGTGGTGGCATTTGTAGCTGAAAGCATTTTGTTTATCCAGCTTCCATGATGAAATGTATGAGAATGATGAACTCCAGAATGTGTCTTTTCCTTAACACTGTTGCATAAGATGTTGTTTTTTAACTCAGATGGTATTTTTCCCCCTCTGTGCTTCTCTAAATATTGTTTCCTGAACAAGGTTTAATTTATTTGGCTGAGTCAATCTGATTGCCAAATTTAAAGGGCAAGTGATTTATATGAAAACTTTGTCTACCTGTGTATTCTTTATGATACTTTCTGTACCATCTTTGGATGAAATTAATTGAAGAGATTGAAAAAAATTGCTTGGTTACATCCAGAAGTAATAATTTAGTTTTTCTATCTGACTTCTTGTAAATCTTCATTCATTTTCAGGCAGATCAAGGAATTCAATCCCACTCACCTTTGTGCCTGGCCAATAATTCAGGACTAAGAATGTGCAACACCAAAGCAGCAAGCCTCTCTTTTTATTCCACATGCTTTTAATGAGAAATATTCATTCATAACTGCAAAAAGTTGTGCATTTTGCCTGCAGGGTTCTAGACGAAGTCAGTAGAAATTGGGGCAAGCTTGGGGCACAGGTTACTCATGATCCTGTGGAGTTTTGTGCACACATGGAACTGTGGAAGCCATTCTTCTTCCCATCTGCATCCCAGCTCAATGAGAAACCACTTCCATGTGCAATTTTGCAGGTATTTCTGCACCCAAATAAAGAAGGAAAGTTTGAGGCCAAATTTTAAAAATGTTGAACAGACAACACCTGTGCTACATTTCGGCTGGAGATGTAACAGCTCAGTACTTGTGATTCCCTCACTGATATGGAAAAGGGAGACCATCTTCAAACTTAAGTGTTAATGTCTGTTTCTTTTCCTTTTTACAGCTCAGTGCTCTGTAGTTCCCAACGAGGGCAGTGGAAGCTTTTTTAGCACCGTAATTTTAGATATTAAAGTCATTTTAGCAACAGTTAGTGACTAATAATTAATCCTACTAAAGAAAAAGAAAAAAAAGAACAACAGAAGGAAAAGACCTCTGAAGAGCCCCAGAATATCTACAGATCAATTTGCCTTAATGTATAATTTAAATGGAACCATAACGAAATCATACTTGGCATTAATAATATTGCTTTGGAGTGGTTTGCCTTAAAATGCTCACGATGTCCTCAGCTGTCCAGTTCCCATCCAGCTGGGACAGGCAGTGACAACCAACCAGTTTCAGGGGCAGCCAGGTGTGAGAGCTGGTCAGAGCTTGGGCTGCATAACCCGTGGCTGTGTTGCACAGGACCTCATAAATAACGATTTGGTCCTGCCCGTTCCGTGCCTTTTAAACTCCGAACAAAATGCAAATCCGAGATGGATTCCATCACCACAGTCACAAGGCACCAAATCATAAAGACAACTTTCAAGAACACAGAGAGGAGAGGAGAGCAAGAAGAGAAATATCTCCACGCGGGAGAACTCGAGCTCGGAGTTCTCAGCAATGGTGTGTTGCGTTTGTTGATGCTGTGCAGACAAGAACAACTCCCGTGCTCCGCTATTTCCCTTTAAAAGCGCCCATCGCAGGTTTCAAGTGCAGCCTGCAATAAACACAAACAGACGTCGCATTCATTCAGCCGGGGGTTTCTCCCATTCACCCCTCCGCATTCTCTCACCCCTCTCAGAACTGAGGAACGCACGTTTCCAAGTGGGGGGGATGCGGGGGCGCTGGGATGGAGCTTTTGCTAAGCAGCCCTTGCTTTTTCACGATTCATTAAACCCTTTCTCCCTCGCGTGTAATTGGACCCCTCTCATTTACATGCATGGGGGATGCATAACTCAGGGAGAGGTGCTGTGGTCAGAGAGGGGGGGAAAAAATAAATTCGAAAAGAGAGGAGCCGGCCCTTGGGCCAGGATGAAGGAGACACGGGAAAACTTGGCGAGGGAGAGCCGCGCAGAGGCTCTGGATGTGTGGAAGGAGCCGGTCCCCTGTGCCAGGGCTCGGGAAAGGGACGGATGCTGCGGGAGCTCGGTGCTGCCTCGCCTGACCCTGGCGCTGGCCCTGACTTCAAACCGATCCGGGCAGCGACCCCGGCTTGGCTCCCCGGAGAAGGGAGCTCTGTGCCCGAGGCAGCAAACAGAGTGTCTGCCCGGGAGCCTCCGCACAGGGGCACCCGGTTGACTGATTAATGAATGAATTAATTTGTGATAGAGCATTCGGGGCGCGGGTGCAGCCTCCAGAGCTCACACTCCACCTGCTGAAAGGTGAACCGGCAGTTGTGGGATGGTGGAAGGGAAGAGATCCTGTTCCTCCCTCCCTTTGCACTGTGAAAAATAACTCCGCACACCCAAAGGATTTTTTCTTGCAAGACAGTGTCAGGATTTTAGTAAGCTTGGTCATGGTGGGGAAGTCTCCAGGCAGAGGGTGAAATACTTTAGCTGGCTTTTTATATTGTTAAATGTCTGCATCCTGCTCTTGGTAGAAACTGCTCCTCTCTTTCTTTGCGCAGGCTCTGTGCTGCTCATCTTTGCTCAGCTCCTGAAGTTGCTGTGGCAATTCAGAGCTGTGTTAAAAAAAGCTGTAACATCCCATCTCCCACTGGCAACTCCTGATTTATCAGTAAGGTGGGATAAACTCAAGCGTGGTGAGATCTAGATGCTGATTAGCGAAGCTTATTTTTTAAGCTGTGTTTTTGGCTGTATAATGCATGGGCCAGAGTGCCTGGGTATGCCAGACAGAAAATGAGGGTCTGGTGTCTGCCCTGCGGGAGAAGGACCATTCCCTCTGCAGGAATACCTGCTCTCAAAGTGAAAATATCTTTGCATTCCAGAGGAATTTGTGGGAAGGGACCCTGCATGGTGTGGAGCCTTGGTAATTCACTTCTAGAGACAGCAGCGGGCTTTACATGTCTTAAGAGATGCTGCTTTATGGTGGTAATAATTTGGTAATTTTTAAACCCTCAACAGGAAACAAGGAATGGGACATGACCCTGTGGCATAGCACTTAGAGAGCTGTGTCTTTTGTTAAGATTCTTTTCATAGTTTTTATTTTTCTAATGATTTTTTATAAATCAGTTGAGTACTTTTAATGGAAGAAAATACTGAAACATTATCAGGGCCAATATTTATTTGCATGTTGTCGATGGGAAAAGTTTCTAAGAAATGCAATAAAAAGAGTACATAGATATATTAATGAGCGTTTCTTCTAAGCTCTTACTTTATATGCTCAAGCCCATCTTTTAGCTTAACTTCTATTTAAAAAGTTGAAAGAAACGAGGAAATCCCTGCAGAGAACAGCCAGCCACACTTCTGAATTTCAATGTGTCCTTCTAGACGAGCGCCTTTTATTTTAAATGGTGAAGTTGTTGCTTTAATCAGGAGGCAACCCTTATATATCAGTGGTACTGCCTTATAATTGTAAGAGCTAAATGATACGCAGAACTGGATACACATCTTTGCAGGCCTATTAATGGGGAGGACTGAAAGCAAAAGTAAACACTAACCTCGCGAAATAAAAGAAGTTAAAAGATAAATGTTAAGGACCTTTTCCTTTTCTTTTATTTTTTTGGGGGGGGAGGGGGGCAAGAATAAAACAAGATTTAGTAGCTTTCCACTTAATTTAAATGAAAAGAATCGCTACCTTACATATTGCACTGATAATGCGGGGGAGAGCGAAAACAAAACCGCCTTTGTGGCACTGACACCTCCTTTAGTTGTTGTGAAGAAACTTTTCCCCTCGGTATCTGCTAACCAATTCTAATTAATGCTGCACATTCCTCCACTGGAATCATTTAATGCATAACAAGGCGGTGGAAAAAAAAAAAAAATAAAAGAGAGAGAGAGAAACAGAGAGGGGGGGAGAGAGAGAGAGAGAGAGAGAGAGAGAAACAGAGAGGGAAGAGATTCTCAGTGCTGATGATTGCCCTGTTCGAATTATGGGAGTGAAAGCCCGGGCCCCCCTAACCTGCTGTCTGCAAAGCAGAGCTTTGAAAAGGAGCTGGGCCCTACAAAAGCTGTCAATCTCCCCTGCCCCGAAAGCCTGGGTTCACATGGATTCCAGTGACAGCCCTCCTCCCCCACACACAATACATCAATCTGTCTCTCCCCCGAGCACCCAGAGCCCATTGTCCAGCCCGCAGGTGCCTCATACAGCACCCATGGCCGCCCCCGGCCCCTGGGAACGGCCGGACAAAGGGCCCGGCCGGGCGGCTGGGGCCGGGCAGATGGGCTGGAGGCAATGGGGCGGCCCATGGCTACTTGGGGCTTGGCTTTTTTGGGGGTGTCTCTGATTCAGATGGGTGTCTTCCATCCCTCTTGGCAGAGCTGGTCACCCAGCAGCAAGGGGGATTTGGTGCTCGGTCTCTGGCATCTTGAAAAGTGGGTGTTGAGCTGGATGGTGGCATTTCTGAGGGGTCAGGAATTAGAGAGGCAGCGGCTGCTCCTGCCCAGGGGGCTGGGAAGGAGCTCAAACTCTCTTTCCAAGGGCCTAAACAAACCCTGGGCACCTGTCTGCTCTGAATTACCTGTGTCTGTCTGGCACAGGGGCAGGTGAGCACCCAGCTGTCCTGTGCTGGTGGCCACCTGGTCTTGGGCAGTGAAGGTCTGCCCTGGAACAGCGTCCCAGGTTTTCTGCAGACCTTGAACAAACTGCTGCGTTGCTTGGCCTCCATGTGAAATACAGTGTTAGTTTTGTCTCTTCCTTCCTTGTTGACGAGGAACTATAAATCTTGGGAGATGGGGATGTGTCTGTGTGATTGCACAGAAGGATGTTCCTGCCCTAAATCAGTGACAGCACTAATGTGGATGGCACAGAGGACCTGCTGATGCACAGTGATAAAAGTGTCATTGGTTCTGATACCATGATGATTTTTGCCTTTTCTTTTATACCCCTGTTGTACCTTTACACAATTTCTGTATTCTCGGTGCTTGTTGCCTCCATTCCTGGACTTGTTTGTCAAGCTGGGAGACTGAACATTTCAGAAGCTTCGCAGTGAGGGATCAGTGTGCCCAGAGCCCAAGGGCCTCTCCAGAACACATTTTGTAAACTGAGACAGAACCATCCAGGGGAAGGTTCCTTGGGGAGGGGGGCTCACTGGAGCCTCTCATTGGGGAATCTTTGATAGATGTGCTAATTAGTAACACCTCTAATGTGATACCAGATCTTTGGTGGGTGGGCACTGCAGGGTGAATGGAGGTGCATTCGACCTGGACGTGGTGCACCTGAGGATCCTTAAAATAAATGCCATGTTAAAACCTCTTTTTCCCTTCTAACCATCTTGATTTTAAGACCAGGAAGAGGCATCACTTCTGCTGCTGCTGCTGTGCCCGTCTGAGCTGTGAATGTGCCCTGTTCTGCCTCTCCCTGTCCCCCTTTAGACCTGCAGGACTGGGTCAGTTTTGGAGAACCCAGACATGGAGCCTGGTGTGACAGGAAACTGCACAAAGGAGGCTTAGCATGGAGAAGAGGGAGCTCATCCCTCACCTGCTGGCACAAGAGGTGGGTAAATGGCTGTTACTGCTGGGTTTTCCCAACTCCTTAGAGCACAGGGCTTCTAATCTCTTCCAGTGGAAATACACAGTTTTCTCAAGAAGAATTGTAACCCTAAAAGTTGCTTAATACCCTTGCCTTTACTGAAGTGAAAATTTGCATGAAATAAGCTTCTTTCACTTCCCCTTTACATATATCAAAATCAAGGAAGCAAACAAACAAAAAAAAAAAAAAATAGCAGCACGGGCTTGACTCCTTAAAGCTCCTTCCCAGGTTATTTTGTTCCAGGGTGTCTCAGGGAGTCTCCCTTTCTCCTCAGCAGTGCCACAGCTCCGTGCTCCAGAGCTGCACCCTCAGCTGCAGGTTTGGCTGGGTGCTGAGGACACCCCAGAGCTCCATGGTGGCTCAGTGGCTCCTGCAGCCCTGAGCTGAGTGCAGGCTAATTGCTGAGGGATTTCCTTTGCACTTGGTTGAGGTTCTGCTTCAGTGGCTGCAAATTAAAGTGACACTGCAGTTCAAGCCAGCACAATGAAATGATGCTCCTGCTGCTTTGATCTCGGTCCTTAGATATATAACTCCTTAAAAATAAGAAAAAAGAGGAACTGCTGACTAATTTGGTACAAAGCATCAGCCAGAGATCAAAAATGTCCATGTGCAGAGCCTGCTGGTAGGTGTGGTGATAACATCTGTAGGTGAAGGCGGGTAAAAATCTGGTTCACCTGCAGCAGGTGTGCTCCACTTTGCTGGCTGAACATCTGCATTTCAACTTTCATTTCACTGGGATGTTTTATAAACATCAGCCAGAGCTGGGACTGAGAGAAACAACAGTGCAGCACAGTCCAGGTGAGCCTATGGACAAAAGAGTTCCCTTTGAGCTTATTCAAGGAAAATACCCCAGATGTAAAGGATGCTCTGTTGCAGTGAAGCAAGGAGCTGGGTGTCTCAACAGAAGTGGTTTCATGGCTGTTGACATTTGCTCACTTTGGACTGACAGAGCACCTTCAGGCAGATTTTGAGCCTCCTGCCAAAACACATGGCAAAAGTAAATTCACATTGGTGTTGACTTGTGTCAACAACTTCTTACAGTATGAGAACAAATGATGCTGTTGCCTGAATACTTCTGGTTTTCTTATTTCCCCTTCAAGACTAGATGAGTGTATTCTTCAGTGTATCAGAACACAGAAGAGCTTCATTGATGCAAGCTGAGCTTTATTTATAACAGGTTCCTACTGCTGTCAGAAGCAGCACTGCTCCAGCTTCAGGTGTAGGACCGAGCCTTATAGCAGAGGTTTACAGCAATTTTCATCCCCACTTCTGTGGATGTTGCTGTCAAGTAGCAGCTTTTGTTTCCTTTTCAGGACTGGGTTGGCCCCCAAACCCCTCAAAGATTCAGGGATCAATACAGTTCACTGAAGACAGGCGTGTTCAGCCTGTGCTGGGACAGGGCAACAGTGCAAAATAAAAATTAGCTGGGTAGCATCACACTTTGCCTTTCTTCTGGACCTCAGCTTTTAAATCGTTGTGGCCACAAGTGACATGGAAATGTTTCCCTGAAGGCAGCAGTTCACCAAAGGCCTTGAAAGGCCTCTTGCCTTAAGCAGGCAAAAAAGCCTGACCACTTTGTTGTGTTTATCTGCACAAGAAGTCAGGGTCTGGCAGTCCTGGCTACACAGTGCTCTGAATCGAGCTTTGTTCTCCTGAACTCAAAACACCTGAAAAAAAGTTCAAATCTACAGGTACAGGAATAAAGTGGTGTAAATATGATATACCTCTCTTTAGAGGTAGCTGATATCACTCAGCAATAAATGAAGCCCTCAAGGCTGGGTCTTCAAAAGACCTATCTTCTTCTTTCTGATATAATCAACCTCTTGCACACACACAAGTTAAAAATAAAGGCACAGCCTGGCCACTGAGATGAGCTCAGTGAGATGTGATGCCCGATTTGCAGTGAGGAAAGTGGAGCTGAGCTATGGAAGTGATTCATTACCCGTGCATTCAGCTCCAGCACAGTGTTGCAGACAGTTATTCTGGGCCTTAATTGCTTCTGTTAACATCATATTCTAGAGCTCATTAGTGATAAACAATGTGTATTAATATCATTCAGACAGGAACTAAAGATTGAGGTGGAAATCCATTTGCTGTGATGGCCATTAGTCAATTCAGAGCTGTTGAATGATGCTTGAGAATCTAAGATGGATTGGGAGAGTCAATATTTCATCAGGCAGATCCTCTCATCCTCCTGTGAAAAGTTCTTTGTCTAAAAAATAAAGTTTCTTAATGAAAAGTGCCTGCTTGAAAAGGACACACACTGAGCACTGCCCTGCTGCTCTCCAGCAGTTTCAGTCCTAAAGGATGGATAAGGCCTGGTTTGGGTCTGAGGGAAGCCTGTCTGCTTTGGGAGAATCCTAATGCTTCTCCCAGTGTATGTCTGGCTCAGTGTTGCCAAATTAATTATTTTCAAATGCAGAGACTTCTCAGCTTCAGCTCCATTTTCTGGCCCAGGCAGGTCACTTGGTTTTTTTTGTAAGTGAATGTGTGCTGAGATTTCTCCAGCTGTGACTGACTGAGGGCACAGTTTATTGCTTAGTTTGTTCTTAATTAATATTGGGGAGACCCCACAAATGGCTCAGCACCGGGGGATGAACATGAACAGCACCAGTGGCACAAATAATCTCTTCACAATCAGAAGTGTTGCCTGCTCCCTTCTCACACACCATTTCTTCTCCCCTTCTTCCTGAGTGCCCGAGAATGCCCATTTCTCTTCATAAGTTGACTCTGAGTGTCTTTTTCTTTATGATGTAGAAGACCCATGGTGCTGGAGCCTGGGTGAGCTGAGGAACAAACATGGTGTGGGTGATGTAAAGGCAAAGCAGCAGCTTCAGTCCTGCAGTGGGGCTCCTGTTCCAGGGCTAGCTGTAGAATTTTGTAGTAAGATCTGGAATACCTTGAGAGAGTTCAAAGAAAAGCAAAATCTTTAAATTTAAGAAACTGTCTATTTTTTTTTTTTTTTAGTTTATTTAAGAAAAATAGTAGAGAGGTAGCATGATTATTGAGTAACTTATAAATCAGGAGATCTGGAAAGGAGTTTATAAACACACCTAGCCCAGCTACAAGTAGGAATTTCCTATTCCCAGTGAAGGTGTGATTTCTTAATAATAAGAGGATTGTACAACGAAAGGTCTTGCTTGGGTGAGCTCATCAAGTATCCTTGTTTGGAATACATCTCCAAAATAAAATCTGTTCAGCTTCTGGGAAAAATGCTGTAACCTGTTTTTATGCAGGAGGTCAGACTAGAAGATCCTAATGCTGCACATAACAGCCCTCAGAACCCAAACTTCTGTGAAAGTTGGGAAATTGCTAAAAAACCAGCTGGATGTGTTTGAATTGGAATGATCTGTGATTTCCGTGGATGAATTTTATGTCCCTCACCAAAGGGACAGAAATTTCCCCTACTATTATTTTTGTTTGTTGTCTGGGATGCGATTCAGCTAAAGGAATTACTCCACCCCACACCTGAGAAAGTCAGCTGAAGGCTTCTGCTCCCAGAGATCACCTTTTTGCCCGTGCTGAACGTCTGCAGAGGTGTTTGGGGTGATAATTGCTCAGGGCAGCACAACGATCTCATGTTTAGCCTCGGCTTTTATTTATTCTCCAGCGCAATCATTATTTTCTCCTTTCAGCAGCATTAAGAGGGCATTTCAGTTTACAGGAGGCTGCACAGCCTTTGCCAAACCTCCGGGCTTTTCAGAGCACAAACGCCTCGAGTCACCCTTCTCGCTTGGCTCAGCGAGAAGCTCGAGGTGTCCAATGCCCACGGCTAATCCTGCCTTTATTCCTCCCAGCTGCGGGCTGGATGGGCTTTGTAGCTCCCGCGGGAACAGCTGAACAGTGCAGGGCTCTTCCCTTCTTCCCTGCGGCGGGGGCGGCACTTCTGCCCGGAGCCGGCTCCTGGGGACACCCCGGGAGCTGCGGACAGGGACTGCCGCCTGCTGCCGGTACCACGGCGAGCAGGATGCTTTGGGAGCAGGTTCCACACCGAGCTGGGTGTTTTCGGAGCAGTTTCCACACCGAGCTGGGTGTTTTCGGAGCAGTTTCCACACCGAGCTGGGTGTTTGGGAGGAGGCACCACACTGAGTTGGGTATTTTTAGGGGCAGGTTCCACAGTGAGATGGATGCTTTGGGAGCAGACACCACACTGAGCAAGTTCCACACCCAGCTGGGTGTTTGGGAGCAGGTTCCACACTGAGCTGGGCATAGGTTTTGAATTTGGGTTTGGTAGTAGCTGAATTAGCTCATGCATCTTTCGGGAAGGAATCCTCAGCCTTGAAGCACCTTGTCCTAAAAAAAGGGCTTCCCCTGGTCAGGTACCTCACGTGGGGTTGTGTTCTCTTGCACTCCTTTGGGTTTCTCCCACCTGATTTTGGGCTATATGGATTGTTCCTCCATGTCCTGGCAGCTGGGAGTCCAGCTGGTTCCTCTGGGCACTTAGGGAAGTTTCTCTTGTCAAGACATCCCCAGAAGCTGGTTTAGTGCTTCTGGAATCTCTTACAGACAACGTGAGCTGGTGGAGGGGGAAACACCTTCCCTGCAGGCTGTGAGCACAGCTCTTGGGTGTTCAAAGCAGCTCCTGTCTGGTGAGAAGATTACTCCGAGACCTTCAGGACGATTCTAGTTGCAAAGCAGTTCGTTTGGGGCCCTGCTGCCAAAGGGAAGAGCGTGCAGAGGTGCTGGGGCAGAACACACTGCAGAGGCTGACCTGGGATGGGTTGGTCCAGGAGGAATTCAGATTGGAAGGGACGTCTGGATGTCACCTCTCCCACTGCCTGCACAAAACAGGTCTGGTTCTGGCAAGTGGCCCAGGGCCCTGTGCTGCTGAATTTACAGCTGTTTTGAAATGCTGGAATTCTTTCCTCAGGCCCTGGTGGGCCCTGGGCTGTGGGGATGTCCTGTGTGCCCTTTGGGCTGTGTGGCAGTGCCATGTGTGACCATCTCCTGCACGGACAGAGGATGCTGTGATCTCCCTGTGGAGCAGGCACAGAGGAACTGGCAGGAACAGCCCCCTCAGCTGGGTCTTGGCCGGGCTGAATTCCTGCTGGGCTCAGCCTCAGCCCATGGAAGAGGCAGCACACCCAGAGGCAGGTGCCTGCTGCCTTCCCTGCTTGCAGCAGAGGTTACTGGAGGCTGTGCGCTGATCCTTGGTTCTTCTGCCATCGTGTGGCTGCCAGAGGGATGATGGGCTGTGTCCTCTGCTCGGGACAGGAGTTGGTTCCCTCAGCAGTGACAGCTTAATGAACTCGTGGTCTGCTAATGAGGATTGGCTGAGCGCTTCCTCCCTCACCTCGGCCCTCCACAGGGAAAAGGGATTAACAGGACTCAGGCAGCTCCCACTCCTCACCAGCACAGAGGAAAGCTGGAAAAGACCCCTCAGCTTGGGGTGGAGGAGTTTGGGATCCTTGTCCCCACAGAGTGTGGGGTGCAGAGTGCACAGGCAGCCCCCAGGTGCTGAGCTGGGCAGGGGGCTCAGCTCCCATCCCAGCTCAGCTCTGCTGATCTCAGAGTGCTCTGCTTCTGAAAACCTGCCTCTGTCATGGCCAAGAGAAGCCCTTCAGCACATCTGATGCCTTGTGCTGCTGCTGCATGAGGCTTTCTGGCATGGATTTTGGAAGCAGCCCGAGGTCATCAGCTGTAAAAGCAGCTGATGTGACAGAGGAGGTTTATCCAAACATTGCTCCCAGCCCTGGGACTGACAGCTCATCGATGGGGAGGAGACACACCGGGCTCCAGATCAAGCAGCACATCCTTACAGAGGGTGATAAAAACAGGAGAGCAAACCTGCTCCTCCCCAGGTGCACAGCTGCCTCAAAGCCCCCAAAGCCACAGCACAGAAGGGATAGATATTAGGAAAAAGTTTTTTACAGAATGAGTGATAAAATATTGGAATGGTCTGCCCGGGGAGGTGGTGGAGTCACCATCACTGGATGTGTTTAACAAGAGATTGGATGAGGCACTTGGTGCCAGGGTTTAGTTCAGGTGTTGGGGCAGGGGTTGGACTCGATGATCTTGAAGGTCTCTTCCAACCTGGTGATTCTGTGATTCTGTATCTGCTCCAAAGTCAAACTCAGAAGGGTGTTTGGCTCTCCCCTGCTTCCTGAGCAGTTACTTAGCAGTGGTTTGTACCAGAAAACACCCAGGACTAAAGAAAACCCTTCCAGAGGCTCCCAAGCTCCTCCTGGGGGCCTAGTGGGGACCTGTGCTCCAGAAGGAAATGTTTCTGAGCCTCAGCAGCATCGGTGAGGCACCCAGGGAGGGGAGCTGAGAGGGACAGAAAGCAGCAGGATTTTTGTCCTGCAATTCCCAACAATTCCCTTCCCACCAGAGGACGTAGATTCAAGTGGAATGGAGAACCAAAGCTCAGCTTTGGTCTGGCCTTACTCAGCTCAGTGTCAAAAGTACAAGCCAAGCATGTCTGAAAACCTCAACAAACCATTTCCAGGTGTCCTTTGCTGCTGATCTCTTCCCTTCTTGCTAAGATTTGCCTTGTCTCCTCTTTCCCTTGCTGCTCCTGCCCAATCCTGGCTTTAGGAACAGCTCACTCTGCTGAGCACAGTCCTGGGGAGGCTGAGCAGCACCTGCAGGGCCACAAAAGCAGGGTTCACACCTGCCCTGCAGGACATGTCTGCAGAAAACTCTCTAAAATGATGATGCACAAACTCACAGTGGATGAGATCGAACAATTAATGGGTAAAAAACTTCATGGTGTTTTTCAGCTGAAAAAGAAGCCTGGGAATTTGGAAAGCGAAGATTTTTCTTTTTCTTTTTACCTTTTTAAAATTTTTTTTAAAGCTGCCTAGTATGTCAGGGGGAAAAAAAGTAGAAAAGAAAAAGAGAATCAGCTTTTGCATGTGATTCATGTCTAAAAACACCCACGCAGCTCATTGCACTGACCTCAAAAGACAGAAATGCTGCAGCAAGACACTTCCAGAGAGAGAATCCATGGGCACTGAACCACGGTGAACAAAGAGCTCAGGAATTATCAGCTCCTCAGAGCTAATCTGCCAGGCAAATACAATCACTGTTGATCCCCAAGTCTCATTGTTTCCAAGTTATACTGAATTTTTGGAAGGATGTGAACTTGTCACTGCCTTCAGCAGATCTGAGCTAGGAGAGAAAAAATAAAAAAAAGGGAAAAAATCCTGATAAACCAAGGAAATTCTTCTTTTCCTGCTGTGTGAGCAAACAGCAACTGGGTATGGCCAGAATGGCAGAGATGCCACTGGGTTTTCATCAGGCTGCTCAGGAACACTGCTGCTCTCCAGCTCTCACAATGTGGTGTTGCACTGCCTGCAGTGCTGTCTCAGCCTGTCACACATCAACCCGCTCCACACTCACCGAGCAGGGCAGGTCTGAAGGGGCTCTCACTGCCCTGTGCTCATGCTCTGGATGCCAGCACAGTGAAATCTTATTTCTGGGGAGTTTGCCAGAGCAGGCAGGAGATTGCTGATGATGCCTTGGGTTTTAAGTTTTATTTATTTCAAACCCTGCAGTGCCCAGTGTGTAACTCTGGAGTTTCCTGTTCCCTGTTCATTGCTGCTCTCTGTGCTGGGCACACACAACAAAGCCTCTCCGGGGCTGCTCTCCAAGGACACCCAGACCCAAAAGTCAAGTGTAAACTAAAAGCCTCTGAGAGGGGGGCAAGCTGAGGGGAATTCCATCATTGACTGAAGCTTTAATTGGAGAATTAACCCTGAGATGCAAATGAACCAAACCTATAAAAGTGGGAAGAACTCGTGGCCTCTCAGGGTCCATCTCGGGGTCCATCTGGGTAGCAGCCTCTGGCTCCCCAGGGGTACCTTTGGAGGCCTTTCCAATAAATCCCCACCTTTATTATCTTTGCTCCTGTCTGGTCTCTGTTTTTAGGAAGCCTTTCAAGGCATCACTGATGCCCCAGAAGTGAAGAGGGTCTCTATAAAGGTGTGACCCAAGGCCTGGCACTGCCTCATCCCTGCAGCCATCATTGGATCCAAACAAAGTAAAATCCATCCTTTCCTCATCCCAAGTAAAAACGGTAAAGGAGGAAATCACTGCCTGGATGTCTCCAGATGAACCTGCACAAATAATTACAAACTCATCTCTGGTGATTTAGAGAGCTCTCAGACCCCAGAGCTTGGTTTCCAACCTCTTGTCCCACTGCTTCATGTGTTCTCCAGCCAGTTCACGACTTCTCCAGGAATTTTTGGACTCCTGGCAAAGCAAACATCTCCAGAAAGATGGAATCACTGGGGAGTTTGCAGAGAGGCCCTCATTTGCTCAGTGCACACCCAGGTGTGAAACTGCAGCCCTCAAGGTTCACCCCAGCCAGTTCTTCCTCAGAAACAAGGTGCAGGCTGCAGCTCTCCGTGGTGTCGAGCACCTCTGGCCAGAGGAGAAGAAAAAGCTGGAACACCTTTTCCAGCTATGAAATCCACAGCAAGAATCTCCAAAAGTCAGCCACAAATTCAGCCCTTTGAAGATGGGGAAGCCTCTACAGCCTCAGGCTACCAGAGTCACAAGATATTTATAACTGGAAAGAAAAATCCCTGCTATGACAGCCTGAGCTCTGAGCCTCCCAGCTCAGACCCCCCTGAAAAATTCCCGTCTTGGAGTTCTTTTGGAATGAGATGACCTGGACATCAGAAAAACAAGCTCTCACAATTCATTAAAGCCTTACCTGCACCCAGGACAGTTTTTCACATTGTTAAACGTTGTTCTGGGAAATTCACGAGCTCAAGATGATTGTGCTTCAAAAATGGTGTATGCCTGAGGGCAGAACATCTTGTGAAAATACAGAAAAATATCAACATGCAAACCTGACATTTTACCCAAGAAAATGAATGAAAAACAGTTACTAATGCTCTGACACATGGTTTAAGAATTTTATAGGAATGTGCCTTTTGTTTTCTAAGTAGAAATAGTTTTTACAGTTTAAAAAAGCCTGAAAAAACCCCCATTAAAATAATAATAAAATAATGAAATAAAAGTATATATTTTTAATAAATAAAAAAATAAAAAACCAAAAAATTTAAAAATAAAAAAAAAGTAAGAGGGCATAAAATTCTGAGTTTGTGAGCTCATGAGTCACACACCTGTCCACCAGTTCCTGTGTCACTTCTAACAGAAGCTGAAAGCAGAGGGAAGGAAGGCAAAGAGCAAGACAAGACTGTGAGACACTGATTCTCTCCAACACCTCACAAGCCTTTCAGCTCCTGGCACCCTGAGCAGATGCAATTCCTCTGTCTCTAGCAGCCCTACAGGAATGCCTGTCACAAACTGACCCTTTCCCCCTGGCTCCCAGGTAAACCTTTGCTCCCCGTGACTGGAAGGTCTCCAGTTCAGCCACAGGCTGAGTGAACAACCGCAGCCTTTTCCTTCCTGAACTGCTCCTGTGGGTTTTCTTTGGTGGCTCCAGGTGCTCACAGTGGACAAGAGGCCAGCAATGAGTGCCCAGCTCATGCTGTGTGTACCTGCTGGGGGCAGAGAGGTGAGGTTTTGGAGCAGATGCTGCTGAAGAGTGCAGCAGAACAGCTCCTGGAATTGAGTACAATAACATAAAAACCTTTGGAGAGACTGATAGGTTCCCTCCCCAGGTTGTCACAAGGTGCAAAAAAACATTTTCAAAGGCTTCATCGCCAACCTTTCTGCATGAATAAACAATTGGAAAATAGCAGGGTTCCCTTTGATACAAAAATCCTGGCTTGGTGCTCAGCAGTGCTGTAGAACAAGCAGCTTCTGTGGCACTTCTCCTCTATTGTTTCTTCCCAGAGACAGGCTCTGTGCTGTCCCCGTTGCAGGTGACGCCTGTTTAGTGGCGAGAGGCTGCGACAGGCACTTCACAAAGTTCCCTTTTTCACCTGCTCAGGGGAGGGGAGCTCTGAAGCTCGCAGCCTTGGAGTGATTCCTTGCCATTTCCCTCTCTTTGTGCTTCGCTGCAGGTTTCCACCTCTGGTCTGCAGCACCCCAGGGGAAAATACGTGCTCCTTGTAAGCTGTCAAGGCAAGGTAGCTCACTGAAGGAAGTCATAATCAGGAGGCTAAAATTAGCTGCAGAGCAGGCTGCATCTTCACTGGGAAACACTTGGGTGTTGCATACTAATCGAGATGGAAAACGGGGAGAGCAGCCCTGGGTGCAGAGAAATGACAGGAGCAGCATCTCTACCTTCTCCTTCCTCTGCCCTGAAATGTTGCTTCTTTTTAATTTCTGTACACTCCTGGTCTCCAGCCATCTTAGCCAGAGCAGGGCAGAGGCTTTCCTCTCCCTGATGCTTTGTACTGTTTGTTTTTGTTCGGAATTTTTTTTCCCCCTTTTCCTCTCCTCATCTGCCCCTTTTCCTTTTCTCCAAAGAGAATGGAAATTTTCTTTCTCCGAAGAGAGAAAGAATTTTTCTTGCACGGAAAATGGCAGCCACCTGCTCCTATTGTGAAGCTGCTGCAAATGGGAACAGCCACTTTACTGAACACGACTGCCTTTGGGCAGGAGCAGGCCCAGCTGGGACTAAGACCTACAAGTGGACAATTAGCAGCCAAGTAGTGGACTGGAGCTGGTTATTTTTATTGCTGCCCGGAGGAGATGGGTCAGGCAAGGCAAAAACATTAGGATAACCAGCAAACTGTGAGCATCTGAAGCTCCTGCAAGCCCTGAAATGCCTCATTTCTGCTCACCACCGGGCAGCAGGGAGATGTTTTCCTCACCACCATGTCTGCAGTGTGAAAGCTGCTGAAAGAGGAGCTCGATGATCATTTCTCATGTCTCTTTTTTAAAGCAAATTCTGCGGTTTTTTTTTTCTCTTTGCTCACCACATCGTGATCTGTCACTGCCAGCTGCCACTGGTGGTGCCAGAGGGGCATTTTCCACCCAGGTGTGCACGAGGTGAGACCCTCTGCCAAACCCACATCTCCAGAAGCAGCCCAGAGACCCAGGACAGCCTCCACGTGACCCATTTGTCCAGCCCTGCTGCCAAAGAGACCAAAAAAAGAGGTGGCTGCAGTTCTGTCACGATTCTTTGTGCATCACTACCATCAACCAGCACTGCCCTGCGAGGCCAGAGTATGGATCAGGTGTGGAGATCAGGAAAAATGCCTTCATGGAAAGGGTTGTCAAGCACTGGCACGGGCTGCCCGGGGAAAGGGTGATGCTACCATCCCTGGAAATGCTCAAAACCCACATGGATAGGGCACTTGAGGACGTGCTGGTGGTGGTGGTGAGTTGATGGTTGGAATTGATGCTGTCAGAAATCTTCTCCAGCCTGAGTGATTCCATGATGGGGAAGCCGCCTTAAGCTGTGGTGGGCATGCCACTGGAAAACTGCATGGCCTGCCAGGAATGACTTCCCTCATCACAGACTTTTGGCTGGACTTTGCTTCTTTCCAATTTTCAGGTGTGTTTCATTGCAGGAAAAGCAGGGACACAACCGAAAGCTGCTTGTCTGAATCCCCCACGTGCTGCTACGACTGCTTTTAGAGCCACAGTGACACCCTGGGTAGTGCCAACCTGGCAGCTGAGTTCCCAGAATAGCTGCACAGGACCTTTTCTAAAACTGTTGTGATGTCAGAAAACTTCCCTTTTTAGCTTTTGCCTCATCTATCAGCTATAACTTGCTCGTGGTTGCTGAGCCATAAATAGAGGCTGGCAGTTAATGTGGGCTAAGGTTCACAAAATCATTTCAGGGAGTTAAAGATCATAAGGAGAGAGCCAGAATCTCCTACGGGGTATTTGCTGCCTTAACCTTGTGGCATGCAATACCATATGGATGGCATGAGAGGCAGGAAAATGGGGTGAAAATGTGCAATACCTTATTGTAAAGCAGGAAAGCTTTCCCAGCATATTTGGCATCTATCATCATGAAAGACTTAAGGCACCAAGCAGATAAAAGGCATTGTTTGACCTAAAAAAGTCAAAGGTTGAGAAGCAGAAGGACAGACAGAGGGACTTGTGCTCAACTTCCAGAGCTCAGTTCATCTCTCTCTGCAGTGACTGAAGGAATTATCTTCTACAAGGCAGCTTTGGGTGAAAATTTTATGTGGCGGCATCTGAACACACATCAGAAGTGAAACAAGGAACTGGAGCCTGCCCACGTGTGGGTGCCTGCAGCTCCACCAGTGCAGCTCCTGAGCAAATGGGACACCCAGCACAAGCTGGAAACTGGTGGGGACCCAGCAAGGAGAATCCAGACTTCTCCCTCCTCACCCCTAAAACCCTCTGGGACCTTCTGAAGTTGTGGCAGTTGGCAGGGCAATGACCATTACTCATCCCAGGCAGACCAAACCCCACCTCAGCTCTAAAGATCTGTGCAGCCAAAACATTGAGCATCTCTGCCACAGCCAGAGAATCAGAAACATCACAAAGTCCAAACAGCAACATGAATGTAGCTAAAAAGCTGCTAGAGGTGGACATTTAAACAGAAACGGGCATTTAAACCAGAAGCATTTGCTGTTCCATGTTCCTGGTTGTTTACCACGAAGCAGTGACACAACTCCTGTGCATCCAGAGGAGCTCCTTGGGGAGCTCCTGAGCACACCCAGGGCTCACCCATTGCTCTGGCAGTTGATAAAACCTTGCCTTGCAGTGTCAGATCCTGGGGAAAAGAAAGACCAAAACTTTAGGGGAGGAGTGAAACATGACAAAACCTTCTCCCCTCCAAACTGACAGTGAAGCACCTCATTTTTCAGATCTGCATTCACTTCCCCCTCTTTCCCCAGTTCAGAGAGGGCAGCTGTGGTTAAACACTCAGAATGAAGCCATTAAGTGGTGAATTTTGGGAAGTAGGGAGAGTGCTTCCTTAGAGCCTGCCTTACAAATCTCAAGCGATGCAGGACAGAAGGCTTCCTCCGTTTCCTGCACTGAATTCCTCTCCTTGAACAGATGTGCCAGGACTCTGCCTCCCCCCTGCTCCACTCCAGCCTCAGCCACGCTTCATTCATCTCCTTCCTTTTCCTGCAACCCGAGTTATGCAATCCCAGATCATTCATTACACCCTGGCAACCCTGAGCCAAGTGGAGCATGACAGAAACACGGGAAAAACGGAGCCAAGGAGCAAACCTTGATGCAGCCCATGGGAAAACTCCTGCACGTGGCACACACATCCCTTCCTTGGAGCAACAGAGCTGTGCTGCAGCACAAGGAACAGCAAAGGCCACAGGCAGCAGGGGCTGGTGTCTAAGATAGGATTTTATTTTCTTTTCAAAACAGCTTGTCAACAGCTGAGATAATTTCCAGTTTGCTTTTTTTTTCCCGCTTGAGTTGGAATATTCATATTTTTGTACTTCTGGTTTTGTGTCTCAGATTTACCATTCTGCCACTGCATCTTTAGCAGCAAGACTGCATCTCTCACTACCTGATCATATTCCCTCCTCCTCCTCCTTTTTTTTTTTTTTTTTTTGTTTCTTGCCATTTTTTTACTAATCAGGGTTGCCAAGGCATCTCTCTTTCCTCTACCTGGGAGCCTTTTGGAGGAGCACAGTCATGAACCAACCACTTACTGCACAGTTGCTTGCATCTACCTGTTAGGAAGGAATTAACCACCAACAAAACCATCTACCAGATAAATCAGACTGCATTGCACCAATCAGAACGTTTTTTGGTGGACAACTGAGTCAGCCACAGGAGAAGTTTTCAGCCCCAGAACAACCTCTGCATGTAAACCAGGACCCCCCAGACAGCAGCTACATAATCATGAGAAAAAGATCCCCAGCCTTTGGTCCCAAAGCATGAAACAATGGGTTTAGAATTATTCTGAGAATACAGACATGACCACTCTTTTCCATTACAAGCAGCAGGAACACAGAACCTCTGCCCAGCATGCTTTCTCCAAGAGAACTTCTGTGGCACACAGAAGACCATGCAGAGTTTCTAAAAGTACAACTCTGGGATTATTTATCTCTGCAGTAGAAGTTCAGGTCTCTGCCTGGTGGCTTTCATGTTGTTTCAGATAGGGATTCTCGGAAGATTTCAATTTCAGATTAAAGATTTATGAACTTCATGTTAGTGACAGCAGAGCAAGCCTGCAGGTGATCTGTCCAAAGGCATCTGGTATTTGAGGACAGCACTATTTTAATCCAAAAAGAGTTTCTTTTGGGGGTTTAGCTTGTCTTAGGAAAATAGACAGAGAAGACTTGCATCTCAGAGATGCTTAGATACCCACCCAGACTGGCAATCAAGTTAAAAGCAAAGTTCAGTACAGGTGCTTATCAGTTCCACTGCACTGTTGGTTTTTCTAATTGCAGATTGAGTGCTTTTCACTCGAACCAGTACAGAGCCCTCAGTAAGGACAGAGAAGGAACTTTCCTGTGCCCCAACTCCTGGCACTGCCAGCATTTTGCTGCCCTAAAGCTACAATTTGCAGGAGAGGTGAAGCACTGAAGGACACACGGGCTGCAAAACAAGAATATTTTTCACATGGAGATTCGGGGCTGAATTTGTGGGGACGCACCAATTAACGGGAAATATAATCCCTGGTGAGGGCAATAAAGAGAGAACGAGGGGCTGTGAGATTACATCATGCGGCCTTTGGGACAGCGCTCAGTCCGATTTAAACCTCCAGTTCCCCAGGCCCGCCGCTAGATGGGAATAAAAACCAAAATAAGACTCAGGATGCTCGGCTCGGCTCCAGCATCGCTGCCGAGCGAAGCCGCAGGAGTTTCCCAGCTTCACACAGCAGAAAGGCACCCAGGAGCAATCCGTGCTCTACACCCTGCTCCCGAAGGAGCTGGGCTTCCCTGAGCTCAGTTCAGGGAGAAAAATAAGGTTTTTTTTTTTTCCTGGATACATCACAGAAAAGCTTTGTGTCACATCAGTCCCTTCCAAGCCTGCCTGTGGATCAGGTACGTCGCACTCTGGTGGGATAAAGTGAAGGGGAGATAAGCCACCCTCACTTTGGGATCCAAATTTATGTCAGATTGCTCAAATCTTCTGAAAAATACGCAGTAAATCAATGAATAACTGTAGCTTTCAGCTTGTCTGGAGCAGGCATCGTGTCAGACACCAGGCAGGTCTGATTGGCATCATTTTGGGGTCCAAGATCACTTGAGACAGCCTGGGACAGAGGTTTCAGCTCATTGAAAGGCTCATTGCTAAATCCAGGGATGCCTATGGATGGCAAAGGTGTCTCCTCCTAAACAGAGCTTTTAAAAACAGCAGATGTTCATGGCAAACTACTGGATTTGGGGTAAATAAAACCCAGCATGAGTTCAAAGCCAGTTCAGAGCTCTTCTTTCATCATCTAGTCCCCACTAAAATGAGTGCTTTAGTAGAGACAGCCAAGTGGATGCACCTGCTATGTCTCCTTCCCCCAAAGATCATCTTTCCACCACATTAATTACCCTGAGCCACGTGTATTAATTAATTCAGCCTCATCTCCTGTGGTCATTTCTGGTGATGGGAGTGTGGAGTTCATTGCTTTTCTGTTCATTCCTGGGATTTTTCCTCCCTTTTCCGTCCATTCCTGGGATTTCTCCCTCCTTCACATTTCTTTTTGGCCTTCCTTCAGCAGAACCACCAGGCTGAGACACTCAGCTGCCCATTTCTAACCTTCCCTGCTCTCTCTAGGAGAGGGAACCCTTGGTCTGTGTTGTACGAGGTGGTCACACAGCTCCAGGAGCTCAGCTCCTCTTCAGATGAGAGGTGATATTTAGATGAAATATCAGGCAAAAATATCTGCATGGAAAGGGTTGTCAAACATTGGAACAGGCTGCCCAGGGAAGTAGTGGAGTCACCATCCCTGAGAATGTTCAAAATAGGTGTGGATGTGGCACTTGAGGAGGTGGTTTAGAGGAGAACACCGTGGTGGTGCTGGGTTGATTGGGGAATTGCTGTGGCTGGAAAAGACCTCTGTGACAGGCTGTCTTGAGGTGACTTTATGATGTTGGATGCCCTATCGCTGCCAATGCTCAGAAATTAATTTTTGTGCTTTTCTGTGCCTTTAAACTGAGCCTGAGAGGGGGGAGAGAGAAAAAAAACCCCAAGCAAGCTTTTCGCAGCAGTTGTTCAAGGACACAGACACAGAGACTCCGCTGGGTTCTGCTGCTGCAGCAGTGAGAGCAGAGGAAGCACCCCCCTTGCTTTCAGCCAGCTTGGGGCTCCTTTTCTCCAGAGGGAGAAGGAGAGTTGAACTTTTGTCTTCTTGGCACTTTTGGGGTTTTTTTCCCCTTCTTTTCTTCTGGACTGTTTCAACAACATCCAAACACACCGGGAGAGTTTTCTTCCAAGGCCCCAGAGGTGGGCCCACACTGACCCAGCTCCAAGGAGGAGAAGAGAGACCCCACCTACAGCAGGACTCTGAAATCTTCCCAGGTTTCTCTCCAGAGTGAGAGGTTTTATTATTTACCATTATTATCCTTTTTTTCCTGTGTGTTTGTTAAATAAACAGGTTTTTATCTCTTTCATTTTCTTTTGAGGACAAATTTCTTTTTTCCTGAACCTGGCAGGGCCAGGGTGGTTGTAACCTGCCTTCCCTCAGAGGATATTCTCCTCCAAATTTGTCCAAACTGCCACACAGGCATAAGGATTGGGAGTTTTCCCATGGCCAAACAGGGTCTTTAACAGCACTTGTTGTAGTGAGGCAGAGCCAGGGTAACCCGCTGCCAGCTGCAGGGGGCTCCCAGGAGGGGACAGTCCCCTTTCCTTTCCTTTCCACAGAGCATCCCCTCACCTGCCCAGGCAGGGCCTCCCTCTCCTGCCACTCCACAGGGATTGCAAACCCCTCCAGCAAGGCCTGTGTAGCCCAGGAGGAGAATCTTTAGTAGAACATTTAAAACCCTGAAATAAACGGGAATAAATGGGACTGCCCGAAGCACCACAGAGCTCCCAAGGTGTCAGGAGCTGAATTATTCCAGAAGCAGCCAAGCATGTGCTGCCAGGAGCAATGCTGCTTTGGCCAAGAGGATGGACAAAACAGCCTGATAGACCCCTTCTTTCCACCCTGGCACCCCTAATTTCTCTCTTAATGACTTGTAATTGCATCCTACGTGTCAGGACATATTTTGGTTCCTTGCTTGATACAGCACTGGGGCCAGGAAGTTCATTCAATTAACTGCACAATCCAAAACTTCCCCGAGCACCAAACCCTCCCACCCCAGATCATCTGGGATCCTCTTCCTGTACTTCTGCAAGGGCCCAAGGGAGAAGGCATCAGAGCAGAGAGAAACATTCATTCCCCTCATTTAAAAATGTAAAGCACATTCAGGACTGCGTGTAATAGTGTTGTAAATCTTATTTCCATAAAGTACCTCCAGGGCTAATTCACGAGACATTAATCATATTCCAGCTTCTCCCAGCTGTTAACTCATCTGCAGGGTTTTTAATAAAAGATTTTGTGTGCATTTTCAAGAGGCAAAATTGTACCAATGAGGGCTGGTCTACTCAGAGCTGAGATTTCCATGGTCTGGAACAAAAGCCACCTCAGAGGCTTCCAAGCCTCTGCCCAGGAGGTTTCACTCCCCAGCTGAGCCCTCCCCAGCTCCAACCAGAGTGACCTCATGCTCCAGATTCAATAACACCCAACAGTGAGGAAGTTTGACGGAGGGACAGGCAATAATCTATTTCCAGGTCACTTCCTTCAAGTGAAATCTGATTTATTCCCAGCCAGTTCATCGGCGTCATTCAGTAGCAGCACCCTTAATTACTGTTTTAAATCTCATTTTAATTCCCAAGCGCTGCTTCCTTCCAGCCTCCTGGAATTATAATCGGAGCTGTGGATGAACACACTTTCTCCTTGGATCACCCTGTTATTTTCCTCCAGGTGAGCCTGGGACAGCAGGGAAAGGATGGTGTTGCAGCCAGGTCTGCCCTCAGCACACCTTCCTCAAGCTCCTTTTCCACATGCAAAGGCAGATTTGGGAGGATTGCACTGTCTGACTCCATCCCCTAAATCAGCTTGTTGGCTAATCCTGTTTTAAGTGCACTCCACCTCTGAGGGAGCATCACCAGTTGCAGAAGCCCCTCTTGCTCCACTTAATTACACAGAATAACCCTAAACCCAGCCTCAAACTACAGGAGCCTCATTGTCACAAGGCAAGGTGATGTCCAAAAGCAGTTTCCTCTGCACTGTGGGGTCTGTAACAATTAAAAGCAGGAGAAACCTGCGTTCATCACAAAGGGAGAAAGCTGGGCAGCTTCCCATTATCAGGACGAGTAGTTTGCAGTATCAACACTCACTCAGAGTAGTGTTCCTACCTGATAACTCGATTGTTCTCTGAGTTTCTTAACTACTTAAAAAAAAAAAACAAAAAAAACCACCAATTTAAAAATAAAAAAGAAAAAAAAAAAGCCACTTCACACTGAAGTGTCCAGGTGTTCACATCTGCTGCTTTCCAAGGGAAGCCTTTCAACTTGTTCTTTCCTTCCCTCAGCTGAAGTTAATCAGCAAATTTACATTAATTTCTCAGGCTGTGTCTTTAGACAAAGAAATCCCTGATGTTACTAAATTTAGGTATTTCTTTCTTTCTTTTTTAGAAAAGGGCATGGGTAATCAAAAGCCAAATCAAGCATAGGTGGGACCACATCAGATTTAGACAGAGCCACAGGGAAAGGAGAGCTGTGCCTTAGTTTTCACTGGAGAAGAAGGCTGTATAAGCTTAGGAGGAATTGTTGGTGAGCAAACAAAGCCTCCAAAAATCAGTTTATGCAGCTTTCCCTGCAGTTTTTCCTTGAAGACAAGCTCCAGCCTCCTACTATTATTACAATCCCCTGTGGTGTCAGTGTCCTCCAGTGATTCCAGATGTGGAATGGGACCAGCAGCTATTCCCACCTTCAATCCCAGCTGTTTCACCACCTTGAAGGACCCCCAGGCAGGGGTTAAGGCTGACAGGAGGCCTCAAACTTCTCACAAAAAATGAGCATCCCCCAGCAGGAGGTGGAGGTTCAGCCAGCTGCGTCACCAGCAATGCAAAGGCAGCCAACATCTGGGCAGGGCCATCCAACCAGGGGGCTGTGCCTGCACTGATGCCTTGGGTTTTAACTTTTCTATTTCCCAAGCCCTGCAGTGCCCAGTGTGTAACTCTGGAGTTTCCTGGTCCCTGTTCAGTGCTGCTCTCTGTGCTGGGCACACACAACAAAACCTCTCCAGTGCTGCTCTCTAAGGACACCCAGACCCTCCTGGGCCCAGAAAGTGTAAACTAGAAGTCTCTAAAGGGGGGCAAGCTGAGGGGAATTCCATCATTAAACTGCAGCTTTAATTGGAGAATGAACCCTGAGATGCAAATGAACCAAACCTATAAAAGTGGGAAGAACTCGTGGCCTCTCAGGGTCCATCTCGGGGCCCATCTGGGCAGCAGCCTCTGGCTCCCAGGGGTACCTTTGGAGGCCTTTCCAATAAATCCCCACCTTTACTCCGGTCTGGGCTCTGTTTTTAGGTGGCCTCTTAAGGCATCAGCACATCTGGAAAATCTGCTCCCAGTTTGAAGAGCAGCAGAGATGGGCAACCAGACCTTGCTGGGAACGGGCACTTGGGTCTGAGCCTGCACTGAGCACACAGACCAAGGGAGGTAAAACCTCACCAAGAGGTCATGCAAGTATTTGTAAATATAAAGCAAAAGAAAAAAAAAAAAACAAAACAAAACAAAAACCAAAAAAAACCACCCCAACCGAAAAAGCCCTGAGCAAATGGAAGTCAAATTGCTGATTGCTGCTGTGTTTTGGGTAGGAAAGCACAGTCTATGCTCCGAACCCTTTTTGTCTGTTGACATCCACAGAACTCCTCTCCCCAGGCTCAGCACAGGCACAAATGGTTCCCTTGGGACTGCACCCTTGGTTCTTGCTCTGTCTGCAACTCTCTGCTCAGAACATTTGCTCTGCCTCTCTCCTCCCTTCTCTTCACCTTTGCTTCTTCCTTTCCCGGAGCCTCCCTTCAGAGGTGACAGTCCAATACTGCAGCTGTGCCAGATATGTCACTCTCCAAAGAAAGGGACCATTTTTTCTGGGATTAGGATCCTCTCTCCTGCTAATCCACTGCCCACTGCGCTGCATGCAACCTCCTGTTGCATCTCAGCTGGGTCTTGAACACCATAAAGCAGAAAAACCTCATTAAAGGCAGAAATATTTAGGAAAATCCTATCAGCACTCTGACTGTGCCATGGTTAGGGGAAAAAAAAAAACAAAAACCAAACAACAAAAACACCCCCACCACAACAACTCTGATTCTTTTTCTCACCTTTCCTTTGTTTTCCTTCCTGAAAGATACTGGTTTTTTTTCTTGGTTTCTGTAGGTTCCCCACTGCCCCACACAGCCAGAGCAAAGAGACTCTCCACGTTGTTGCCAGACAACCTCACAAACTGAATTTGCTTTGCTTCTTCCCGAGGTGAAATGCAGATTCTCATCACTGCTATCACCTATGTGCTTCTTTTGAGCAGTAAAAAAAGCCAATACCAAATGTTATTAAACCTATGGGATACCAGCAGTCACTTTCACGCTTTCCACTCTGCGGGGTGTTTGTACTTCCCTTCCCACAGACCTCAGTGAAAACCCAACCCTCCCCCCACAAAGCCCCAACCCATCACACATTTGGCTGCTGGCAATAATTATTTTGGAGTCCCACGGCTGCAGCTTGAGTAGAACCACCTTGAATTCCGTGAGCAGCTTAATTTGGTCATCTGGATAATCTATTTGTTTTCTTAGTGTTTGGTAGCTTAGATTGATTTTGCTATTATTTTCAGCCCCAGGGGAAAGAAAATTGGTAAATAACCTTTTTTTTTTTTTTTTTTAAAGGAAAGGTAATCATTAACTGTCAACAGAGCATCAGACAAATCAAACTGCAGCAGCAGCAGCAGAGATCTCTCTGGGGGAGGGACAAGACCATGAGCTCTGTAGGCACTGTCAGGTCAGGCTTGGGCAGGGCTGCTGCTCCATGAACACAGCCAAGCCAGACAATGCTCCCATTTCCAGCCCCACAAAGCCATGGAAATTCAAGTTTTTCCTCAGAGGAAAGAGGCACTGTGGATCCATAAGGCCGCCGCATGACCTGGGAGGGTACAGGCGCACACAAAACACAGCCCTGAGCCTGACCTTCCCCTGCAGAGCTCAAAAGCTGGCAGCCAGGCATGCAGCAAACCCTCTGCCATCTGCCCTGCTGCACATCACTGCTGCACCACCCTGTGTCCCCTCAGTAGCACATCCTGAGCACCAGAGGAGAAAATTGAATCAACCCAAGCTCAGAGCTCCACACCTAAGGTGGAGCCAGTGCCAACTTTTCTGTTTCAGGAGTCCCTCTTCATTTTGGCTTTTCTTACCTGATTTTTCTTGCTCGTCCTCCTCCTCACCACCAAAGCCTCAGTTAAATCTTTAGCAGCAGATCCACATCTCCAAACCCTTCTGCAGAACCCTCCTGCTTGGCCCAGCCCCTAACCAGTAACACCACACAGTGTCCCTCAAAACGTACAACAAAAAACTTCTCTCCCAGCTCCACCCTCCTCCCAAACCAGCCCTCTCCTGCTGGGCTTTGGCCCTTCAAGCTCTCAAAACACCTGTGGCAGGCAGGGCTGGCTGAGCTGGGCTGGTGATGGGCAGCTACGTCGTGTGTGAGCACCAATTCTTCTGAGATAAGGCACTCCATAGGAACGGAGGGTGGGCAATCAAACACCACCTCTTTCCCCCCTCCAAATTTAAGATTTCAGGGAGTCAGGGAGAAGTTGCTGCCTTTTTAGAGAGCATTGTTCATACAGCAACACTACAGGACTTGGTGCTCATCCTCAAAGCATTCAGGGCCAGAGAAAATGGCCTCAACTTATGTCAGGGGAGGATTGGATTGAATGCTAGCAAAAACTTCTTCATAGAAAGGACTGTCAAACATCAGAACAATGAAGTGGCGGAGTCACCATCCCTGGAAGTGTTCAGAAGATGTGTGGATGACTTGAGGACAGGGTTTAGTGGTGAGCATGGTGGTGGTGCTGAGTTGGACTTGATGTTTTTAAAGGCTTTTTCCAACCTTAACAATTCCAGGATTTTTCTGTGATCTGCAGGTAACGTAAACCAAAGCTCCTCCTGCTGCTTGCTCCCAGGATTTAAATCATGTGGGGTCTGGGACCCAGCCCTAGAAACAGCAGTTCCTAATTTGTGAGATGTCAAAGCTGTTTGCCATCCTGTTCTTAACCCACCCTTCATTTCCCCCAGCCCATCTGCCCATTTCTGTGGCTCAGAAAATCACACATCCCTCCACAAACAGCAGCACAGCTGCACCAAAGGCACAACTCTGCATTTCCAGAGTGCTCACATGAAGTCTTCAGCAAGGCCAAACACTTCAAACAAACACTTGAAGACGTGTTCACATTCTGGGAATTCTTCAGCAGAAGCAGATGGATTGGTAGGTGCAGTGGATTAGTTTGGGTACAATACAATCCAGTGCGATACCCAAGTGATTCAAGCAAGGGAAACACATGCAGTGCCCTAAATAATGTGTTTTCTTGTCAAGATGTTCTGATACTGACCCTCCCCCTGCATACACTTCCCATAAAAATATGCCCTGCTATCCTTGCTGGCCATGTGGCCACGGGTTTCTTTAAGTGAGCAGCCTAATTCCCACCCACCCCGGATTACAGTGACTCCAGTGGAGAATTTCCAGGCGGGACAGTTCAGGACTGGCAGCACAATCAGTTTATCCAAGCAGAGATTTGAACACCTGGCAGGGAGGAGAAGCAGCAAACACTGGGGCTTAATTTTATGCCCAGTCAGGCCTTCACACCTCCTCACTCAGCTCCATAAATTAGGCTGCCCTTTTCCTAAATATTTGCTTGGAACAGCTCCTGACTTTATCCTGGAAGATGAAAGATAAACTCTGAGGTTCCTGGGTGAGGCCAGGCTGCCTGTGCTGTGCCAGCCCAGCTGTCTGAAGGAATCCTCCCCCTCCCCAGGCAGACCTTTGCAGAGCTGTCTGTGCTCAGACACCAGCCTGTCACCCTTTGCACGCCTCATCTCCCTGGCAGAGCAAGAAAAGTGCTGCAGGAACTGCAGGGCTGGGGCTGCTGTAACCCCCCTGCAGAGGGGAACGATGCTATGGTGGCAGCCAGGTGGCCACAGGTGACCTCAGCCCCTTTCTTCCTTGGCATAAGGGTCATGCTCTGGCTCAGGGCTGACCCTGACATCTCAGTTTTCCTCCTTCCCAGATTTATCTCCAAGCCTTCCCCTCACTGAGTGGTTCCTGGTGTGTTTTGTGGGTCGGGGTGGGACTTGCTTTCCCCAAATACCTGCGTGGTTTTTCCACCTGCAGCACTCTCAGCATCCTTGCTTTTCCCTTGATACTGTGTGGTTTTTTTGGTAGCATTTCTCTCTCTTGGGAGAACAGCTAATGTGTGTGATGATCAGACAGTCTGATAAAGGAAAAATGAATGTACTATGCCAGAAAGGGAAAAGAAAGGGCTTTCTTCATGCCTCTGTGTGCATTAATGGGCTTTAGTTGCCTGGATCGGCCTCATCTGGGACCCCCCCAGTGTCAACCATCAGTTTAAGAGCTACACTTCAGCTCTGACGTGGTTCCTGGCTTTGTCCTCAGCTATTCCTGACTTAACAGGCAACATCTTCCTTTTCCTGATGGTGACACACGCTCACCTATTTCCATGTGCTGAGGTTGCACCCTGGTTGGTCAGGGTACTGCTGTCACAGTGGTCACCCTCTGTTCCCAGCTTGGTTTTCCTTTCCTTGGCTTTCCTTTCCTGACAGTTTTCATGGGTAGGCAAGATGGGAAAGGGAGGGTGAGAGGAGAAAAACCTGGCCCCGTGCTCAGCTTGTCACTGGATAAACAGCAAAGGCTGGTGGTAGTTTGCAGCAGGCAAATGCGGAAATTACAGAAATAAGTCACCTTGCAGGAGGGGAAGACAATGAACCACGGTTTCTCCTGTCCTTTGCACAGCCCTTCAAAAAGATGGAGGGAATGAGACCCCACAGCTCCTGTGCTTGGCTGTGAGCAAATGATGATCTTGTGGAGAGATGCGTTTCCAAGGTGCAGCTCAGCTCTGGTGAAAGCCTCTGGCAAACTCCCACTGCTTTCCACAGCACGCACGGAGAGATCCAGAAACACCAGGCTCACTGTTGATGTAACTTGACGGATTTGTCAAACACATTTCTGCAATTCCACCGTGTTTCCATGTGATGCAGAACCATGAGCTTTTCCTGAGTTTGACAGGACTCAAATTGCTCAGAATGGAAAGCTGACCTTTCGTGTGCTGCTCCTGTTCCACGGTGTGTCGAGGCAGGAGCTGTGCAGGCAGCACGTGCCAAGGCTGGGAAGGGAGCAGTTTGCCATGGTGGGGCTGTGCTGGGAGTCCTGGCTTGGGGGAGTGGGGGACAAGCACTGCCAGCATCTCTGGGGCCCAGCAGTGCTCCCTCACAGCAGGTTTGCAGGTTGGCACAGGAAAACTGTGGGATCCTCAGCTTAATTCAGGGTCAGGCCCCTCTCACAGGGAATTTTTTCTGCTTTCTCCCTTCACATCACGCAAGGGCTCCCTGGTTTGAAGACTTGGTTTAAGAAACTCCCTTTCTTTCAGCCCATCTCCAGAAGAGTCCCTCTTGGAGCAATTTAAACTTTTTTCCTTTTAAGTAAGGTTTTGGCTGATAGCAGCTGCTCCCCTGTCAGTGATGACAAGTGGAAAGGAGTGTGGAGCCAAACACGAAGGAGGAGCAGGAGGAGCAGCAATGGAGAGCAGCAGCATTGCAGTGGCTTGTCAGCCTCGGCATCAGCCACGCTGCAAACAGGGACATGTGAAAAGCAGGGTCAGGGGAAAGTCAAGAGCAGAGGAGCTGCTGAACAGCTCAGTTCTGTCTGGTTGCTCAGCACTTGCTCTGCTGTGAGGATTTTTCAAGCTGTTATTAGTCCCGGACCCTTGTAAGTCTGGCTGCAGAGGTGGGAATGGAGTGGGAGCAGGGTTTCCTGAGATGTGGGGCACAGATTCTGATGGCTGCTCTCAGAAGTTGGTGGTGCTGGGTTCCCCATGTCTGTGACACAGGTCAGAGCCTGGCCAAGCCCCTTTAGGTGCCGTAACTCAGACGATCTGTGCTTCATCACATATCTCACTCTCCCAGATGTGATAAGGGTGCAAGGGCTGAACACGGAATTGGGGTCTCAGCCATGCCCACAGCCCACCTGGAAGTGAACAGTGCCCTGCCTGCTTGTCAGGGAACACAGGAGGACTCTGCTGGACACACGTGGGGTCCATGCTCACCACACCAGCAGAGCCTGTGAAGTACAGAGGGACATTCCCCCCACAGAGGGACATTCCCCCTGTTCCCACGGGCAGGAATTGTTAACTGGGGACGGGCAGTGGCACTCAGGAAGATGAAACAGCGTTGTTCTGGACTCCTTTCTCCCACCACATCCTTCTGGCTGGTCCCAGCCAGGGTCCATCTGTGGCTTTGCTAAAGCTCAATGGAAAAGGGAAGAGGTGGAGGAGGCGTGGGTGCTCTCTGGACACTGTCGGGACCCATTCCTGCTCATGGCCAAGGCTAATCCTGCCTCTTGGATGAGCTGCAAAGAGCCTCAGACATCAGGTACATTAACAAGTGGGCTTTAATGGTCCCCAGCAGGCCGCCCTGGCCCTGCCAGGCTCCCTGAAGCACGGCTGGGAAGATCAAAGCTGTCATGTGTGAGTGCCAGCCTGACTGATGGTGACATGGGGATTGAGCAGGAGGGATAAGGCTCTGCCCAGGACTTTCCCTGGCAGCAGGAGGAGTTTGCAGAACAGCTGGTGCTGATCCGATGTCTTGCCCTGGGTCAGGGAGGATGAGGAGGAGGTAGGGGAGGAACCCATCCCCTGCCCAGTTTCACGCAGCGCCACGTGGGGGTAACTCAGCTCCTGGCTCTGCATTTTCCAGCCCTTCCCTCTGCTCTGGGAGCACAGGGACGGTGTCTCCTCCTGCTCTAGACCCTCCCTGGCTGGTGTGGGGAGGCACCTTGGCTCCCACTGCACTCAGGTCTGGTCAAACCCCTCCCCAGCAGCCCCATAGGGGGATGAGGAATTCCCTTTGCTCATCCCACTTGTGATGCTGACTTTGTAACACACACTTATCGTGAATTAATTGTGTGTCATTAGCATCCATTATTCATTCCTGTGATGTGTTCCTACATTTGCCATGCTGAATAACAAGGGAATTATGCCAGACAATTAAATGGCCCTCCACAGAGGAACAGCCTCGAGAGAAGGGGCTGTGGCACAAACAAGGGGGGATTTAGTGGGGGCTGGCACCAGACTGGGTGGGGAAAGGAGGCAACAGACCTTGCAGGAGGAAAGCCAGGGCAAAAGGCAAGAAACCAGCAGATATTGTGAATTACAGTGGGCTGAAGAGACTGTTTTTCACGTGAGTGGCTGAACCCAAAGAAAGAAGAGAGAATTTGGGTCAATCACTTTGGTGGCACTAAGTCAGGCTTAAGTGGTTCCTTCAACAGGAAGAGAAAAATGTCCTTTATTGTCTGCTCTGGTTTTTAATGTTAGGCTGAACAAAATTTGCTTTGGTGTCTAAAGTTTAGAAAAGGCCATTTCAAAACATTTCACTTGATGTCCAAACCAATCCTGGGTACTTCTGGCTGAAGCTGATGGTGAAATCAGACACAAGCTTGCACATAGGTTGGGTCTACTCACAAGAGGAAAATTTTCATCCATTTGGCACATTTGTTTTGATTATTTCTGGCACAGTGGGGAGGGAGAGGAAGGAATCTCCCAGAGCTGAGGGGAGAAAAGCAGATCAACCAGCTCAGTTCAGAGCTGCAGTGTGTGCATGAAAGATCAGAGCTGCAGCAAAGCTGGAGAGGGGAAGCTCAGGTTTTCAGAATCCATCTCAATTGACAGAGATAATTACAGGTGCCATGTTCCCAATTTCTTCTTCTGAGGACTCTCTCCTTTAATAAACTCATTCTAACAAATTGATCACAGCCTCTCTGGTACTCAGCACATATCAAAGCCATTTTTAAGATTGAAGAGAACACTTTGGGTGAAAAATAGGAACCAGTGCCAGACTTTGCAGAGATCTAAATCTACCTCAGCTGTAATACAACTGAATTAACTTGCTGTCTTCACATCCCCACTGCTTAACACATTCACAGATGTCTGAGGCTCTGAGGTTTGGTCAGTGCTGAAGCCAGGGTCCAAAAAGCCCCCTGGAACTTGCTCGTGGTGCTCTCTGGGGGTTGCACCCCAGCTGGGGAGACCAGGCGAGGATCACACTGCAGCTTCCCAGTGCAGCTTGGACACCCCTGGGCTGTTTTGGGCTGGACTCAGAGAACCAGACAATCACACAAAGTTTTGGGTTGGAAAGGACCTTGTTCCACCCTCCTACCCTGGGCAGGGCCACCTTCCACTGTCTCAGGTTGCTCCAAGCCCCATCCAGCCTGGCCTTGGACACTTCCAGGGATCCAGGGGCAGCCATAGCTTCTCTGGGCACCCTGCCCACCCTTGACTAGCAGGACAAGTGCATTCATATAAACAGTATAAGTAATATAAATAATAAAAATACATTCATAAATTCTGGAGGAGTTTGAGCAGATGATTGCTTGATCGGGTCTAGGTTACTTCTCTTGGTCATTTCCAATTCTTTTCCCCTCTATTTTTAGTGGAGTGTTTGTACCAGGATAATTCTACTGAAATAACTAGACAAAGAGTAAATTTTTCACAGCAGCATCCAACGTGCTGAAGACCTTGTTTTTCCAAACCAGTATAATTAAACCAAACCTCCCAAAAAATCAACAAGTGATTTAGAATCAGGCTTTTAAGTGCATTTCATTAGACACAGGCAAATACCACGAGGATGCTGCAATTCCCTTTTTTGAATTAGTCTGAGGAAAACATCATAATTAACTCCCATAACTCCAAAATAAACACTTCTTAACCCAAACTGAGAACTCCCACACCCAGGCACTGTTCACCTGAATAAAAGCAGCCAGTTCAGGTTACTGGTGCAGCCACGTGGAGGTGCTCTGCTTTCCACAGTGACCCATTCAGCTGTTTCACCTGGCCCAAAATCTTCCACAATCCTGGTAATCAGCTGGCTACAGGAAGCAGAAACACAGGGATAGGCCTTGTCCAGCTTGAACAGTGCTCAGTCTAAGGTGGGCTTCACCTCCTTCCTGTGAGGAAGGCACAGGGTGAAGAAATGTTCTGCTTCCCTCCAGGAGGCTGGGAAGGAGCAGCTGAGGTTGGCATGAGGAGTAACACATCCCACAGGAGAGGGAGAATGTCCAGGGCTCAGAACAGCACATTCACTTGCTGCAGCTGCAGCTGGGAATTGCCAGAGTGGCTGTGGGGACTTTTAAGTCACTGCTCCACAAGATTCAGGAAGTTTTCGCAGCTGCTGAAATTCCCAGAGTGACGAGGACTGAATCAGAGATCCCAACCCTCCCCTTCCTGTCCCTGGTGCTCTCCCAAACCTGCATCTCTCATATCCCCTTTCCAGCCAGGAAAGGCTTCATCTGCACAGAAAACTGCATCAGTTTTACGTAACACAGAGTTGCAGCCAAGACAGACACCTGCACAACCCCTCTCCTGGTGCACCCCTTCTGCCAAATTTCAGCATCTAAAGCACTCCTCCTGCTCCTGGGTGACAGCATTAGCAGTCTCAGGGCTTCATAGCCAGCCCCAGGACAGGGAAGGGCTGCTCTGTGTCCCTCCTTGGCACTCCTTGGTCAGCAGGACACAGGACTCAGGTCCTGAGTGAATCTTTTTCCTTTCACACTCAGGAAGCACTGCAGGAACTTTCCCTGGTGTGCTCTGCTGGGTGGATAAAGTGATGCTCCAGCCCCTCAGAGTCTTTCTTGCCCAAAACTGACCCCAGCATTTGAGGATTGGCCTCACCAGTGCCCAGTCAGGGGGTCAGTCACTGTCCTGGTCCTGCTGGTCACACCATGGCTGGGACAGGCCAGGTGCCACTGACCTCTTGCCCACCTGAGCACACCTGGCTCATGTTCAGCTGCTGTTGACCAGCACCCCCAGGGCCTTTCCCACTGGACACTTTCCAGCCCCTCTGCCCCAGCTGGAGCTGCAGGGGGTTGTTGTGACCCAGGGGCAGGACTCAGCTCTTGGCCTGGTTGACCCTCACACAACTGGCCTGAGCCCATGGACCCAGCCTGTCCAGATCCCTCTGCAGAGCCTTCCTGCTGTCCAGCCAACAGTGCCTTATCAGAAAGGAGCTTCCTGGGGCACCCCACTGTGAGATCAGGCCTTTGTGGCAGCAGAGCAGCATTTTGCAGGGCTGGGAATGCAGAAATGAGCTGCTGGCACACTGCTCGTGCCCAAAGGGACTTTGCAAATAGCTGGGTGGGTGGCTGGCAGCCTGAGAAAGGAGCCATTCAAAAGCAGAGGGAAATATTTTTTCCAGTTCAGGTATGGCTTCCATGATTCATATGTGGAGTTTTTTTTCAGCCTAAAAGAGGAGGAAAATTTCAAATGGAAAAATAAATGGCCCTGAAATGGGCCAAATAAGAACATTTGAGCTGCTGAAACTTTGCCCTGCTAATTTTTGTGTTTCATTTTGCTGTTGATCATTTTGAACTACGAGTGGACGTAAATTTATGGAAAAAAGATTGATCAAGACTGACTGATTGCTGCCAGTCCCCCCTGCCTCCCTGCACCCCTTCCTTCCCCATCCCTGAGGGACAGGTCTGGACTGACAGGGAAGGAAACTCCTTGAGAGACAGCCAGCTCGTGGCTCTGCTGAAGGCCATTTCCTCTCCAACCTTGCTGAACTTTTCATTTTTGGCTGGGGATGGGGGCCAGGGGGAGCTTAATTTTGCTGCTTTAAACACCTGCAGGTTGCTCTGCTCTGAGAACATTGCTGTGGTCATTAAAAGGCAACACAGCACTGGCTCCCAGCATCGACATCGTGCACAGGGACAAGAGGACAGCTGGCAGCCCTCCAGGGAGTCCAAAACTTTCCTGAAGTGGGGACAATTGGCCTGTTTGGACCGAGGTGAAGACACTCTCCAGACCAGACTCCATGGGAAAGATAAAACCATCAGCCCCTGAAACTTAAATAATCAGTGCAAGACCCTCAGCTGGGGGAAAAATACATTATTGCTCTCTAGAACTCCCTGAAAGGAGGTGGCAGTGAGGGGGGGTGTCAGCCTCTTCTCCCAGGTAAGGAATGACAGGGTAACAGAAAATGACCTCAAGTTGTGCCAGGGCAGGTTTGGATTGGTTATCAGGGAAAATTCTTTAACTGAAAGGGTTGTAAAGCACTGGAACAGGCTGCCCCGAGCAGTGGTGGAGTCACCACCCTTGGGAGTGTTCAAAAACCACGTGGATGTGACACTTGAGGACATGGTGAGTATGGTGGTGGTGCTGGGTTGACAGCTGACAGCAAGAAAGGTCAGATCTCTTACATCAACTTCTATTTTGGCTGAAAAAGTATTTGCTTTTAGCACTGGGAATAAAACCCCCAAAGCTTCTCCTGAGGTTACTATTTTTGTGGCATTTCTGGTTAAAGTAGACCACTGCTGTCTTGCTTTTCAGGAATATTTTTGGATTTGTTGGTGCTCCTGGGGTGTCCAAAGCCAAAAATATTTTTGGAGCTTTTGTTGTTCCTGCTTCCGAGAATAAACCAAACCCAAATCCCCAAACAGAATCCCGTTAGGGGTTGTTTAAAGGTCAGTTTAAAGAGTTCTTACGAGGTGGATGGTTGTGTTAAGGACACCTGGCCTGGAGCTTGGCATGGGTTTGGAGAGGCACAAGTGACCAGCAGAGCAGAGAGTGCTGGAGCAGCAGCGAGAGAAAAGAACAAAACAAAAAAGTGACCCCCCAAAGCTGCTGGTGTCCCTCTGGGGTGCTGCCAGCACTGGCATTTGGGATCAGGATGAGCACACAGAGAGGGAGCTGGAGGCAGGGAGGGGAGAGAGGAGACGCTGTTCCCCCAAACGCTGCGGTGCGTGCGTGGAAACGCGCTCCGATGAACTCCGAGCGCCGGACGGATCCCCAGGTCTGAAACCGGCATCGTCAGGGAAAAGGCTGGGCTGTTTTCTCTTTGTTTGCTCATTTTCTGAAGAGGCAGCTCGGATTAGAGCTGACACCAGGAGGATAAGCACTGAATCCTGGGCTAAATATTTCATTTCCACAGATGCTGACATCAATTTGGTACAAAGACACTCTTTTGCTTTGTTGTTTTTGTTTTATTTTGTGTTGCTTGCAGGCTTTCATTTAGGGCTATTTGTTTATGCTTTTACACAACCTCCTGCTAAATCTTGGGGGGGAAAAGAGGAAATATAGCTGAGCTCAAAAAAAATCAACTTGGAAACGGAATGAGGTATGCCACAAGGAAAAAAAAGCTGAAGAAGAAAAATTACCACACTACGTCTGCCTTTCTTACAGCTTTCATGTGCTTCATGCAAAGATCAAGGAGAGCTTTGCCCTGATTCGTGGCAAAGAAGAGATTTTGCTCCAGTAGCCCCAGAGATGGGATTCCTACTTGGGCAGAAGGGAGTGGGTCAGGGTCGGTCTCTCTGTTGCTGTTGCACTGCGGATGGGTGGAAAAACCACACGAAGTCCAGGGTCAGGTACCAAGGGCAGCAAGTGATTTAATTTTTTTTTCCCAGGGCTTTTATATGTTAGTTCGCAAAAAGTGAATTAAATGGCATAAAATAATTGGTCCTCTGGCCATCCACCCCTCAAGGGGATTGGCCAGATTCTAAGCCACCCATTCCCAAATATTTTGCTGGTTAGAGCCATAACAATCCGTCAAAAATCTGCAGGTGCCCGTGTTTACAAAATGATAACTTTGTTTTAGACAGCTTGCACGGGAAAGACAGAGCTCTCACAAAATGCTGCAGAGAGCTGAAAGATTTCTCTGCTAAAAGCTTTTCAGTGTCCACATCTCTCAGCTTGCTGTTCCCTGTGCCATGACAGGCATCCCTGAATGCCAGAGAGCCCACCTGGGACACGCTGGGCTCCAACAACCCCAAAGATGTGCTCCTCTGCCCCTCAGACCCAAGGGCGGTGCTGCTGCTGGGACAAGCAGCAAAGGGCTGCTAAAGAAAGCAACGATGCTGAGGAGCCACAGCTCCCTTTTATGACATTCCAGAGGATCACTCGAAAACTTCAACAAGGGAAATTATGTTTATGCTTCAGTGCAGCGAGCAAAAAGCATCTCATTTCCCTGCGCTGCCATTCAGGCTAAATCTGTCTCTCCCTGACACCGGTCCATTTGGAATTCATCCACTGAACTTATTCTGGATTTCCGCAGCGGCATCTGGGAGCGGAGCATGGAGAGTCCTATTTATTTATTTATCAAGGCTTCTGTGGGTTTGGGATTTGTTCCTGCAGGAGGAAACTTCCTGCCCACGCTTTGTGCTCGGCTGGGGAGGCCTCGCTGCCCCATCCAGCAGCGCGGAGCCAAAACGAGCAGTGAGTGACAGGGCTGCACTGCAATCCTCCTGTGGCCCTGCCAGCTTCCAGAGCCCTTCCCAGGGTCTTTCCTGACTGGGCTGCCTTTGATGCTGCTGCCGAGGCGGGGGAGACACGGAGGGATGAAAATAGCACAGCTGTTATCAGCTCTGCTCGTGGTTCTGGTTCTATTGAAACGCCCTTGTCGGGAGAACAAGAGCACAACCCTTTGCTTTGAGCAGCTCTTTCTGTGCCTCCTGGCTGCAGAAACATTCCTGGTGCCAGGAATAACAGAGTCCAAGACCTTGCAACAGAGGCGCTGTTTGGCTCCAGGGGATGCTCCTGAATTCTTTCCAAGCACAGCCCCGTGCTGGTGGATCAGTTTGAAGGTTTCACTGGACAGCAGTGAGATAAAAGAGGCCAACCCCATCCTCCTGCCCCAGTTATTTTTGGGGTGAGGAGCAGCCCACACAAGGAGAAGTCTCATTGGCCTGCTGTGGTCAGAAGACAGTCTCTGAGTCTCTGAGTTCCAGTTTCACCTTCTTTTTGAGGCCAGCAGCTCCCTCTCTCTTCTCCTCCCATCCCCTCCCCTCCCCTCACTTAGGAGAACAGCCATGAATGGTCCTTCCCACTTTGCAAAAAGTGTCTTCTCTGAACACAATTTCCCTGCTTTTGTGCAAGCTGGGATCTTATCAGACTGGCCTTTAGGAGCTGGCACAGGAGGTTTTCCCTTACAAGCACTGGTGCTTGGTACTCCAGAGCTGGGGCACATCCAGGAGAACACCCCAGCTGCACATTGCTCTAGACCATGAGAACGACCCCAGTGTCTCCTCCTCACCCCAGCCCTGCCCTCCTGCCTTCCCACATTGTACACACCAAATTCTCACAGAGCCCGGGGTGATCCTAGCTCTGGGGTTGGTCCCTGCTCTCCCTGTGGTTTCTGGAAAGTCCCTTTGCCACCCACGGCTGTTTTCGAGCAGGTGACTTGATAATGCTGCTGATGTTTCCCTCTGTTCTTCCATCTGGGTGCTTGAAGTGGGGAAAAAGAAAAATCCAGGGCTCTTAGGCAAGGATGTTTGCTTCTCCCTGCCTCTGAGCTTTCTTTCAGGAAGACAGGTTGGAAACCCTCATGTCCCTTTGGTTTAGAGTCTGCCTCAGCAACACCTCATTTTACAGCACTTTGCATTGAGATGTTAAAAAAAAATTCCTTCCCTGCCAGTCCAAGCACATTCCCATTAAATATTTCCCTCCTGCTCCGGAGACCACAGGAAAATGAGAGCTGTGTGTGTCATAATCCCTCCCCCACACCACACCAAACGTGGTTTCTTGCTCCAGTTCTTCCTACTGATTTTTTTTTTTTTTTTGGCAGCAGCACCCCAAACACATCTGCACCCCTAAAGGGAGCCAGGCCAGGGAACCTCCAGCTGAGATACCCACCCCAGCAAAAATCAATTGCTGCGTGCCTGTGTGACTGGGCAGCTGTCCTCAGGAGGAGCTGGGTGTTGCTGCACATAGAAAAAAATCACACAGCCCCAGCTTGCAAGGGAATAGCAGATAATCCGAATCTTTACTGATTTTCTAGTGGTTTTTATAAGGTAGATCGTGAAATGTGCTAAGTGTCGCAAAATCATTGGTTCTATGGACTGGCCACCCCCTGAGGGGCTGACCTAATACCTAGCATGGAACAGAAAGATGTTTTCCTAACCAGAATAATCCCTACCTGGGAAAAACAAATGTAGGTGCAGAACTGTTTACAAAACAATAACACTGTTTAGTCTGGTGTATATGGGACAGAAAGAGTTCCCACAGAACACTGAAAAGCTGAGGTTTTTCCAGCTAAAAACTTTCTCAGCACCGACACCTGGGGCCCAACCCTGCAGCTCAGGTCACACCTTCAGAAGCACAAGGAGGGGGCTTGTGGGCTCCTCCATGACAGCAACCTGCTGCAAGGGCTTGGATCTCAAACTCTGCCTCTTGTTTCCAGCCAAATTCCCAGGTCTTTGGGAAGCCCTGGCCTCACCCAGCCTGCCCCCCATGCCTGAATTAGGACCTGCTGAGTAGCAGCAGCAAGGGGAGAGCTGGGACTGGGTTTGGTGTGAGGTACAAGGACAGCCAGCCCTGTCCCCAGCTCGCAGGGGCCATGCTGACAGACAGAACCCAGCCAAGGAGGGGGAGTGGGGAGGGACACACCGGGACCTGGCTCTGGACATGGTCCTTGTGCTCAGCCAGGGGAGCCTCACACACAGGGCCACCCCTGCCACAGCTCCCTCGGGGCTCAGGGTATGGGGGGATGGACTGCTGTACCCTGAGTGTGAGGGAAGCTCTGCCTGTAGGGGAACTGGGAGAAGTATGGATGAAGATAAATCGTCCCAACAAGGGCAGTGCATTCACAGTACCTCTGCTCTCACCCCTACAGGCTTCCTCAGCTGCCCCCTCTCTCCTCTCCCTCCTCAGCTCCATGTCCCTGCACCCCCCACTACAATCAGAAGATATCTTCCTTTCTCCTTCCCCTCTTTCTGGTGGTAAATCTCGCTGAATTCATGGGGAAAAAAAAAAAAAAACACACAAAAGTTGAAGGTGTTTCACACACAGCTGCCCATCTCTGGAGCCCACTGGAGCAAGAGCTGGAGCTGCATTGGGGGGAGCTCTGTGACAGAGCCCCTGGGACCCCTCCTCCCCTTCCCTGGGGATGGGGCTGCTCTGCTCTGACGTGCTTGGCTGGGCATGAGAAGGTTCATTAGAGGCCTCCTGCATGCCCTGGCCGTGGTGAAGGCAGCTTCACCCTGCACTTGCTCTCCTCTGTGTCTCTGAGGAGGGGTTCACCTCCTCTCAACCCTTCCAGAGCCATCCCTGGTCCCCAGATGGAGATGGACACTTTCCTGTCACCCACCCCAGCCCTGCAGCACCCCAGCAGCCTGTCCTGAGAAGGGGGATTCGGGATGCAGAGCCTGAGTTTTTATTCAGTTGAAGTGCTGCATCTGCTTCCCGTGGAGGAGCTGTGGGAGGCCTGCCCTTCCCCAGCTCCTGCCACGGATTTTTGGGGAATTGCTCCCTTAGGAGGGGCTTCCCAGGTCCATTTGCCCTCCTGTGTGTCTTGGGGTGACTTTATGATGTTGGATCCCCTATCACTGCCAATGCCCAGAAATTAATTTTTGTGCTTTTCTGTGCCTTTAAACTGAGCCTGAGAGGGGGGAGAGAAAAAAAATGAGCAAACTTTTCGCAGCAGTTGTTCAAGGACACAGACACAGAGACTCCGCTGGGTTCTGCTGCTGCAGCAGTGAGAGCAGAGGAAGCACCCCCCTTGCTTTCAGCCAGCTTGGGGCTCCTTTTCTCCAGAGGGAGAAGGAGAGTTGAACTTTTGTCTTCTCGGCACTTTTGGGGTTTTCTTTCCTTCTGCTCTTCTGGACTGTTTCAACAACATCCAAACACCCCGGAGGTAGGCCCACACTGACCCATCTCTGAGGAGGAGAAGAGAGACCCCACCTACAGAAGGACTCTGAAATCTTCCCAGGTTTCTCTCCACAGTGAGAGACTTTATTATTTAGCATTACTATCCCTTTTTTCCCTGTGTGTTTGTTAAATAAGTAGGTTTTTTTATCTCTTTCACTTTCCTCTGAGGAAAATTCCTTTTTTTTCCCCAAACCTGATGGGGTAGGGGTGGTTGTAACCTGCCTTCCCTCAGAGGATATTCTCCTCCAAATTTGGCCAAACTGGCACACTGTGACTCGCTGCACCCTGGCCTCCCTGGGCTCTGAAAACCCCTCTGACTCCATTACCCAGCTTTTTGCCAGCTCTGCTGCCTGCTGGCATCACCTGGGTGGATTCCAGCTGTGCTCTGGGCCTCGGCTCCCCGTCCAGAAGGAAGGGGTAACACCTCACCTTGTCGACAGCCTGGGTTAGGCACAAGCATAAGGACCATTCAGCTGCTTAAAAGACCATTTCAGCAGATGGAAGTGCTTCTGCCCAGCTGCCCGTCACTGCTGACCACAGCTCTCTGGGAAGCAGAGCTGACAGTGTAAATTTTGGGTGGGAACAGCAATGTTTGCTCATTGTGGCACTTGATCTTTTCCTTTTCGTGGTGCTGGTGCCTCAATGCCCCTGAATGCTGACTCCTCCACAGAGCTGCTCCCTGCTGGGTGCTGAAGCCCAAAGCAGAGCTGGCACCAGGAGCAGGAATCCTCTGGCTGTGGTGACACCACACTCAGGACTCTCCCCCAGACACTATTTGTGCATGAAGAAATCTCCATTCTGATGGTTTCTGCCTGTTGGAGGCCTTATATTGTTCCCTTTCACTGTTCACTGAAGTAAACCAAGTGGGATTTTCCCTTTTGCAGGCACAAGAAGCATCTTGCTGATGGGGGCAGCTATGTGGGTGTGATAATTGCTGCCTACATGCAGTTGCTTGGATGGGGGTGTGGAGAAGGCTGCTGTGATAGCCCTTCAGCTGCCCTCTCCAAAAAACAGGCTTTCTCCCTGGGAAAGCACCCACTGGTGAAGGAAAGGGCTGCTCCCAGTGGCAATTCTTTCACCACACACACACACACACACACAAAAAAAACCCCCAAACTTGCAAAAACAAGCAGACTTTTGACCAGCCACCTCCTTCAATTGATCCCCACAGCTGTTGGGCCAAAAGCAACCAGGGGAGAGGAAAGCAGGATTATCCTGTCCCTTTGCAAAGGTTTGTTCCCTGTGCAGGAAAGACCCCTGCTTCTCTCCCTCTCCAGCTGTGGAGGAATTGCCCACGCAGGTTTTATTTGGCATTTCCCACCTCTCTCCCTCATTTCAAATCCCTGGGATTGCCACACCTTCTGCACTGGAAACAAAGCCATAAAAGAAATTGGAAGAGAAAGGGAAAAGACAGCCCACTGATCCCCCAATTAGCACGGAGCACTTAAACAGCCAGAACTTTGCATTTTAATTATAATCAGTCCAAACACGAACAGCTGAAGTGACAAACCCCACAGCTAATTCCAGCTGATTAAATAACCCCCCATCCCAGCACTTGTGCATGTTCCTGGTTTAATTCTTGGCCTCTGGACACAGCCCCACTGATAAAGGCAGCGCTTTGTTTTTACTCTCCTCCACCCAAATCAGTTTGCTTCACTGAATCCTGTTCCAGAGTCACGGCTCCACATCTGAGCTCTTTCCCCCAATCTGGACCACATCCTGTGGTGCCAGGGGCATCCCCGACACTGAAGTTCTGACCATCTTTAACTTGGGTTATCAGTTCTGTTTTGTCAAATAATGAGTATCTCCAATTAGAGAGATCCCACTGCTGGCCTGGGCCCATGATTTGCTGGCTAACTGCCTTCACTATGGAAATTTTTTCCTTTTCCCTAATAGAACTTCTCCTGTTGCAATTCTGCCTCCCATCCTCTTACTGTGAGAATTAATTAGGACCAAATTAAATGAGAAAGGAAGTACAGGGACCCAAGAAGAGCCCTCGATCCTCTGTGAAAAGCAGGAAACACTGCAGAGCCTCAGCTTGGAGAACAACAGAGGCCAAGCTACAAAAACAAACCTCTTGGGGACTGAGCTCCAGGTTGAGATGCGTGGAGCTACAAACACCAAGAGAGAAGATTCCCAAGAAGCAGCTGTCCCCAGAAGAGGCTTCTCTTTCCAGTATTCAATGTGGACACAGTGATAGATCTCCTGAGATGGTCGGTCAACCCTTCCCACCCCCTGCACCATGAAATGGCACCTTTAAACCCCTGTAAAAACAGTGACTCCTTCACCAGACCAGACTGCTCAGAGCCCCATCCAACCTGGCCTTGGACACTTCCAGGGATGTGGAATTCACAATTCCCTGGCCAACAAGCTGCCAGGGGACATTGCATGTAAGAGCAGGAACAAGGTGTGAACCTCTAATTGTGAGACTGGCAGCTCCTTTTGAAGGTCCTGCCTGAGAAAGCTGGGACAGGCACTGGGAAGGAAAAGAGCTGCGAAAACTGCGTGAGGCCAGCACAGAGCCCTGGAACATGTTAATTAAGTGAAGCAGCAGAGAAGCAGGCAGGAGGTGTGAGTCCAACATGACATGACACAGGAAACTCCTCCTGAACTGCTATCTGAGGGGCAGAATGCCTGGGACCCCACGGCTTCCTGACAAAATGTTGCTTTGGGGCAATCACGACCCTGCACAGGAGGAGCTGGTTGTTGAGGGAGCCAGAGGACCGAGGGTTTGATGACCTCTCTGGTGCCCATTGTCCCTGTTGCCTCTGCACAGGAGCTGGAATGAAATGTCAAGTTGGTCTTTAGAGTTTAGAAGCAGTGAGGTGCTTTGAGTGTTGTAGAGAGCTCACACAAGGGTTTTCTTTGCTTATTGTTGCTTTGTAAATTAGCTCCTTTAATCAAAGTGCTCCTTACCAAAGAACAATTGTCGGAAGCAGAAGTACAAGTGGATGTGGGGGCTGTGCTCTACCCCAGCACACATCCCTCTCTGGTGCTGCAGCTGAGGGAGAAGCACGTTCCTGGTCCTTGCTCCTCAGGAGGAGGTCAAGGGATGCCCAATGTCACCTTGGGTCTTCCACTCCCCATCCTGCAGGTGCTCAGCAGCCTCAGGAACAGGCCTGGCATGGTCAAACATACTTCAGACACATCCATCCCCCTTCTGCATGTGGGACAGCTGGAACTCTTTTTGTTTAGGACAATCTGTTCAAGGATATTGAAGCCCCAAACTGTGGGCAGTGCTGGGCTTTCATTTCCTCCTGTAAATCAGGCTGTGCTCACGCAAACACACTGCTTTTTGTCAGTCAAAGTGAAGAAGCAATTCTGACAGAAGGGTGGGGGATGAGGAGTGTATGGCTTTACCCTGAATCAGATATTTCATACAGAAGGCTTAATTCTTTTTTTAGCCCCATAGGAAGAAAAGAAACGAAGAAACTGAGTAGTCTCCCAGAACTGGGGCAGAAGGAAAAATCCCAATCCCAACACAGGCTCTGCTCTTAGTCACACCCAGCTCCCTCCTCTGCCCAAAGGGGTTGGAAGCAGCAGCTTCCACATCTCTGGGGTGGGCAGGGCACAGCAGGCTGCTCCACACCTCCCATTTCCATGGCTTCCCAGTTTCCACGAGTGACAGAATGGTCACAGCAGGCAGGGGCTATATCCCCAGAACTGTTCTCCAGCAGCAGGTGGGGAGTGAGTTTGACCCTGTGCCTAGGAAAGGACTAGGAAATGGTAGGATGCAGACAGGCTCCATACCCCCTCTGCTATCCCACTGGCTGCCTTTAGGGCCCTTTTGGCTGCGTTCAGGGAAATTCCTCACCTGTGGGAACATCATGAGATGGCTCCATGCGCTGTATGGAAAAGGTCCTGGCCAAAGGAACTTGCTGATCAAGGAGGACAGGAGAGCACCTGCACAGCTCTGCCCTTCTCCCTGCTGAGTGCAGTGAGGCACCTGGGTGCTCAGGAAAAGGCCCCATTTCCTGCTCAGATCTCTCCCTCCCCAGACCAGCTCTGCTCATGCAGTCATGCATGCTTTCACCATGCTCACTGCAAAGTCACCACATCCAGGGGACAGCTCCTCAAGCCTCTCTGCCAAGGTCCCCAAGAAGAGCTATTATCTACAAAGAGCTGAGGAACACTTGGCCATATTGATCCCTCAGCTGCTGATCAGGCAGGAGGACAGGACTCCCCTGGGCTGAGGAAATCAGGCATCCTCTGGCCATAGAAGGGAACCCGCTCTGCTTGCTTCAGTCACCTTCCTTCTCTCTTGCTCTGTATTTACTATTTACAGCAATAAATCATTTAATTAATCAACCTGAAAGGGGAAATAGAAACCCCAATGTAGGCAATGGATTTCTAGGGAAAGAAACCCAAATCCATTACTGGAGCTCACCATTCATTCATCTCCATTAGCAAACGCCTTTGCCTGCCATTCCAGGCCATGGCCTCCAGCTGCAGTGCCTGCAGGAGCCATGCAGGGCATTTAACAAAGCCCCATTTCCCACCAGCTGCTGAGCAGGAAAGCAGCAGAGCTCACCAGTTTCCATATTACCCCGTGCAAACCCAAACTCTGAAGTTCTGGGTGCCACGGAGCACGTCTGCCTCAGCTGAGCAGCACAGGAATGAGCTCATGGCTCAGCCCCTGGCCACTGAAATTGGGAGAGCTGGGGCTGAGTTTACAAGGAGCTTTCACACCCCAGAGACACAAAAGAGTGAAGGCAAATCTCTGTGGGCAAATTTGTGCTGTGAGTACACCACGGTATTGAAAACACTGATGGAACATTAAACAAAAGAAAGGTGTTCAACCTACCAAGGACTCTGGCTCCTGTGACCTGGTTGGCTGCCAAGTTCTTCCAGCTCCAGGCTTACTCCTATTTATTTATTTTCTCAGTATAGCTGATAACTGTGCCTGTCCTTCATTCCATCCGTGCTCTTTGGAGCCTTTTCCCCTCTCTCATTTTTATTTCTGCTCTGTACTTTGCCTTTGTACAATGCATCCATCCTGTCTTGTCTGTTTGCCTTCTGGCTGAAACACTTACCCAGCTGAGGTTTCCCCCTCCTAAGACTCTCCCATCCTCCTGGAAAGCTTTTAGAAGTGCTGAGGCTGCAGGCTCTATCCCTCCCAGGAAGATGCATGGAGCAGGTGGGGTTGCTGTCCTGGGACTGTGGGCTGCTCTCAGGTTAATTTGTGAAATTACCTTCAGACTCGGCAGCTGCTGGGGCTGTTAGTACCTCAAGGGAGAAGGAAAATGCTGATGGGAACAGCTGCCTCTATGATTTATAAGCCGTACAAGAACATCCAGTTAGCTCTGGAGGGAGCTGCATATGGAAGGGGATTTTCTTGTGAATGACCTTCTTCAAGAGAAGGCACCAGGCACAGGTTTGAGGGGAAATTGCAAAAGACTTCCTCAGTGGGGAGAATTTAATCTTCCTTTTGCTTGCCTACATATCAGTCCCTCCCCTGACATAAAGAATGAGCATGAAGTGCTGGTCTGAAGACATTTTCAGGGAAAGGATCCTCTTCTCTAAGACACTGTTCACTCACCTTGAAGGTCTGTGAAGGTGATTTTTGCTGTCCCAGCACCTCAACATGAACTGGGAACTTTGTGTAGTGGCAAGCAGGACAATCTGTGTGCGAATATGTGGGGTGATGAGGTGATGGTGAAACATCCTCCCCTGTTTGATCACAGAATCCCAGAATGCTTTATGTTGGAAGGGCCCCTTTCCCCCTCCTGCCATGGGCAGGGACCCCTCCTACTGTCCCAAGCTGCTCCAAGCCCCATCCAGCCTGGCCTTGGACACTGCCAGGGATCCAGGGCCAGCCACAGATGCTCTGGGCACCCTGTGCCAGGGTCTCCCCACCCTCACAGGGAAGGATTCCCACAAGTTTAAACTTTAAATCCATTATCCTTCCTGACACCCTCCTGTGGACATCCTTTTCGTACAGTTAGAGTGACCTAAGGTGCACAACAGCTTCTGCCAGTGCAGCACTCACACTGCCATAATGGGCTGTGGGAGTTTCTCCCCAGTTTGCACAGCAGATACCTTCTCCTGCCTCCAAGGATTCCAACACTTGCCACGACTCCATCTGGACAGTAAATAATGTTGTCTCATTGCGATGACAATCCTGTCTCCTCTTCCCAAACCATTACCAGAGCAAACTCTTCCTTCCAGCAGGAGTCCTGGTACATTCCCCACCGAGACCACAAATGATTCTGCCATGCCCCAGTGGAATTGGATCTGCACCAGGAGATCTGCAGACCTGTACTCCACATTTCTGGTTTTTTTCTGTTTATACCATCCTTGGGTGGTCACTCTTGCTCTGCTCATGCCTGTCCTGAGGGATTCACGTGCTCCAGGAGTGGGAATCATCATCACTGTTTCATAACATGAGGCCAGGTAGAAACTTTACCCACCAAAAACCGTGTGAAAATGAGCAGCCCTGTACTCCTGTGCCACCCTGTACTCCTGTGCCACCCTGACTTATTACACTTTTTATTTAATTAATTACACTTTTTCCTTTGTCCAGCAAAGCTGGTCAGAAGCACTGTGGTGAGAGAGTCCAAGAGGAGAGAGTTCCATTGTCCTGTGGGGATTTGGGGGTGGACATTTATATTTATGTTGCAGGGAAAGGGACCTCAGGAGGTTTTGGACCAGGTACAGAAAACTGTTAGACACGAATATTCAGCAACCATGAGTTATTTGCCTTTCTGCTTCTCCAAAATCTTGTTTTTGACTTGAAACCTATTACCTCAGTAATCATCATTTAATGACAGATGCCTTTAATTTATCTTCTGCTAGCAGGCTCCAGCAGTCGCATTTATGAGAGTTTGTCTCCATGACAGAAACTTTTTGTTTTTAAATGCAAACACAGCCCTGGATATATTCCCATGAATCTAAGAACATGTTGTTGTGGTGGTGGTTTTT
>VXAC01001462.1:0-51015 GCA_013399225.1 Rhipidura dahli
AATATATATTATATAATTTTGCAGTAAAACATCCGAGTTATTGTAAAAACAACCCAGTATATAATTATTAACTGCTCTACTTAACAGATGTATTCTCCAGATGCAGAAGTCTATTTTAGGACACTACACATCACCACACTCTGCATTACCAAAAAAAAAAAAAAGGCAGAGAATGACATACCTGACTTTCCATAAGGGTTGTAGCTTCTCTAGCCCTTGCTTGAACTGCTAAAATGTTTTGCCACGATTGCTTCTTTTTAACTAAGGCTAAAGTTTATTTTCTTTGACAAATGGTTTAAAAAATTCAGAGGGGAAAAAATCACATACCCATCACTTCAAGGTCTGAAAATAAAGTGTGACTCATTTTTCCAAGTGGCTACCTTCTCAAGGGGGTCCAAACACATTAGTTCTGTAATGGGAGTGATATTTTTTTAAAGAAAAAAATGTTGATTCTGCTGAGTACAGTGACAGGTTTGTGCAAAAAACCCCATCTTTTAAATACTTAAAACCCCAAAAAATTAGTTTTAAAAACAGAACAAAATTCATGTGTATGCAAACCAGTTCTATCCCCAAAAAGATAGTCAGAGGACACCAATCAGTGCCCCAGACAATGTCATATGAGAACTGAACAAAATTATAAATATTATTGAAAACATTATTCATGTTTGAAGTAAAGTATGAAAATGAAAATGCTATTGGGATTTTTGCCCCCTCATCATCTCTCTTCCTTAAAAGGACAAAACAAGAAATCCCACTGTAGCACCATTTATTTCTAGCAAACATCTTAAAATCTAAGTTAAATGTGGGTGCATATCTTTCTACTCTCTGAAATGGGAAGGCACTGCCTGCACAGCTCACTGCATTCTGCCCAGAGAGAAATCCCTGACATGGGTTTGTAACCACATTCAGCTGATTCAGTTCAAGCAGTTAACTCCCAGTCACCAACATCCTGTGTGGATCAGAACTGGCATTACTGCGGTGAAAGGTACTGTACTTTATTACCCATGGCTAAGCTCTTTAAACCCCTCAGTGAGTTGCATTTTAAGCATGTTAATCCATTGGTAGATGAGAGATTTATGTTGGAAAATCCTATTAATGCTGGGGGAAGGAGCAGCTCGGTAGGTTTTTTGTGCACTGACTGGAGAAAACTCTATACAGCTTGAGGGTGAAGAAGGATGAGATTAAATGGCCTCCTCTGGGAGGCACTTTGCATGTCAGATATGAAAAATGTAAAGCAGGCAGAGACTGCATTGTAAATAAAAATGGCTATTATCAGTTGGGCCAAAATCAAAGTAGTAAATCCAAGATTCTGGCGTGGGATAGATGCCAAGTGACACAAAGAGTCCACAGTATCAACTTTCACTTGAGGATGACACAGAGGTCCAAACAGTTACATTATTTTTAGTCAAGAAGCATTTTATACCAAGCCAGCTACCATGCTAGTTCCTTTTGTGAAAGTGAAGCAAAGACTTTGACATCCTAAAAATTATTTACTGTAGCTCTCAATTTCTCTTACTAGTTGTATCTTATTTTGTGACTTGACCTTTCTAATTCTGTACCTACATCCCTTGCACTGCATTCACTTACACTTGTCCTTAGACATCTGACCCAGCTCCTCCTTTTTGGTTGGTTCCTTCCTAGTTTTGAGGTCAAGGAAAAGCTTGCAATTTCACAGCTTGTCTTTGCAAGGTGGGAGAGTTTGCATTTGAGCCCTCTGTATAGCTTTGGTAAAGAAATAAACTTTTCTTCTTATGAAAGCTACTGGTTTTACTCTCTCTCCCACTCCTTATGAATGCCATTACATCCCAGTCACTCACCCAAACTGCCTCCTGTAACTAAACTCTTGACCTGCTGTATGAAAAACACTGCTCAGGCTCCTCCTAAGAGCAGGCTGGACAGACAGTCTCTACCCCTGAGTGCCTTTCCAAACAGAAGACTGGGTAGTTAATCCTCCTACCCCTTGGTACACAGACAATTCTTATGTTTTGTGAGACTGTGGTGCTGTCCAAAGGACATCCAATTTCCATCAGCTGACTGTGAACCACAGTGCCTTCCCACCTGACCTGTTCCTGCTACACAACCAAAGGAGTCCAGCCCGAGCAGTCAGATGTCCAATGCCTCCCTTAACAACACTGCATTCCAAAACCTGAGAGCTTAGAGGCTGTGTGTGAAAGAGCCTGATAACAGTAATATATCCAACCTGGAACAGTTACAAAATGCAGTCATGGCTGGGAATTATTTCAGGTTATTATCCATGGTCTGTTTACTGTAAAATGTACACACTTTGAAGATGCAGGAGCTGCAACCTGTAACTCTCTGTGGCTCTCAGCCACTGGGCTATGGTACAACACTCCCACTCATTTGCTCTTCTGCTCGTCTCCAAAACTCATGGTCTCTGCTGTAAAAGGGGTTCAGCTCTGAGCTGCAGCCAAATATGATGCTGCTCCTCATGCCTCCTCCTGCCTTGCCTGGCAACAAGGGCAACTCTTTGGGCAGTTGGAAGATGCAGACTTGTATCCCCAGGCTGACAAGAGGAGCTTAACTCAGACCTCTCACACTTCCAATGAGTGCTCTAAGCTAAGCGCAGGTCCTGCACTAAGCAGTGGCATCTTAAAAATAAATTTTGCCACATTCTCTGAAGAGGACTTGTGAGGCACCTGCCACAAGCAGTTGGGCCCAGGCAGTAGATTGTGAAAAGGAGACTTTTACACTTACAGTTCTTCAGCTGCAGCAAATCCTCAGACATTTGCCGCAGGCATTATCTGTCTCCCTGGCAATCCTGATTTCAGCTGTCTCATCTAAAAACAGCAGCAGGATTGCAGAGAAGCACACTGGCTAGCACTCCTCACCCTTGCTCATTCTGAGCAGCACCCAGTCAGAACCTGGGTTTTTCTGATGCTCTGAAATTGCTGAGTACCCCACAGGGCACCCAGGAAATAACTGGGGTGACAAGGGCAGCAAGGCTCTCTCTGCATGACTGTTACTGAGTGATCCAAAACTTTTTCTCTCACTCTCAATCATCCACATATCCAACCAGGCACTTTCCTCTTTCCTTCCAGAAAGAAGGAAGGAAGCAGCATTACAGACAGACAGTGAGAACTGATACATTTAGATTTTCTTCCCCCTTTTTTTCAAGAAGTGATAGAAACGTGCAAATGTTGTCTGAAGCCAGCATTTCTTTTACACTCTGGGGACTAAGAAGGGACTTGTTATCTTTCACTCATGGTACAAAAAAGAAGAAACAAGAGCATAGCACCAAAAACTTCTGGCTCTGATCGAAACCACTGTCTTTCTGAAAGGACGCCGTCTATAAAGAGACAATGCCCTTCATCTCCATTCCTTCAGGCCCATGACCTAGGAATTCTGCAAACTCTGAGTTACGTTTACATATCTGCTCAACCCTGTCACTGCAGTACTTCAGCATCTCTCAAACATTCCCTTCTATCTGGTCTTCACACTGACTTGTACCCAAACATTGTCACTTTTTCCTCTCCAGCACATCTAAAATGGGAGCATAACATTCTGGAGGATCTTGAACCTCTTCTGAAAATATCACCCCAGCCTATACCAAACAAATTACTCTCCTCCAATGAAATCCATTTCTGATATCCCTTGGCTCATAAAGTGCCTTCTCTTGGCCACATCTAATGTCAGTTCAATGAAGCCAGTCCTCTTAGTATTTGACTCTCCTTAAAAGCCCAGCATAAGTCCTTTAGTCAACAAAAAGAAACCAGCAGATTTTCATGTGAGAGGGGGGAAATGTCAAACCTTAACTGCATAGAAAAAGGCTGAAAGCCTGACACATGTAAACCTTGAAGATACACACAAAGAACTTTTGTTTTTAAAAGCTCAGTGGAGCTTTCAGTACTTGATGGGGGACAGAACACCTGAGATTAGAAGGTCAAGTCTGATGAAACCTCCTCTACATCAACATTATCCCTATCTCCCCTCAGTCATCTTCTCTAGTTTGAAGGCAAGTATTTGCCTTGGTTTTCTTTGCCTCATTTTATGTAGCATCACAACCTTCTAACATCTTCTGTGCTGGGTCTCTTGTTTTGCCATACCAAGTTCATTTTTTTCCCTCCCACCAGGATTATTACCCACTCTTCTTCCTCCTTCTCAAAAACCTACATATAAGTAGGCTGACATTTTTTCAGCACTATCCTGCCTATCGAGGGCTTCTCATTCACATTCCGCACTGTCCCTCAGCACACACCTACAAGCATCAGCAACTGCTCTGTTCTTCCCCTTTGGGTTCTGCAGGGTCCACTCTACCTCATCACCAAGGGGAATTAGCAACTGCATGGTTAAGAAACAACTAACAATGTGAGTTACAATTACTTCAGAAAAATCTGACACAAATGCACCAGCACGTATGAAAAAGTCAAACAATCCACACCCTATTTCTTTCCCATTAATGTGCTACTTCCCTGCTTTCACAGCCTTTGGTTTTAGGAAAAACCTATGAATACCACTTAGCACAGTGGTCCTCACCAGAGATAATTAGCAGTAACCATTGACCATTTTGACCATTGAAAATCTTGACCATTTTGTGACCCTTAAAGACCAGCAATTTAAAAGTTACAATTTATTCTGAAAATTTTACCCCTGCTGCTAACAACACACAGGACAATAGGAAAGAAAAGCTAAATCAAGATATTTGTACCCTGGGCACCTTCTGTGCAGCTGACAGCCTTTGCTGTGCTATCTGCAGTGTAATTTGCTTTGTACACAGCTTCAGTTTATGGGAGTCTCAGAGTGAAGAAAAAAATTTTTGAGAAAAATGCAGTTATATAAACCCACAAAATTAGGTTGACCTTTACCTCATGTTTGAGAATTTCCACTGTCTTACAAAAGGATGCAGAATTGTTTACATCAGTTGTGCTGCACTGACACCAGCCCTGTCAACATTTTAATTTGTTTGTTTATACCTAAATATGCCTGCACACACATACATGCCTCTTCCTCACAGTACTGCTGATGGTTTAAGCATTAAAAAGAAAGCAAAATCATAAAAGCAAGCAGGGGATAACAAAGATTTTTTTTGTTCTAATACAGAGGAAGTTTTAGCAAGCATGGTATCTGTGAACAGGGTTCCAGCTGTTGGGCTCAGAAACTACCGATGAATGCCAGCTGAGCTGGGAAATCCACATGGAGCAGTACAGCTCAGCCCAGCCAACTCCACACATCACTGCAGAATGAGTGTAACCAACCTGGGGGGACAGCCAGAAGCAAACTCCTATCCCAGTCCCTCCCACAAAAAGTGTGCAGAAGAGTACTCTGGACTAGTCTCTTCCACAGCAAGGAGATTTCTTGAAGTTCTCCAGATGGAAGACGCTTTTGAGGCAATCTTGCAGCAGGTACACATGCAAGCCCCATACCAATGTACCTCATGCAACATATGCTAACCAAAAGTGTTTGCTTCCCAAGTCCAGCTGAGAGAAAACACCAGGTCTCCACTCCTGGTGTACCAGTAAGCCAGTAAGATTAGGAGAAGTAAAAAAGACAACCAGCACCACACACATACCAGTATTTCTGTCAGGGCAAGGCACTTAACTTGAGGCTAGATATATCTAAATCAAGGTACTTAAAGCACTCTATTGCCCCTGTAAAGACTGGCTTCACCATCAGCATCACCACTGAAACTCCCCTACTGTGGTACTGCTACTCTTGCCTGTTCAGTATAGAAGTCTCTCTCCTTTCTATTCCAATGTACTGACTGTTCTTCTTAGTCACTATGTCCATGAGATTGTGTCAGCAGCAGGCAAAAGCAGCAATCAGCTGACTTACGACCAATGAAGGAAAACAGCCTAATAACTAGGCAGATCATAGGGCTTGGAAAGCCACTGGAATAAGACAGCTGTGGCCCAAAGGATTTACTGCTATGGAAATAAATTCTGTATTTGAAAGGTGGAGTGAAAGCAGCATGAACAGCTTTAGAAGTCATGTGACTAAGAGTGAGCATGGACCTCAGGAGGAAATCCTCCTCTAAAGCTGCAACAGCGGCAGTGAAATGGGAAGCCCAGAGGATGCCACAGCAGAGTTTTGATGACTCTGGGCAGCCTTTGCTTTCACTACAAATACTTCTGATTCTGCTCACCTCCTACCCCAGGAGCATCAAAAACTCCAGAGCAAGTCAAACTAAAGAAGTGCCCCAACCCTTTACCCGCAAGCAGAGCTGTGAAGTCAGGCCTTTGCTCCCAACTGTGTCAGTGACAGAGGTGGCAGATAAGAGATAAGCTCACTCCTCTTTTGGCCAGATACGCCTTCCTATGCTAATTATAGACAGAGACTTCTTTTTCTGACAGCAAGATAAGCAGGGATGATGAGAATGTCACAGCAAGAAGAACATGTAGTACCAAGTTTCTATTTTTACAATAATTTTAACAATATTTTACACTACCATCAGCACAGCTTATTGAAGACATCACCCACAGTCCTACCAGGCAGTACACAAAGGCCTCCAAAAAAGACTAAAATGAAGTAAGTTAAGCATTGCAGAGCATGTAGCCTTGACTCTAAAATTCTTGTAGTTGGGAGTTATAAACTCCCTGTGAAAACAGTTTGATGTATTTTGAATAGTACTGAAACTCATTCTTTGCAGCTTACGTCTCAGAAGATATCAAGACTACTATAATATTAGAAAGAATATGCCCTTTCTCATTTAAAGACTGTAGTTAAAGAGATGAATAAAAGTTCTTCTAAACATTACAAACCCAAGCTGTGCATATGACCAGATGCAGTTTGACTCAGATTCCACCACACCAGAGATTACAATGCCCAGTTGCATGCATAATGCACCAAGTTACTCCCAGAAACTCTGCAAGTAACTGCCAAGTAACTTTACCACATTTTGAACTGCACATCTCTGAGAAAAATGCTGATGAGTGATCCCTCTCTTTTTCAGCCTTGTCTGAGCTTCACTTGCCTGAGACCCATCTTCTCTGTTGTGAAGACACCACAAAAAGAAGGCGTTTGTGATTTTTTTTTTGGGACACCAAAGTCTGACACTCATAAATGCATGTGTAAGTATGTATACAACACAAAGCTAAGCACTCTTCATAAAAATCTAAACTCCTCTCCTCATTTAGGATTTTTGGGGGCAAGTTTAATCCTTGTTTCCTAGGTAACCCACCACCAGCCAAGACAAGTCCTAGCCCCCAAATGTGCCCTACTAATTCACATCCAAACAGAAGAATGCCTTGTGCAGCTGCCTCCTTTGCTAAAACAATGTGATGTGGCCTCCTAACCATCTCTTGGCAATTACCTCAGTTAACCTCAGAATAACCCATTTTAGTATCAATTAGCTGAATGCTTCAAAGTCACCACAAGCATGTAGGAAATTGTAGGAAACTTTTGCCTCTTTTTGCCTTTCTCCTCTGCCCAGTCCCAGCTACACACATGAAAATGTCAGACATGTTTTCTGAACAGTTATCTGAACTGCCTTACAAAGATGCTAATATCTCAAAATGATACTCCATTTCATAGAGCTTCCTTTCAAATATCTATTGTAGTTAATAATAATAGGGTAGGCTGGTGAACAAGAATCCTATTTTTAAAAAAAAATTGTATTTCTGGATTTTTGTTCTACACTGGAATAAAAAGGAAGACTTTGGGAAATCTGAGGGAGGATGAAGAGAAAGGCAAACACACAGGTGGGATTTGGGAAATAGTTCAAACTTTTCATGTCTCTGATTTGAATTAAGGACCTTCCACCTGGGGTTTTCCATGACCTACTGCACCGGGTCATGAAACTATTACCCACTCAGATCTGGAAGTATCTCCTATATTCTGACCAATTTTGACCAAATTCATTAAAATAATTTCTGTATGTGTGTTTGTAAAGACAAGACCATTCACCAGTGACAACCTTTATCACCAGCAATCAATTCCCAAATTTCTGGCCAGCAGGAGCAAAAAAATATCAATTTCTAACTTTGCATTTGCTACCACAAACGTCATTTAAGTATATTGAAACTTTAAAGTGTAAAGGTGACTATGGAAATTCATCTGCTATNAATTCAAATCTCCATGCAACTTTCTAGGGAAAAGGGAATAAAAGGATTTCAGGTAGCAGAAGGTCTTCCAGGACTTCCATGCCTGCAGTGTCCTCTCACAACTATTAAACCAAAACTCATTCTATTTACAGCAAGTCTGCAAAGATCTAAATTACTGTACATGGACGCCAAGCAGCAGGAATTTCCACTGCATTAGCAGAAGGAATTTATAGGACGGGAGACCTAGTAGAGAGTTTCACTTGAGTGCTTGCAGACTGCCTGACTGATTATAGCACTTGTAACTGGAGGAGCCAAGCAACACAGAGCTTCCCTGAAACAGAATTTCCCCTTCAACTTCCCAGCTGCTTAGTCTGACCACAGATGAATCCCTGTTTTGACAAGACCGGTGGTTTTTATGCAAGGTGCACTTCTGAACACTACATTTTCTGAACACCATGTGCCTGCAGTTCAATGCTCCAAAACTAATAAACCTTCAAGACATAGAACAAAAGGTAGTTGCTTTAAGTAAGTGGCTCTGTCATGAAGAGTTTGATGGTGACACAGGTGTGTATTCACAAATTGTTCATATTTCCCAGCAGAAGTTTAAGCCCCTCTCATTCCCCTCAATCTGTAACAGGACAACTCTTTAGCTCCCTGAGGCATTTCCCACTGAAGCCACAAAATGTGGGCTTTTCTCTTTCTTTTTTTAAGACTGTACACACACAAAAAAAGAATAAACCTGCATTTTAAGCAAGATTGGTTCACTTACTTGGTTCAAAACATAATCCCACAAACTGTTCTGTCAGTACAAGTGAGGGGGCAAGAATGAGTGGGGGGAAAAAGAGAATCAAGAATATCTTCAGCATTGCTGCTAAGCATCCTGGCACCCAGCCATTGCTGGAGGCAAAAGACTTGGGCTATTATGCCCCTTTATAAATATTTTCACTTGTAAAAAGGACAACAAAAAGCCTCCAAACCAAAACAAGCAAAAGAGAGTGCACTGGAAGTGTTCACCCAAGAGATGACTTTGCCTCCACATGGCACCATCCTTTTATCCCTGACCAAGTGACCCTGGGATTTGCCCTCCACTGCTGTGTTCCTCTCTCACTGTGTACTCAGGAGGGCAGGGGATGTGGAGAATGACGACAGGTGAACCATAAACAATGAGCTGCAAGCAACAATCCTAGCCATAAAAACCTCATTACATTTCTGAGTTCTGCTCTGAAGAAAGAGTGAATTTCTTTAAAGAGAGATCAGTTCTTTACATCTACTGTACACAAAAATTAAATGGGAAACTTGTGTACAAGACTATTTTAAGCCATTTCCACATTAAGTTTGCTCTATTCCCTAAGTGCAGTTACTTTTTCTACTACAACCTACTCCCAACAGGGGGTAAAGAAGGGCTTTAGGGAGTAAATAGCATCTCTGAAGACACAGTAAAAAAATCTAAGGCAAAAGACATTTTCTTAAAACAACTGCTCCTGATTTTTACATGCCAAGGGGTGCAAAGACAAAGGGCAGACAAAGTGGAAAACATTGATATAAGCAAGAAGTCGCTGCGAGTTTGTCATGGTTTGTATAAAAGCACAAAAAAAAAACAGGGGTGCTGGGAAGCAGAGATTTCAAGACCAGCAACTGTTTTTTCCAAAGACTATACAAACTGGAGATAAGGAGGGGAAAAAATTTACTGAGCAACAACTGCAGAGTTTGTGACATTTATAAAGCAACCTACTAAAAAGCCACTTTAAGAAAGGAGTGGATGGCATAATTTTTATCATGGAGATAAATGTCAAGTTTTAAAGATTAACCATGTACACAAAAAAAAAAAAAATGCAGCAAGCCTGCAAGGGCTCCTGAAGTGTGTGTAACACCAAAGTAGTCTATGTATTTTAGAAACAGCAGCACTGGTCCTGATTTTGATGTGAAAAAAATCCTGACACTCATACCTTAAGCAAAGAAACAGAGATGTTGTGAATATTTAAAATGTTCCATCTCCCAAATTCTCTTCAGACTTCTGAGTTGCAATGGGTAATAGTAAAAAAGACAGCTTTAAGCAGCTTTTAAAAATAAAAAAATGTTTCCCTGAAATACTCAGGATCTGTCTTCCTTTCACAGGATTTCTATTGCTCCATGGAATCAGTCAGAATGAACAGGACCCTTTTTTGTAAATGTACCATGCAAGTAAAAGTAAATCTGTCAGAATTGAATTCTGGGATCTGGATTTTTTTCCCCCACCCCTGGGAGGGGACATGGGATCCTGATGCAGTAGATGTAATGCATACTGATCACAGAGCAGAGTAAACAGAAAGTAAGGCACACAGTAACTGCATCTGAAAGGAGACCTTCATAACTTCAGGAATAATGGTGGTATAGTTCCCTCCACATGGAGGGACACATGCTGATGACTAGTAATCCAAGTGTTTGGAGGGAGACAGTGTACACCCTGCCCCTCACCGTAAATTCACAATTCACCAAGAAAATGACACCTTTTCTGCTGCTGATTTGAGATGATACAGGAAGGAGCTTCTCACTAAGAGCTAAGTTACATTCTTTCTTCCCAGCCTCGCTCAGTGCTATGTCACCTCCTCCTACAGACAGAGACTGCACACCATTCTCTTACTTACAAGACAAGATAACATTCTGAAGCTAAAAACATTTGCTCTGAAGCATAAAACAAAATCAGATTTTGAAACGTGATTATGCACCCTTCTAATAAGCCCTATATCTGCCAACCTATTAACATCATTTAAATCATTACTGCAGAGCTTTAACAAGTCAAATACTACATCTGAAGAATTACTACCTGGTGCGCTGGAACCAGAGCTTAGAAGGCTTTGTCTGCTTCTGCAAGAACAATTTTTTTACTTTTTCAGCTTTGCTTAGTGAAAATATCTCATAGTCTAACAACAAGAAACTGACTGGAGCTGACTAATAGATGCTTTGTTCTTGTGTCTTTGACTAGTGACTGACAGTATAAAAAATGAGGGAAAAAAAGTAAATTAATTTTCTTAAAAATCTATCTGAAAATAATATCCCCTTTGTTTTTAAAAAAGAATCATTTCCACGAAATGAGCCTTCAGAAGAAATACTGCAGTTCATTTACTTTTTTATAATATAAATTAAGTCATTTTTCACTTCATTTTAAATCAATTTTCAACCCAAACAGCTTGCTATAAGTTGCAAGTAAAAGTAATGCAATATTTGACCATTTAATTCATTTTTAAGATGATAAAAAATGTAATTTAAATGGATCATTACTAAAATATAGTTATTCCATTTATACATATCACCCCATGAACCAAACTTTCTTTAATAAAGACACAAAATAATTTATTTTATTCCCATATTCTTGCTTGGTAATTTAAATAATGATTTGCAAAGGCAGCTCCAACACTAACCTTTCTTTGTACAAAGAGAAATTAACCTTTTACAATGTAAGATTTTCTCATCACAGCTTTAATGAAGTAGAGTGTTTGGAAGTGAAAAGGGAATGGTTTGGGCCTTGAAATGGGAATAACTGTTGGTGGGACAAGACTCTTAAGTGAATTCAGGAATTGGTATGACTTACAGAATAATCCTTCCACCTTAATTCTGTCTGTTCCTTGACACAACGTCCTGTACAACCCTCCAGCAGCCCTGGCTGCAATCTGGAATGTGGCTGTAAGGCAGCACTGCTCAACAATGTGCTGTCACACCACTAAATGTCTAAATAATTCACCCCAATACCTCACGCAACCTGAAATAATCTCTCTCAGGTGCATGCAGGAGAAGATGATGTACTGCCCGTCTTTGCAAGCTGACGGTCACATCTCAGTGCAGATGAACGTAGTTGATACCTAGGCCAAAGCTGCTCCACTGCAGCATTCCCATCAAACAGCCTTCACACTTACTGCCAAGGTCTACACCATTTTCTGTAATGCCCACCTCCCCAACACACAGGAACAGAACTGACAAATAATTTGTAAACAAGTTTCTTCTCTTCAGCATTTGTAAGTCACTCTTTGGGCACCTATCAACTGCCAAACATCAGAAGTGACTATTTGGCATCCACACCAGAAGGGTGTTTGGTTTGGTGTTTGTTCTTCAGCACACCTTGGGCCTGCAGGTTCATAAAAAATTATTCAAAAAATAAAAATAGATAAAGCCAACTATGAACTTACTGTTTCAAAAGAAAATCAGTAAGTAAGTAAAACTTGATGAGGCAGGCAGCCTTCCCTGATGCAGGGCTGATCTCAGCACCACAGAAGGCAGTATTCATCTCATGAGACGTGAGATCTGGAGTCCAACCCACCAGCCTGAGCCTCAGATTCAGGCCCTTTGCAATTCATGGGGAGAGACTGCCTTCAGCTTCTGCAGGCCAGTCAGCAAGTTATAGACAGAACCAGACAGGATGCCTTCTTCTCTTACAGAAAACACTGAGATTTCAGCTGTTCCTCCATCCCAAGTCAGGAAAAAATCACAGTAACATTAAAAGATGGGGAACCAGCAGTACCTAAATAGCCTAAGGGTTAGGATGCTGACTTCAGGCTCCCACTGAGGGCTCTCTCTCTCCTGTCTGCAGCCTGGCTTACCAGGAAAACATCAGAGCCACTTTGCTCACACTAATACCCTGGGAGTTATCTGTGCAAGCAGGAACCACCACCTCAGTCTCTCCAATCCCATTTTCACGAGCCATGACGCTGCTTTGCAGCCTGTATAACTGGAGTGCTCAGCTCCGGTCTTTACAGGGCTGAGAGCATTCAGGGGCAGAGACAGACACAAACTAAATGGGCAATGAAGGCTCAACAGAGCCAACTGCATGCACCTTCTTGTGGTGGCTACAGGGGATCAAGAACACAGAGGAAAACAGGAGCACCTAAGCCCCCTGCCCTAATTCATCCTTGCTCAGCACTCCCATGGGACACATGGTACCTAGGTTCTACTGCTTCATTTTCCTGCTTCAGAGATGGGACACGAAACAGAATTTCCTGTGTCATTTCTCAAAAGCAAACAGCCAAGGGAGACAGGCTAAGATCTCTCTTCTCTCTCACTTGAAATGTCCTCCTAGACTTTGAAAACCCTTTTCCAATGAACCTTTGGTGCATCACTGCTTGTAAAGCGGGAGTGTGGAGTGGGGAGAAAATGGGAATCTTTTCATAAAATAAAGCTATCAGCAATTCTTTTCAGTCCAGGATGGTCAGTGTCCTGCATTACAGGCTAAAAGCATGACATTTCTGTCGAAATAGAAAAGGTTTTATTTTGTTTTCCCTTGATACAGTAATGAAAATGGCAAAGCACTGATGTTTCAGTGATAAGTGCCTTTCAATCTCCAGTATAAAGAATGACTTGTTAAAATGGCATTATTTATAAGAGCTTCAGAAGCATTGATTTATTAAATATATTTCCTATTTCTAGCTTACTAGAAACTAGTAACTTCATATTCCCAGTGATTTTTAAATAATTAAGTAAAGCTAATAAAACATATAGGACCTGAAATGTAGGGAAAAAATAAATCAGGCTGTGTACAACAATCATGTTGTACCCTGAGCGTGACCTCCCCACACAGTTCACAGAGCAAATTCTGACAGCTTAGACAGCCAATATCACAGCTGCCCCTTGCAGCATTTTTACTGGGACCAAGTGAGTGCTGCCACCAGCTCAGCACTTCAGGTCACCTCACTGTCCATTCCTCCCACTGCATACAGCAGTGCTTATGGTTATCTCAGCAGGCTCTTTTCCAACAGAAACAAAATTCCCGAGTAAATAGTGCCCTCAAGGTCCTAACATATCAAATGAGCAGCTTTCCAGAGTGACAACATCTGCCTTTCCTATGGAGCACATGTTAGAGAGTCAGCAGCTGAAAGTGAGTGCAAGCCATGCCCCATCTACTGTACAGGAGAGAACAGATGTTGACTCTGATGACATGCTCATGTGTTGAACTGTTGATTCCATACCACTTAAATGCAAATGGAAGGTTCTTTAAAAATTCATGTAATCTACACAGTCTGGATGTTCCTGAACCTATAAAAAGACCATAAAAATGTGCTGCAACCAGAAGTTTCCTCCCTAGCAAGCTGTCTAGACAATCCATTATGTCTGAGCAGGCAGCACTGGACAACAGTGCTTCTTTAAGCACACACCATGCCAGCCAGTGCTACAAGCCACTTAGGAAACTAAAAAAGCAAGCTATCAATGTATCTGTACTAACAATTAAAGCCCCCTCAGCCTGAAGGTTTATTCTTAGGTCTGTGAGGAGTTGAGTCACACTTTAAATATTTCTTCACTTATATCATTTATACTGAACTGGCAACTTGGCAATCATCTAGAGAATCATCATTTCTCATCTTTTTGCTTACAGAAACTGAAAGAGAGCTGGCAGGCAGCAAAGCAGGACATCAGTGTGAAAGCCAGATAACTAACTGTCAGCATGGCTCTAAACTCACCTCTTGCCTTCTCGCATTAATAAAGCTTGAATGTGCTTTCACTGGTGAGGTCTGCCCCCTACAGCTCCTCAGCCCTGCTAGCAAAGCTGAGGGAGTGAAGCAGTACCCAGGAACATGAAAGTAGGAGTTTGGGAGTACCTAAATCTGTGCATGTGACACAGATAGGATGCATGTGGTGGTGATGACAGTGCAGGCTGATGTCTTTGCAAGGCTAGTCCATCGTCTCTGAAATATCATGGTATTGGGAGAGATTTTTTATTGCTGGGGACAGAGGGAAGAAAAGCTAAAAAAATCCCACCTATTGGCAAGAAGGAGACCAGGGAACTACAGGCCAGTCAGGCTAACCTCATCCCTGGGATGGTTATGGAAGAAGTCCTCATGGAAGTAACTTCAAAACACAGGAAGGATAAGAAAGTGACGAGGACAGCCTGTGTGGCTTTGCCAAGCACAAACTTCAAGTGACCAACCTGACCTATGAGATGGCAACCTTCCAGTACCTGAAGGGAGCCCATCAGGAAGTGGAGAGGGACTCTTCAGCAGCTGTAGCCTTATGGCAAGGAGTAATGGGTACAAACAGAAAGAGGGGCAATTTAGGTTAGGTATTAGGAAGAAATTTTTTACTGTGAGAGTGGTGAGACACTGGAACAGGTTGCTCAGGAAGACTGAGGATGCCCCAACCCTGGCAAGTGTTCAAGGCCAGGTTGGATAAGGCCTTGAGCCACCTGGTCTATTCTACCCCTGGTGGGGGGACTGGGACTCGATGGTCCTTGAGGACCATTCTGACCCCTTAACATTCTATGAATTTATGGTTTTAAGAGAAAGAACAGAGCAGTGGGTGTCTACAGTGCCTTTAAAAAGGCTGCTGACACTCCCCTGCCGTCTCTTTATTAATGAATTGCTGACTGGTAAATGAACAACAAAAAAGGCAGAAAATTGGCTGGATCATCAGACTCAAAGAATTCCTCCTCTCAAAGGAAAAACATGCCATTTATGACAAGTTAAAAGGCAGTCCACAGTGATTAATACTAGGGCCAATGCTCTTTAATATCTTTTATTAACAACCTGGATGATGGTGAGTTCATGAATACCAAATTAGGGAGAGTGAGCAATAAACAACTTCATCACAATGGGAAGCAGAAGGGCAGGCGCTGATCTCTTCTTTCTGCTGACCAGTGTCAGGACCTGAGGAAATGGCATGAAGTTGTGTCAGGGGAGGTTTAAGTTGGATATTAGGAAAAGGTTCTTTACTTAAAGGGTGGTTGGTCACTTGAACAGGCTCCCCTGAAAAGCGGTCACAGCACCAAGCCTGACAGAGTACAAGAAGTGTCTGGATAACGCCCTCTGGGTCACAGTGTGATTCTTGGGGCTGTCCTCTATAGGGTCAGGAGACGGACTTCAGTGATCCTTGTGGATCCCTTCCAACCCAGGAAATTGTATGACTCTATGCTGAGGACAGCACTGCTATTCAAAGGGATCTCAGTCTGAGGATATGGGCTGACAGGAATACCATGACGTTCAGGATTACTGCGCAGCTGGCAAGGAGTAACCACACAACACAGTACCAGTGCAGAGGGCTGACTCACTAGAGAACACAATAGCAGAGGGTAGCCTGGCAGGCAATTTGAGCATGAGTCAAAGAGTGTACACCCATAGTAAAGGCAATCAATCACTTTCCAGCTGTACCGTTGAGCAAATGTGCGGCAAGCAGAAGGATGGACATGTTTATTCCTCTCTACTCAATGCCCACAAGACATACTATCTGGAGTAATGTGTTCAGGGCTTACAACTACAAGAAAGACATTGGCCTACTGGAGTTACCGACTGGAGTGCACTCTCAGCAAGTTCACAGACTTCAAGTTGGGTGGGAGTGCTGATGTGCTGGAGGGCAGGAAGGCTCTGCAGAGGGGTCTGGATAGGCTGGATCAATAGGCTGATGTCAACTGTATGAGGGTCAGCAAGGCCAAGTGCCTTCAGTCACAACAAACCAGAGCTACAGGCTGGGGCAGAGTGGCTGGAGAGTGGAAAAGGCCCTGGTGGTGCTGGTTGGCAGCTGCTGAACATGAGCCAGCAGTGCCCAGGTGGCCAAGAAGGCCAATGGCATCCTGGCCTGCATCAGCAGTGGTGTGGTCAGCAGGAGCAGGGCAGTGTTTGACCCCTGTACCCAGCACTGGTGAGGCCACACCTCGAGTGCTGTGTCCAGTTCTGGGCCCCTCACTACAAGATCAACACTGAGGGGCTGGAGCGTGTCCACCAATGGAGCTGGGGAAGGGCCTGGAACACGAGTCTGATGAGGAGCAGCTGAGGGAGCTGGGAGTGTTTAGTCTGGAGAAAAGGAGGCTCAGGGGAGGCCTTATCACTCTCTACAACTACTTGGAAGGAGGTAGATATTCACAAGTCACCCAGACAAGGCCCTGAGCAACCTCATCTAACTGGACCTGCTTCAAGCAGGGAACTGGGCCAAATAACTTCTGAAGTCCCTTCCAAGCAAAATTTAAAGAATGATTCTCACCATTCAGATCTAGATGTGACCAAGTATACAACAGCATGTGACAAGCTCAAGAAGTAGGCAACTACAAACCAAACTCCACCAGACTGAAGCAGCAGCTTTGCTGCTCCCTGATGCGCAGGGTGAGCAGACAACCCAGCTCTGTTTGAACACGAGTTCAATGAACACATTTAGATGTTTCATTGCTGATGTTATTAAAGCACCTAATTATTCTGGCTCCCACCAAGAAGGAAAAGATTTTTGCAACATCTCTCTTTATTCACTATTTCCACAGCCCTGGAAGTGAGCCCAGCCTCCTCTCTGAGGCTCCAGTTGAGTAGCTCAGCACACAAGTTTTGGAAACCCCAGAGCACCCTCATGTGGTTAGATGTTGCTAGGAGCTCTCCTTCTTCCGTATGAATTGCGTGAGGCACAAGCAAAATATCCACATTTTATCACAGGTTTATCTCCCCACCGCACCACCGACTGAGCATGGTTCTTATTCCATAAATAACATTTCTGCTGCCACGCAGCTCTTCCATCAGACCCTATTTCAAGTCTGTTCTTCCCAGCAGAGTGTACCCAGCCGGATGACAGGGCTGCCGCACAGCTGGGCAGGGGCACCAGCAGCTGGAGCAGGCACCCTGAGCACACTCCACAAACACGGTGCTGAACCTGCCACCTGTGAAGCTGCTACTGCTCATGCCAGGCTGGGGAGCAACCTTCACCACCTCTCTCTTTTCTCCCCAGACTAACAACAGTTTTCCCTCAACTTAAGGTAACACTGAAATTTCTTGGTAGCAGATAAAGAATTTTTTCTTTTCCCTGCTCACCTTTTTTAATTTTTTTTTAATAAAGACAGGCTGGGAGAACAACAGCTGCACTGCTTCTTTCCAGCTCTCCCAACCACTGCAGTGTGCTCCTCATGCTGCATGGCAAAGCCCTGACATTGCACACGCCTCCCTCACTCCACCTAACCCTTTTCTCTTTATACCAGGTAAGGCTTTTGGAACAGGCATGGGCCTTTCACATGCTGTATTTAGTTTGGCAGATCCTCTTAAACTATAAACACAAGCACTGTAAACTGCATTAAAACCACATAAAGCAACGGCCTACCCACATTTTCATGTCAAAGCCATTCAAAAGCAGCAGCAAGGCTGGTGCAAAGAAGAGGTCAAAAGGCTTAGGCCCAAACATACTGCTCTACCACCAAGTAACATCTTAATGAAATGATTCTAACTCAGAAGAGATTTTACAAGTCTGTGGTTGGCTATTTCCCTACTGCCTGTAAGCTGAAAACTTAAAGGGAGCTAAATAATAATTTTAAAATGCGGCAGCAACGAAAACAGAACACTGTCCTCCAGATTCCCTGCCCTGGTAACAAGTAAACACAGGTAACACCTTCTCAATTCCCTTTTAGGGACAGAGAAGATGCATATTGTTTGATTGCTACCAGTGACAGAAGCCAAATGAAGTAACATGTTATACGAAACATTACAAAGCTAATATGGTTGACAGAGGCAATTATAAATATTTCATTTACAATCCCACCATAGTTTGGATTGGAAAAGCCTTCTGCAGGACATCTAGTCCCCTCTGTTCAATGGTAACCTGTTAAAAATTTAAAAACCAATGACATTTCACTTTACCCAGTGGTACTTTGAACCTTGCTGATTAAGAATGGGTAAATTTTTAAACTGTGATGAAGAACCAGTTTGACTACTGTATGTACGACAATTAAATATAAGCAAAATGTTATTGTCCACATTACACAAGATCAGAATAACCCCTTCAATCCTTAAGGTTTCCACGGATTCCATTTAATAACCAAAAGAAGTTGGAGGTGGCAATTCCAATTTCTCAAGTGTTTTTTGAAAGAATACTTTTTACAATACAGCTCTCAAAGCACAGGAACATGTTTATCACTGAATGCAAAATACTTCATTTGGTGTATCTACTGTGCAGGTGCAAAACATGTGGCTAATATGAAACAACCACTAGTCAACAACTCCCACATACACACTAAGGAGAGAAACATTATTGGTCAGGTAGGGTTTTTATTGTCAAAGGTACCTCTTTGCCTTAACTTTTATCTCTGAGTGAAGCCCCAAAGATGAAATTTTTTTTGTCAAGTTACCAAACAAGAAGTCTGGAAACTAAAATTCATCAATGATTGTCAAAAATTACAGACTCTAGAACTGCTGGCTTCATTGCCTGCTAACAATATAACCTGAAATGTATCCTGCCCATCCACATTCCATGGTGGGTGTTCATTCCATTCTCCATCCCACAAGTGGCAACGGCCTGACAGGTGGCAACTGTTGTTGCTTAACTGTTCTAACTGATGAACAAGTGAAACTTGGAGAAAAGCACTTTCCAAACGGAATGCAGCTTCAAGCTCACTGCTTCTATATCAGACCTGCACAAGAACTTGCAAAGCTGAAAACAATTTTTCCCCAAGTTGTCTGTTAAAGGACATTACCACTCTGCCTACCAATTCTAGTTTCATCTTAAATGAAGGTAAAATATCTAAGTTCCAAAACAAAGCGCAAAATCAGTAGGAACCTGTTCAACCATCATTGTGCTAAGCAAAATTCTGGAAAAAATTATTAAGTGCTACCACCCAAACAAGACCCCTCTCCTCTGAGTTATGTTACCTACATAAAGAAAACAGCAGGTCAGCAGCCAAAAAAGCCATTTTGGCTGGCAGACACATCATTCCATATTCAGAAAACTGGCAGATCCAGTAAGAATCCACTATGAAGCATGCTGACTAAGAACATAAGACTTCAACTTGGGAAGAAGGACCCATGTGCTAGCATGAAGTAACAGGTGCTCCACAGATCTCATAGTAAACCAGAAAGCAGATTTAAGACAGAAGTCCTTGGCATTTCTTGGACTCTGAACAAATGCTGCGGTTTTTTATATAAATCACATTTTATCACATTTCTCCAAGAGGCAACTCAAGTATCTGTGTTTAGGTAACATAGGCCTGTGATAGGGGGCATCCTACCAAACATGCCTGAGATTCCTGTCCTGCTCTGAAGATAATCAAATCACAGCAGAGCCTGCCTATGCTGGTTCACACATTCATCAAGTGATCACAGAAAGTATAAGCAGCATGCTCAGGAAGAGGAAGAAGGGATGTCTGAAATGATGGAGTTTGTCTTTCCATTATGAATTCCTACTTCCCTGGAAGTGTCTGAACATTTGCCTGCCAATGGGAAGTAGACAATTAAATTCTTATTTTGCTTTGCCTGTATGCACAGCTTTTGCTTCACCTATTAAAGTATCTTCACCACAACCCAGGAGTTTTCTCAATTCTACCCTTCTGACTATCCCCTCCCGGCCACCGCAGGGGAGTGAGCACGTGGCTGTGCTGGGCTGAGCTGCCTGCCAGGGTGAGCCAACAAGCCAGGATTATTCCCCAAGGCTTAACTACTGATGTTAAATCTGCAGTACACGAATGAAACAATACATCTGAGATCAGTTTAAGACTTGGAACCTATTGCCTCATACCTTCTGTATCAGTCGTGCAGGTAAGGTCAGTCTCTTCACTTCTAATGCCCAGCTCATCCATGCACCCATGAAAAGAAATACCCCTATGCTTTCTAAAGGTGACCACTTTTACTCTCAGGCAAGCCACCACCAGTCTCTCAGGCCTAAAGCTGCTACATGACATGCATTCCAAGAGTGACTTGTCCACCTGGATCCCTCATGGCTGCATCTGCAAATCTGTGCATTTACTGCAATTCTCCCTCTCCCCTTGCTCTGCCCTCCGGAGAGCCACGTGGCCCAGTTGCCTCCAACATGGGGAAATGGGAGAAAAAAAGAAAATCCATTCCTGGCCACTGTGGTTAGGAACGTGCTTTTGCAGCACACAGGCATGCAGGAAACAGATTGGCCCCATGCCACCACCTCGCTGCAGAGGGGGTGTGTGTGTTTCTGGATCTCTCACCTTAAGGAAACTGCAAACTGCCAGAGGCAAGGATCATAGCTGCTCAAAGGCCTCAACAACCATTCTTTGCGTTTCTCCCTTTCCAGCTGTCTTTACCGAAAGGAAAAGATCTCTCTGGAATATAGAATTTAAACTTATCCTTCTCTTCTATATCTTCTGAATAATACCAGATAAGCCAGCAAAAAACTATGCCCTCCTACTGAACCACTTCCAACATTTTCAACAGGAGAGAAAAGGCCACAGTATTTTTTTTTTTTTTTGAGGCCCATTAGCCTGAAGGCATGAAGAAAGATTTATACAGAATGAAACTTCAAAGCCTGAAAGAGAGTATCTACTGGGAAGCATAAAACTGATTGCAGAAAAAAGACTGATCCAAACCTGGTTTTCTCATGTTTTCTGAAAGAAAATTATTTTAATGTTGATCTTGCAATGGTTCAGGACAAACTCCCCATGAAAATAGAAGAAAAACTTTTTAAATGAAACTATTCCCTCTCTCTGTGTCTGTGGTTAAAAAAAAAAAAAAGGTTATCTGTTCAGTATACAAACAACTTTGTAAGTAAATTAAACCTCCAGCGCAGACCCATACCTGTAAAGACAAACTGTTTTCCAGACTTGTGTTGGTCTCATTTGCAACATCAACTAAAAAGAAACCAAAATTATGTACTAAAAAAGACACCAATGTCTACCACTTAAGCATGTATTAAAACATATTTAAAATTGCCCCTACATCTTTATAATCTCCATTTCAACTCTCTTGTCTCCTGAAAGGTCTAAAAATTGATGCAGAGAAGGACAAGGGGAAACAACTGTTCCCACCATACACAGAACTACAACCAAAGTGTCAGTGCAGACAGGTGCCATTTTCTCAGGCAAAGCAGACCTGAATTCTTTAACAAATAGAACTCCATTAACTGAAAAACAAACAAACAAACAAACAAACCCCAACCCCAAACAAACAAACCACAAAACTGAACAAAGCAAACCAAACAAACAATATATATCCTTTTGGCATCCTATTTTCTCACAGACATGCCATTACAATCCCCTCTCCTGGAGGGATTATTTGGGGATCCCCTCCCCAAAATACTAACAGCAACACTCTGGAATTAGTGTAACACTGATTCATATAATCCTGGGGAGAAAGGATTGAAACCATTCCAAGAGCACTTCCATGTTCAGTTATGCACAGACAGAGGTGGTGACAGCCCAGCAACAACTGTGCTCTCCTTGTTCCCGCTGCACAGGGAATTCAGCTACTGGGCAGCTCAGTGCGGAAGTCACACATTTCAATGAAACCCAAGTGCTGCCCACAACCAGCAAGGACAGCTGTGCCTCTGCTGTGCCCCCAGCTCTGCTCAGGGTGTTGGGGCTGGACAGAGGAGCATACTGTGAATGTTACTCACAGAGCACCCCTGGAAAAGCATTGTGCTCGCCTGCAAGCTGGCAGGATGCCCTGCTGAACCCAAGCAGACCAAACGCTCTCAACAGAAGACACCAGAGAGCTGATTAAATCAAGTTTACATCCTCCATGGCACATGTAATGTAGTAGTGCTGTTCTAGAGTATGTTAACACTGTGGTGGTGTTGGTGAGCAACACATGGCAGCTGATGCCCTGAGTTAACTAAAGAGCACAGACACAGGAGAGGTGGAAGTGTGAGTTATGCACCAGGCTGTCACACCGCCAGTGCAAACCCTGCAGCAGATGCCTGCACCTGCTAAATTCACATTACTATTTTCTCCTCATTATTATGCAGATATAAGTGTGCAAAGTCAACTACACACACGTTTTTCCCCCCTTAAAAGCCTAGTTTAAAATATTTTGCAACACATATTTGGTGAATCCAAGTTTTTGATGTTTCATTACCACTGGTTTTTTTTACTCCTGTTTTAAAATTCAATGTTATGAGATTTTGTTCAGTTAAAACCAAGGTTCAGGATTCAGTAATACAGCAAGTATTAAAACTATCTTCAGAGAGGGAAGGAAATCCCAGAAATGTCTTTCAAAATGTTTAAATGTCTACTTAGAAGGAAAAAAAACAAACCAGTAAGTCCCATCCACTTCAACAATCACCTGCCACACCACTGAAACCACTCTGATCAACTTCAAACAATAGGCTCTTTGGAGCAATGGTAATGTTTTGTTACTTCTTTAGTGATTATGTTACCCCAACAGTCTCCAACACTCACAGGGCTCAAAATATATCTATGGAATTTGTATTTTAGTGAAACAAATTAATACACTTACGTCTGTTCTAAAACATCTCATGATGAAACAAGAAACAAACAAAAACCCAAACTTCAACCAACTGAAGCTTGCTCAGCCTCAGCAGTTGCCATGCTAGCAGGCACTAGGTAGAACTAGATACCTGCATTAGAAAATAAAGGAAATAAAGCATTAATCCTTCAGAACTGGAACTACATATTTTTAATCTTTCCTTTGCCAAGAACAACAAGGGAAATAATTGTACATCTGTATGGAATGAGAAAACCCTACACCCTGGGGCCAGCCATACTGTAAATTTTTTAGGTCACTCGAATTGCAGCAATCTTCCCCCACAGCATCAACTCTCTCTCAGTACTGACTGCTGGAAAGTCACTTTTCAGAGTCATGTGACAGAGATAAAGGCTTTTTCAGATAACATGTGGAAAAACAGTGGCATTAAGTGGTTTCTTGAACTACTGACAATAAAACAAACCTAAAAGCAATATCGGGGAGCTCAACAGGAGTTCAGTTCCTATTCAAAGAGAGGCACCAAGAAATGCCTCTATATTTATCTAACAAGTTCACCTAAAATTCATTGGTAGCCCAGTACATTTTCAGATTAATTGTTCAACAGCTCTATAACAAAATAGCTTTCATAGATCATCTTCAGTTACAAACATAATTTACTACATGACCAGAAGAGGAATATAATAATTTCTGAAGCCTAAGAATATACTGAAAAACAGTTTTACACCACTGAACTATTCCAAGGAAATTTAAAAACCAATTTGTTTTTCTTGAACAGAAGTTTTAATTAAAACTCATTAAAGAACAGATGAGAATGCACTAGCACATGAAAGCATGGCAAATATTCCCCTCAGTTAATGTCTAAGTAAGCTTCCCCAGAGCTGTAGCAAAACACAGCACTGCAGGGCACAGCTCAGTTAAGCCCCCTGTAAATTGCCTATAACATATGCTGTGGCATAAAGCACTGTCCACCCCACTCCTATACCACCAGCACATACTTCTGTGTGTACATTATACACAGACAGCTCAAAACATTTCTAACTTCTTTACAGGAGTGACAACTGTCACACTGCAAATTTGCCCACCCAGCCTCCAAACTTCTGAGCAGTAGTGTAAGGCTGTCTTGATCCTTAGTGATAGTTCAATTCATCCCGTTTTGCTAAGCAGCTCTTAAACAAACGTCAAGTAATACCTATTAGCCAAATGCTTCAGCCTTAGATCAGCTGGATTAAGATGTGGGGTGCTTTATTCTACATCTTTTTAAGCGATCAAATTACCAACAAATGACTTTCTAACCAAAAAGACAAGAAAAAAAAACTTGACTGAAATAAGCAAAAGGTCACATTAAGTTACTTATTTCTGTTTAATTTTAACCACTTGAAGCTGACAACCGTTTCTAGCTCTGACACTGTAAATACAGCATTACTGAAAACTAGTAAAAGACAACAGGAATGCAGCAAGAAAGACAGAACTGCTTAAACATTACATTCCAATGGTTAGTGTTGCAAGCCAGTGAAAATGACCACACAAACCAGAGTTAAAGACAAACAGGAAAAAAAATAGTTCAATACCAAATCCAGAAAAAATAAGGTTTTGAAAATACAAAAGGAAAAGGTGCTTTGCAAAAATACTGGTATCAGACCAAAAAAAAGATAAATTTCCCAACACATGGGTTTTGCCCCTAAATCTGAAAGGGCAGATCCAGATCCCTAAGATGAATCATTAAAAGACAGCCTTATTTAACCTAAACAGGGATGGCCTTATGGCTTCAAGAAAGCACTCAGGTTAATACCATTCTTGGGCAGTGTTTGTCAGAGCTAATTCCAGTTTAATTAACTGTGTGTTGAGAAATACAGAGACTCTCCTTTTGCTGCAGTAATGTTCTTCTGTGTCCTGGATATTTCCAGCTGACCCCTCACTAACTCAGGAACTGCAACAGAGCACAACTGGTACCAATGGGAGATTCTGAATCAGTTCAGTTAAAACCAGTCTAGAAGTTGACTTTGGGGAACTTCTGTGTCCACGTGACTTCTTGGATGCAATACCCCAACTAATCTAAACAAAATTACCATTACTTGACTAAAATTGTCATTCCAAACTGTTAAGAGTGGAAAAAATACTGTGAGGCTGGTTTGCACCCAGTATTTCCTAATCCTTAGGCAAATTAAACAAGATAGAGTCCAACTCTGAAACTGAAGATTAGAAGCTCTCACCTTGGGCATTACTAATTCCCAAATAAGAATTTTGAGGCTGCTCTATAATGAAACAGAGAGAAATATTCACAAGGATGCAGGTACTTTGCTTGAATATCAAATGTTGTGTGAAATTTCTTATCTAGCATTCTGAACACTGCTGAAAGATACTTTTGTATCTTTCATATTTTCTTCCAGTGTAAGAGTTGAAAGAGGAGAACTGAGTCTGAAGAGGTGGATCTCTGTATCATGTAATATTTTGTTTGTCCAGCTTGGGGAAGGAGTAAGGCAGATATCCTTGAGACACACAATGTGATCAATTCAACTGCCTTCAAAGAACTGGTTTCTAAAATAGAGCTGAAAGCATCTTTTCCTCTATGAAAGTTAAAAGTGGGCAGATGAAAAATTAAAAAAAAAAAATCAGATACCAGGTTTAGTATGCCAAGAAAATGTAATGCAAACATTCTCTATAGGGATGATCATGTAATCATTTCCAAAAATGATCACAAAAAGTAGCAAATCATTAAATAAGTAGTTAAGGGGACAATTCATGCAGAATGGGTTTGTACAGTACATACCCAGGTAGGATCTCTTGGGAGGTGCTTTGATTTCTTCATCCTTACTATCTGCAGCTACATAAAAAAGAGTTGAAGGGAAATAAAAAAGAAAGGAAAGACAGACTTTTATGATTAAATGCAACAGAGGTTATTTGAGTTACTATTTAGTCAGTTAGTACATTTTATTCACTAAAAAATAATATCCAGACCAAAACATGCCAGAAATTTTAGTTCCCATGCTTTCATAAGGTTCCCACCCCATGATGTTACAGTAGGATTGAGCAGTAGGAAGTCCCAGAGCAGTCTCAGTGCACAACCCAACAGCAGTGTACCTACAAGGGGAAAATAAAGGCTTAAAAAACAATGAAACAGACAGCTTGATTACATAAACATTACCTTTTCATGATCAGAAAAAACAAGCTGTTACCTCAGCAACACTGGGTGTGTAGATATGTATGTGTAAACAGCTGAGACAGTAGCTGTCTTGCCACCAGTGGAAAATGCTGTTCAAAAATGCTGTCACAAAGCCCAACATCAAGGAGAAAACAGACCTCATCTGCAACCATGCTGCATGCTAAACTTTTTTCACTCTAACCTTCCTCTGCCAGTCGAAAATCATGTATTACACAAGAGTGTTTTACAGTGCCAAAACCAAAGCTCTTCAAAGGATCAGAGTGCTATAAGAAGATAGAAGTTATAAAGCAGATTAAGTCAACCAGAAAACTGGATGAATGACAAGAGGAAATCATCTTCATGTAAAAACACAGGAGCCCATGGTCTACTTGTGGAGCCTGGGCTGCACAAGTAAGGAGAGATGTCCAAGAGTCTCCTTTTAACAAATGCTGTCCACTGGTTTTCAGTACAGTTCATACATTCAGGGGGCTCAAAATCTGTCACAATGTCTTGGGCATAACTAGAACTGAATCTCTGTTGGAGAGAGGTGGGAGGCTGATTTGGGAAAGAAAAAGAAGGTTCTTCATAAAGTGTCTGTCTCTCCAAGAATAGGAAGAGGCTGCTCTGGACCGCCAACATTCCCAAAAGCAACCAGATGTTTTCAGCTGTATCTGTGACCACCTTGCTTCAGCCACCTCTTGGTTCTGGAGTCAAGACATAGCACATGCATATTTTGCACTTCAATATCCAACTCTTTAGCATGGTAGCTCCATCGTGCCCCAAAATACTACAATACTTTGAACAAAAACAACAACAAAGTTAACAAGAGCCCTGGCCCCTTCTGTACTGAGCCAACAACACTGCATACATATGGCTACACAGATGCAGCTTTAAAACTTGGGAACAAATATGGAAGGCTACTGTTACTACAACAATGGTACCAGGAGATCTGCATTAGAGCAGTTAAGATGCAGTGAGTTAAATACAGGATAAAAGATGAGCAGCTATTGTTCAGGCTTGCTGATTTCACCTGAAGACTCTTTGAGCTTTCAAAGCATTCATAAGCAGGGGACAGAACGCTCCTATCACTGGAGGTTTTAAAATCAAACTGGGGGTATTTGTGGTATTTGTTGTTTTCGTATTTTGCTTGCTTTGGGTGCTGGCTTTTCCCAATCTGAATAGTTAAAAACAGGCTACACAGTCCAAGTTCAATAAAAAAGTAATAGTAAAAAAATAATAGTTGTATATATGAAGAGGACTTCCTCTGTTTTCCCTCAGTATGTACTGAAGGATAAAGTTTATGTGTCCAAAACAAAAAATAAGAGAAAGCAGCAACAGCACAAGATGGATTCCACTACTTTCAAGTTAATGTCATTTTGCAATACTAAAAGGGAGCAGGGAGCAAAATCCCATAATTGAGAAGTAACTGTGAGAAGGGAAAAAATTTAAGAAAACTCACATCATGTTTTTAAGTTCTCCATATAGAGTCTAAAAAAAAAATCAATCATTACTAGAAAGTCTATGGAGACTGCATTTTTCATGCTATGATAGTTACCCTACAAATCAAAGTACAAGAAAATTGACTGAATGGCTTTTTATGTTTTGAATAGTTATTGATATTTTGGATATTTTAAGCCTTTGACACCACCAAACAAGCTAAAGAATACAGAACAAGCTTGTCCGGATTTGAAGAGAATGTTTCAAGATAGGAAGCGGACTCTTTCTGAACCAGTTATTACTTAAGGGACCTAATTTGTAAGAAAAATTAAAAAAAAAAAAAAAAAGAAAAAAGGCAACTCCCACATAACTGAAAACACATACTTATGCCACTTGGAAGAAATACCACATTTAACAACAATATAAGAAAACAGCAAACTCCCTTCCACTGAAATATTCTGTTCTTTCTAAATATTTTGGATTATTTTGCAGAAACATTCAAAGGGAAGATAGAAAAGAAAAATATTTTAAATGATCACCAGCCATTTGAGAAATAATAAATTATATTATCATACAGAAACAGTGTACCTTCCCTCAGGATTCTGCAAGGTTAACAAAAAACAGTTACTTCAAACCTAGCCCTTCACTGCCTCAGTAAGATATAAAGAAAGAAAGAAAGTACACAGATTAATCAGCTTGCCTAGATCACCATAAAACTTTAGAGATAAGATTAGGTGTATGATTAGAAACACAGTTCTCACTCCTACTCGTGTTGTGCTTGAAACCTATCATTCTGTCTGGCTTGAAAGGAGCTTTGTATGCATCTGTATGTTTATTCTGAGCCATCATACAGTTGTCCTTACTAAAAATCAATCCCATGTAAGAAAAATATTCTAACTATTCTCAATGTTTGTGGGAGGGTTTTTGATCAAAACAAATAATTGAAGACCACAAGTAGGTAAAAATCAGTCTCTCTAGCAAATTCCATATGACAAATGGAGTTTTAGGAAAAAGGATCAAATAAAACAATACAACCTTAAGGAGTTTCTAATATCTGTCAAGGGAAGGACTGATTACCCTTAGGAGGCTGTATGTCTTTCAGGGAGAGTTGCTGAAAGAGTGCTATATACTAACTGAAGAGCCTACTTTTCTTGTCCAAAGGTTACTGAAGGAACCTGCAAATATGTGTGTGTAAATGCACACAAGAACCATTTCCTCTCAGAAAGGGCAAACAGAGAAACGTCTCTGTCATTCCACAAAATGCTAGCACAAACAGAAGAGGAGGATGAAAGCATACATACCCCTCCCAAATGCTTCCTGGATTTTAACTGCTGCTAAATCTGGCTGAAAATAGCTTTTAAGTCATTTTTCCTGCCAGACTGACAACCCCTGTGAACACAGCAGCTTGTGTTTGGAAGCTGGAGTGCAGCTCCTCTTCCACATGAATTCACTTAACCTGGAGAGTTTCACACTACACTCCACAATGTGCAGGAATGGAAATAGCTTTCTTAGCTATTAGATAAATTACCCTACTGCACAGCCAGGAGCTGCTGCCTTCTAATGATGGCTGTGGATATCTGGAATTGGATCAGACCCTCAATTATTAGGGAGTGTGGGAGAGAACAGATGGAGAGAATAAATTATACCCCCTTAATGGCAAAACAACTGACAGAAAGCTGACAGTGTTAATTCTGTTCTTGTTGGTAATAAGCTGTTACATAGAATGTTGTAAGTCAAAGTCAACACAGAGAAACAGAAACCTACCCCCTTTCACATTTCTTATCTACAGGGAAAAAAAGCAAGGACTTTGCACAAAGACTGAACATTTTATTAAATTGAGAATAATAGTCTGGCCCAACTGAAATTATCAATGCCTAAAAATTAACAAAATTAACAAAAAAAAATTTTAAAAAATATTTTCCCATAAAAAATATGGGAAAATTCCCACAAATCCCAACTAATCCCACACTAAAGCCAAAGGAAATGGTACACAAATGAGATAGTTTTGCAACTATGATAAGAAGCACCTGGTTTTTCACAGTCAGTAACTCAAGTAAGTAGAAAATTATTTTCTACAAAAGCAAATGTTTGCAACTGCAGCATTTAGATAATAGTGTACGATCATAACTAAGAACTTGCTAAAAAGTACAGCTGAAGAAACTAACTTCTTATTCCAGCCAAGATCTTAAAAAAAATCCAGGCTAACACAATAGTTTAACAACCAGCTCTATATTAAGAACATGGTGTGAAATACTATGGAGAACTCCAATTTCTAGACTGAACCAAGACCTGTCAGTAATAAAATTTCAGCTGTACATTTTTATCTGGAAAATAAGCAGTTTCAAAAAAAAAAAAAGCATTCAAAAAATGCTACAGTAGGGAGACTGGACTGCAAATAAGACAGAACTTTTGTAGTAAGTACAGCACACAATACTTTCAAAAATATTCATCCTCCAAAAGCCATTTCCCATCACTGACCTGCAAAAGAGCGGCGTTTCACGTTCAGCTCGTTGGACACACGAACTTCAGTGCAGAGTTTCAGCATCAGTAACATTGTAATGATCATGATAATGCTCTGCCACAAAAGTGGGGATTCAAAATGCCTTCCAAACCTAAAAACCAAAAAGAAAATAATGTAAAACATCTAAGCACCTGGAAAAGGAAATGCTAAAAGTAACAAGTATGGAAGGCTGAGGAAGTCAGTCACCAGACAAACCTAGCAGCACATATACTAGCTCAGAGCAGGAGCATCTAGTATCTGAGAACCTTATTTCAACACCCCAGTGGACTGATCCTAGAGATGCTGAAGTGAGAAGATTAAGTCTTTGTTTCAAAAGCCAGCAGCAAACCTATTATTTTGAAAGGAGAAGCACATTCATTAAGCAGCAAGTCAGTACAGAGAGACAAGAGAGTTATGCCATGTTAACATCAGATATGTGTGCTCTCCACACACACACTCCTAAGATTTTGCATGGACTTGTGTGCAAAAGTCTCTTTCTCTTTCTCAGTTTTTCATTTTTAAATTAAGTCATAAAAACAATAGCACTTGTCCTATAAAGAAATAAATACCCACAGCCCTGTCTAGACATCTGAGTGGAAAAGCCAGGTCTGCAGAACAGACCAGCTATTTCATCAATTGTCATCTTATTTGGACCAAGATTGGGAAAGTAAGGAGGTATAGACAATGTGTGATGGGAGCTTCTGAGCACTTCCTTCACACAACAGAGTGGGTGAACTTGGATTATGGCCAGTCTTGACTGAAGAGCTTACTCTTAAGGATTACACAAGATTCTGCCACAGGAGAAGGAGAACCCTTCAGTGGAGATCAGTAATGCTCCAAGCTCCTCTTCCTACACTGCTGGATGAAAGCGCAGCAATCCCCACCACACGCTCAGTAAGTGCATTAGGGGTAAAGGGTGGAAGCTGATCATGTGCAGCCTTCGAAGCACATTGCATTTACAACAGGAGGGTTACACACTCACCACAGTGAGCTGCTTCTCTGTGCTCAGTTCTGACAGGTTTTATGCCTTGAAGACAGAGATGTTGAGGAAGTGATTTGGTCAGAACACGTTGTGCTCCCCAGCTCCCTTGCCTGCACTCCGAGGCACACAGGCTTTCTAAATTTCCTAACAGCACAGTTACTAAGGTCAATCTCTGTCCTCATGCTCAATAATTGCCACGCTCAAAGGCAGTTATTGCCCTCTTCTTGACAGTTCCTGTTTTATAGCACCCTGGCAAAATGTAATTTGTTATGCCTGGGCTACTCTCATGGCGAAGCTCCATGCTAATATAAACCAGCTAAGTTCACCATCATGCTCTCTCACACTACTGCATTTCCACTGCAGCCATTTCACCAGAGAGAGATTTTTTTGTTGTGAGTCTACTAATAAGCAAGAGGAGAGAGACTGGAAAGTCCTTGACTAGCTTCCTTGGAAATCTTCCTGTGCAGAAGAGCCAAGCAGCCCACATCAGTGAAAATGGCCAAGTATTTCCTGCCTAATGGCATACAGCTGAGGAAAAGTACACCTTGAGCCTCCAGACTATTACCAGGGGCCCACCAGTAGCTACTCCAGGAATAGCAGTTCTGTGATCTTAGTCCTCCACTTCTTTCTACTGTCCACGGACCTATTACTGTAACAAATTTAGAGGACACTGTGAGGAAGGAAATAAAAGAACACAGCTGATAAGCATACAGTGTGTGCTCTGGATAAGGATTTCACAGCACTAGTTAAAAATGCAGGGGGAAAGAACAAGTTTGGCCTAGCCTATGTCCCAGGCTCATGATTCCAGAGCTCATTCAGCCTGTACTACTGACTGTGGCAAAGTTCCCCTAATCTACTGGAATTCAATACTATTATTTTTGTCTCTTACTCAGGGAATGAGAAAAAATATGGGAAAGACTTACTGAGAACAGCAGAGCAGTTAACTATAAACCGGTCTACATCAGGTTTAGAAAAGCAATCTCCAGTTACAAATGTATTTGCATGTAAAAATAGAGTAATGCATTTAAGAGGGGCTGAGCTAGCAGCACAACACGTGAGAAGCTATCATGACAGTAAATCCAGCCACAGGTCACTGCAAGGTTAGTTTCTCCCTGCTGATGAGATTATTGGTCATTCACTAATGGGTGCCTCACAAAATACTGCTTGCAGTATAAAACCCACTCACTACAAACACAAATAAGCATAGCCACCTGCTGTTGTAACACAACAATTTGTCATGAGATTCAAGTATTGCTGCAGACCCTCTCCCCTTAAACACTAGGGGAGAAAAATGTAAAACAAAACTCACAACACACAAGAGTGTTAAAATGGAAATTTAAAAATTCTTATGGGAACTTTAAACAATGCACACCACCTGCAGGGTTTTTCACAACCATCCTGTCAAAGACAATAAAGGTTATACAACAAAACATACTCACATGAAATGTATCTTCTCCAAACACCAAAGCCTAGGATGAGTCTTGAAGGAAACACAACTCTCTAAACTAGAGCACATACACAGGAAAACAAACAGCTGCCATGGAGACCAACAGGCAGAGCAAGCTACAACACATGGATAACGCCACACTACCTGGGCGGCAAGACTGAAGGGAATACCAGTTTCAGGGACCACTCTCGGGTTCTTGAAGCTGTAAAAGTAAAGCCAAAACACCCATTTTGCTCAGGATCATGGACACAAACACCACTCCGAGCTGGTTACCCTACTTTGCACTGATATCAGGCAAAGCAACACTAATCCAGTTTAAGACCCCTGAGGCCAGCTTGAGCCAGGAGCACTGTGGGATGTAAGCCCTGCAGGGAGAGCGTGCCATTCCGCATTCTGTTTCCTTTCTGCCTCGAAGACATTCCTGTCTCTGCTTAAGCAGGAGCCAGGAGAGGAGGAACATTAAGGCAACATTAAGGTAATTAAAGCACCTTATGAGAGAAAGATGAAGAGCCTTAGGATACTAGAACAGGCTGGTGGAAAAGAGCAGCTTTGAAGTCCTGGGGATGAGGGGTCACCACTGTTAACTCTGCATTTTCATCCCATAACTCCAATGTTGTGTAATAAAGTGAACAGTGACACTTGCGGAACTCAGACTTCATATGTCAGACTACAAACAAAGAACTTTTCCACTGTTTATTTCATTTGTAAAAACAAAAGAACTCTTTATTTCCTGTACTAGTCAAATACGCAAATAAAGGGAGGGAGTGGCTTACATTTTATTAGTGTTTCCACAGCCTTCAAATGACTAATGCATGTTCAGGGTGATGAAGACAAGAGAAGTGCACGTTCAAGCCAGAGCAGAGACTAACTAGTCATGGAGAAGACTACCTAAGTCCACTGGTACAATTCAATTCTGTTGCAATAATCCTGCTATTCCAGTCCTGGGCCTACTTGAAACAGCAAATGCCAATTGTGGAAAAGAAGCCTAAACCAGACCAAACATACAAGGTTTTCTTAACACTTTTCCTAAGACATCTTTGAAAAGAAACTGACTGTTGTTGGTGCAGCGAGATCACCATCATCCTGACCACTCTGTTTCCTCCTACACTCCTGGATGCTGTTCCAGCTTTCATCTGCTGATTGCTATAAATTTTTTCAGCTCTTTGGGAAGTTACAGCTCCCTAGGCAACATGGAAAGCATACAGGAAACACCACACACCACCAGGATCACGACAGATAGCCCAGGGTAGCAGCATGGCAGCTGTCCTGAAAGTCAACCCGCACAACTATAGAACTTAACCTCTAGGATTTAAGCACGAAGAAGAAACAAACTAGTTTTGCAACAGGATCTTTTGATATGAGGTTCCTCTTGGCATGTAAACTTCCAAGACTTTATGAAACATCCCAAACCAAGCTCCTCATTAGGGCATACAGAATTCTACTTTACTCTCTGTACAAAACAATAGCACATCTTATCCCTGCTCTCTGGCACTCATACAAAGGAGAAGGAATTGCATAACACTTTTGCTCTCAATATCTGAGCAAGATTCTACCAGCAGGCCATACGTAAGGCAATCTTTCAAAGTTGTAGTCATTCTGTCAGCTTGATTTATAGCATCATCCCACATTCCACACATGGTAAAAGCTGGCAAGATCCATTTTAGCAACAGAAGCCTTAAAAGCACAAGTTTCTTGTTCTCACAGAAGGTCCTTCAAGCAGCCATCACTGCTCCGCTTTCTGAAGCCAGAGCAACACCAGACAGCAGGGATCTGGTCCACAAGCAGGTTTAGGTGTTACAGCATAATAAATACATAGGCATCTACCCTTGACAAGAGCAAGTTCACCACTTCTCTATAAATTACCTCCAGCTCCATACTTGAGTCTTTAAACTTCTATTCTTAAACAGGGAGCTTATTCTTGACTCCAGCACAGAGAGCTCCCAGTTCTGTTGATACTGCTGTTTTAAGAAGACTTTTTGTTTCAGGTCAGCTGATGTGGAAGGGGTAGAGGGTTACCTTTCTGCACAAAAATAACACACTCCTTAGTCTCCATCCTGTCCCTGGCTGTCAGAACATATTCCCACAGTTTGTCTTAAGGCAACTATTTTGTGAGAGCAACGACAAAACTGGATGGTTTTATTTTCTCGTTTTGGATTTCTGTGGCACTGCTGTAGGAGTTTTAGGACAGTGTCCCATGGAATTGCAGCTCAAAACCTTTGGAAAGAACACTGTCTTCTTGGAAAATATACAAACCATATTAGAGGATGACATACATTTTACAAAATGTAGAACTGAAAAAAAAGCCAAAAAACTTCTGGGGATAGCTGAAGTTACTTCTGGGGTAACAAAAGTACTTTTGGCTGCACTTAGTCAAAGTACATATAAAAATGTCTGTATCTGATTTCTAGGAAATCTATAGTTCATTTTCCTCTAGCTATTTGTTCTGATTTTAATATTAGAAGAAACTATAATTTATCTCATCATTACCTATGCTCTGTTTTGAAAAAGAAAGGGTAAAGAGAGAGAGGGGAAAGAGAGGGAGAACTCACAAGTAAATTTTTCTGCATCCTCCACCCCCAACTGATTACACAACTCTCACCCGCCTTCTAGTTCCTGTTCTGGATCATGACAATGCAGAGCTACTCAGCTGGCAGCCTGCACACCATAAGAACCCAGAAGATGTGTGCACCTTGGTCCCAACTGATTTCTAGTGCCACAGGGCACTCTGGAGCCATCCCACAACTTCAAAACGGCCTAGGACAGCTTAAACATATAATTAATCACCTCAAAGCTCAAGGTATCCCCTTGAGCAAGAAAACAGAGCTAACTCAAGAATGTGTAATAAGACATAAGGCACGGGCTATCAAAAAATGGTAATTAAGTGTTTAATTAAAAAAGTAGAGGGAAGAAAATTGCTATCAGATTTTTTTGGAGCAGGTCATACACTTTCATATGCACCAAAACTACAAAGGCCTGGAGTTCTGCACTGCCTCTTGATGTCTGTCCACAGTGCAGACTTTCCCCAGGCTGACCAGTCCAGAGAAACAACGACCTGTGGGGCTGGAGAAGGCAGACAGGACAAGAAGTACTGACAGTGGCAGTACAAACAAAGGGGCAGCTGATGCAATCATGAATCATATCCAGCAACTACACTGGCACCCCAAAATAAATATTGCTTTGACATGTTAGATAAAATTGTAATAATAGATTACTACTAAAAATAAAGTTAACTTGGTATCAAATCTAGTACAGCACAAAATCTACTTTTCACACTGGTAAACAGAGACTCCCTTGTGTGATTTGTAAGCACAAACTGCCTTCTTTTCAATTTTTTTTTTTTAAAGAATTCTCTTTAGAAGGTCAAAAGACTTAAAAACACTGAAACTTCTAGATTCTTTTTCCTAAATAAAAGCCATGTGTCCATAAACAAACTGAAGTAGAATCATGTCCATTGCTATCCATACCCAGTCTTCATTCTTCCAGGCCAATCCTTTCCCAAAGTTTTAACACAAAGTTCTGGCACATTGCTGGAACACAGCAAAGCCAAACACACGTAACCAAAAGCAGAAACAACTCTTTAAAGATGACATTTTGAGATATTGTGTGAAACAGAAGCATGAAAAACTGATATTGTGTTATTGTTATCACTAGCAAACTGAAAGTTCTTTGGGCACACCCTGAAACTAAGTGATCAGATCTAAGAAAGACGAGGAGGAGAGGCATTGCATGGAGCCCTGTTGACTTTAAAGGATGGCTTACCAACAGAATTTCTGAAAACAGGTAACTCGAAACAGAACTGTTACCCTTGATCTCAGTAGTACTTTGTTCATTGGCTACTGTCACAGTGCAAGCCACCAGCTGAAACTCTACTGACACATGAAACATGCCAAGAAGATTAGGAAGTAAATACTCTGTTTGGAGGGGAGATGAAAGGTCAAACTTAACCCACTGCAAAACCAGACATTAAAATAAAAAAGGATCACTCCCGAAATAAACAAGTACAGTTATAAGAACCTGTGGAACCTGTCATTCCATAAAGAGAATGCAAGGGAATTGCCCCCATACCTGAGGCAAACAAAGTATAGTAAAGCCATAGGGGAAACTATGGGAGGACTGTTACAAGTAATACAAATGCAGAAAGACCAGCACTACTCAAGAGCAAAAATACAGAGGCAACATGGCATAAAAGCCTGGAACAGTCTGTCCTTGTGAGCCTCATATTCAATACAAAAATTTCAAGGAAAACCTTGAAGTCACAACAGAAACAAATTATAGAAACGTTTTTGAAGTTAAAAACAAAACAAACAAGCAAAAAACAGTAGAAACATCAGCCACCCTAGGAAATAATTAAGTCCCGAAAAGCAACACTATTAAAACTTGAAAGTTTTTAAGGCCTAACAATTTAAGTACTTATTTTTGGATCAGGGTGGAGAGGAAGTCCGGGAAAATGACTCTGGCTCAAATCATGTGCTCAGTAACTAGGGGTAAATGAAGAGAAACCAAATGAAACCAGCAGCTATATGGCAGTAAAGTTTTCAGAAGAGAGACTTAGAGTAATACTGGGTTTGCTAAAGGGAAGGAGATGTCAACTGGTACTTGGGGAAAAAAATTATATACAGAACAAAATTACTTGTAGGAACAGTTCTGTCCTGGCACCAGAATGGATTAAATTATTTAATAAATTTAAAACAAAGTAAGTAAAAACCTTCTAATTCCCTCCAAAGAATATTACATATACAATAACAATATCCATATACAATATAATAACTCTGCTGTTTATGTCATTATTGCGAGCGTTATGTCCCAGATAATGCATTGGCCATAGGTGACATTAACCAAATAATGGTTATTTGGCAAAAATTGAGTTGCCAAGATGCTCTGTAGGTGCATTTTAACCATGTTCACAGAAATCACAGGTTCTTGCTCTACAATCTTCTTTAATCATCCAGATGCCCAAGGATAAAATCCACCTTCCATGCTGTTTTCATGACTTACTGGTGCTTCTAACTAACTACCAGGGATGCCTAGTTTTTTAGGCAGACAAGCAAAACACTCGCTCCCGGGGAATACTGAATTATCATTATGCAAGCACTCTTTTGTCTTTTAGTTCAGCAGAACTAGAAGGAGACAATTCATTGCAAGTGCAGACAGAAAGGTTTGTGCAGGCTCCTGCCTGCAGTGTTTCCCCAGGGTGGCTGTTCCACCGGCCAGCAGCAAGCCTTGCACTCCCCTGCAGCCAGACACACCTGTGCACGTGCTCTGGGAAGCCATTCCATGCCAAGCTCCAAGGTGACCAGAGCCTACACAGTGCTTATACGTGTCAGGGAATGATACTATTACGTGGCTTAAACACTCGCAGTAAAAAAACTACATACTCCTAGCAAGAGAACTGCATTCTCTCTCTTTTGAGGTATTGACAAATCTTTCAACATTGACATAAATTGTAACTTTTTGTTACTTGCAGTATTTATACTTTTGCACATCTCTTAACTCGATGTACTTAAAATCAACTCAAATTAAAGATCTTTCAGTTTGTCCATAGTCTGAGTCTCACTTAACAGATGCACTCACCTGAGTTATCTAGAAGCTGCCAGCATCTCCATTCAGATGTAAGACGTTTGTATATTTTGACTACCTCCAGTAAACCCAAAAATATGACTATTTCTGAAACTGTCAGCTCAAGCCTTTCAAGCTCCTGTCAGCTCCTTTACTTTCCTTCTGCTCTCTGCTTTCTCTATACACTTCTCCCCAGGAAAATACAGTTCCAATGCAACAAGTAGCTCTGATCTAGTGATGATTCCTCTGTTTGATTGCCAGCTTGTGGTGTCTGAAAGCGTCTCCTGTTTTGCCACTCCAGCACAGCACTTACAAGTTGCATTTTGCTGTAGCAGAATCCAGGAAGCCATTATAGAGAGTCAGAGGAAGTTTCTTTAAAAAGAAACTGGAAACCAACAAAAGGATGCAGCCCGTTACCTATCTTTATGGATAGGTAAGTTCTTTATGGATTACAATGCATTATTTTGTAGTCAAAACAGAATCAAAGAATAACTGTTCTTAGTTGCAGTAATTGCCCAGACCATTTCATCTCTGGTTTCCCAAGTACGTTCTCAGTGGTGTAGCATCTATATAATTAGAGGTAACGAGCAAACTGTTAATAACATTGATTCACAGAAATCATGCCCTAATAACATTTTCTTTGTCGAGAAGCACAAGACCTAAATATGGAAGCAAGCTTGCTTTTAAGTACTGAAAGTGGTGCTGAAAGCAAAAGAAATTTGCTTTTGAAAGGCAGCGCATCTTTTGCCTCGTTATCCGAGAGTATTTTCATCTGTAGTTGTGTACAAAGATCTACAAGTGAACCCCCTCTGAAGAGAGCTGGCATCTCGAGAAAATGCAAGAATTTATGGCAAGTGTTCCAGTGACATTAATGCCAACTGGACGCTAGAATAAGTGTGTGGGACTGAGGCTTTCACTCAGAATATGGAGCTAGAGGGGCATGAGAAATGTAAAATACAGTCAGCAAGAAAAAAGACCTGACTTAGCATAAACCTCTTTACCAACAAGTTAAAAAGTTTCATCCTGGAAATCAGAGCACTGATAATCAGATCTAGCAAGGGGAATAGACCATGCTCCCGAGCCCAGTTCATTCTACTTAAAACAGACTTACACACTGATGGAAAGACAGCATTTAGATCTTCAAGAGAAGGGAATATGTACGTAAAACATTATTTCTACAAACATTCCAATCAAAGCTTTACAGCTAGCAAGCAAGCACCTTTAGAACTGAGCAGAAACACAGCCAACTTACCAAAAAAGTATCCGCAGAATGTTTGCGACCAGCAACACCAGGCAGACGTAGGTGGAGAAGCCCTCCGCGTTCTGGGTCCGCCGAATGTCCCGGTACTGGGGGATGTAGGGCACGACGCCGCCGAACACCATGGCCCCCGCGGCGCCCCACGACACCAGCTGCTGCATGGGCACCAGCAGCCACTCCAGGCCGCCCGGCTCCATGCCGGGGGTGCGCGGGGAGGCGCTCAGGCTGAGGGATGCCCTCAGGCTGAGGGTGCCCCGCCGCAGCTCTCCGGTCGGGGCCGGCTCTAGCCACGGGCGGGCTCCTGGCCGGGATGCGGCACCATGACTGCGCCCTCTCCCGCGGGGCCGGGACCTGGGGGAAGCGACGGGGCGTCAGCCTGGCTCTGCCGAGGGCGGCTCCAGCCGCTGCCAGCCGGGAGCTGGCGAGCCCAGACCACCGCCCTGCCGCGGGCGGGTCGGGGCCGCCCCAGCCCCAGCGTCAGCCCGACGCTCCGCAGGGGAAGCCCGGCCCCGACACGGCAGCCGCGCCGCTCCATCGTTGAGGAGAGCGGCCAGCAGCCGGACAGGGCGCGGACACGCGACTCCGCTGCCACCTCCCCCCGGCCCCGGGGGTCGTGTCTCCGAGGGGGCTTCTCCGCCTCCCTCGCCCACCGCGCTCTCTTCTCCTCCGCGGGCCGCGCTGAGCTGCCGCCCCGGATCCTGCTCCCCAGGAGTTACGGAAAATCCCGTCACGCCTCATGGACAAGGGGGAATGGCTTTAAATTGAAAGGGAGGAGATTTAGATTAGGTATTAGGAAGAAATTATTTCCTGTGAGGGTGGTGAGGCACTGGAACAGGTTGCCCCAAGAAGCTGTGGATGTCCTGTCTCTGGAAGTGTTCTAGGCCAGGCTGGATGGGACTTCGGGCAACCTGGTCTAATGAAAGGTGTCCATGGCAGGGAGGTTGGAACTAGATGATCTTTAAGGTCCCTTCCAACCCAAACCATTCTGTGATTTCTGTGGCTTTCTGAACGGCAGTGGCTGGGGAGGGAAAATGTGCATCTTCTACCCAAAGCAGGGGAGACCCAAAGTGACCAGGGAGTCTGTACTGCTGCTTGCACAGGGCAAGCACAGGACAAGTGCTGCACACAGATGTTGTGTGGGGAATGACAGCATGGACACTGCATCCACCTCCTTCAGCCACACTAAAAAGGATGGCTCATCCACCATGCATCCAAGTGGCTGCACAGCTGTCTTCAAAGCCATTCCTCGGGCTCTCCATAATACTGCCCCAGACATGCTTCCTTCTACCTTCTATGTGCCCCTGCTGCTAATCCAACATGTAGGAAATGAGATGGGTTTTCCCGTATTTGAGTGATGAGTTATTTTGTGTCCTATAGCAGCAACTGCAAGTGCTTTTTTTGTGAGTCTTTCAGGGGAAAAGGAGCTGAATTAAAAATAGAAATGTCAGGGCTTCAGAAGCCTTTTGTTTACTTCCTGCATAGCAGCACCTTGCTTAACTGCAACCATTTCTTCCACTGGGCAAGTTCTTGCAGGACAGGAACCTGCACATTACTGCAGAATGTATTTGTCAAAGACATTTTTGGAATACCATCACACCAACATCCAAAGCAGCCTCCTATGTAGATCAGGTGACGAGTGATAATGCTGGGACTTAGCTTTCCGACAAGGAAGTAGCAGCTCTGCTACTTGAACAAAGCTCTGTCCCATCACACAGACCTGATAGCTTGATTGCCAAAGTTAAAAATACACTGTGGATGTTTTGAATTCTGATTTTTGAATGACAGTTCTGAAGTTCCTGATTTCATCACGTCATCGACTCATTCAGAGAGAGTATAACAATCCAATTATGTGTAAACTGCATTGTTTAAAAGATATTTTATTATTTAATGACTTCTATTTCATATATCATTTGTGCATTGTTATCATCAGGCAGTTATGCCAACTTCTTTCCATACTTTCCTTGGAGCCCTTTGCACATTATTTTTCCTTAAGCACTACGGTCTAAACAAACCTCAAGCTGCAAATAAGAGTAGCCCAGGTTAGGAAGCCAATTTTTTTTCATGCAAATACAAGTATTTGGAGAAATCATGGAGAAATAATCTTGAGAAAATAGGTATTTTGAAGTAATGGTTACCTGTGTAAAAGAAACAGCCCAGGCTGGCACCAGATCTTCATGTTAGCTTCCAGAATTATTCCAGGATGCTCTTAAGTCTGTGCAATAACAAATTGTATATAATATTAACATTCTAAAGTACTCAACTGGAAACAGACAACTGCCTTAACTTAGGCTCTTCGCCCTTACTGGAAACTGTAGGGGTAAAAACTCTGAATTACAGCACATTTCTATGTGAACACAATTCAGTTTTGATCTCTGAAAAATGTCCTAGTTGTTCAGGAGTTAATCCATGGATGTAAGCTAAACTGACCAGTGACACCAGACACTGGGTAGGAGGAGGAATGACAGGTTGGCTGAACTCCTCGGGCTGAGCAGCTGCCCAAAATCTTGTGCCAGCGTCAGGGAGGGACCCTTCCTGGTCTCCAGATACTCTAAAAAGCCAGGAGCAGGGTTTTTTGGTAGTGGTACAAAAAATTGTGAGGTGCTTGCTGCCTTGGGCATAGCACCCTGCCTGGCACACAAACATCCAACCACAGCAGACCCAGAAAGACTCCAGCAGGAGTAGCAGTCCCTTTGAGGAAATTTATCTGAACCTGGGGTGATAAAAGGTGATTGAAGAAAGTCTTGCGTCATCAAGGAAAAGTTCCGCAACCTGCAGGTCACATAAGAATGAGCCTTGTGAGGCTTCATATCAAAGTAGATTTCTTTATCTGGGAGATAAAGTAACTGGGAGACAGTAGCTGAGAGGGAGCTCAGAAGGACCGTTCTCTTGAGGTAAAAGCAGAGCCTACCCTAGCAGCAGTCCTGCTTCACCTCCAGACAGCAATCCTCTATTGCAAGTGAGGAGAAAAAGAACAGGTGCATTTATTTTTCCACACAGACTGGCAAAATTCTCCCATTTCAAAAAACCACAAACCTCTATTTGCTAGAACTACATTACCCATTCAGAAAAGAGAAGCAAAGTTTCACACAAGATCTTTGAAGACTAAATTAATCTTTTTTGGACATCTGCTGTAGGAGAATTGAAATTGATTTTGTGAGCAGCTGTAGCCACCTAGTTATGAACTAGCTTCTAGCAGTTAACATTTTCGTGACAAGGTAGTCCCCAAACCTCCAAACATAACAAGAACTTTGATGTATTTTAGATTAAGAAATCTGATAAGAAATGTTCCTGTAGTATCTTTGGATATGTTTTAAGCAAGCTGAAAATGGTGAACAGACATGGGATGTTTTCAAAAGGCTTTTAACTTTATCATTGGTACAGGTAGTAAACATTATTTTCTAAGGTTTAGTTTTTGCAAATAGGTCCACTGACTTATAAAAGTAATCAGAGCCCCATTTCTACAAGTGACTCCTTATGGCCATTTTCCTGTCAGGACAACACTGGGACTAACAGGACACAAGAATGAACCACCCAACTGACTGGTTTCATGACAAGCCTTAGCTACCTCTGGAATTTTTTACAGGAGGAGGAGGACAGCTGTTGGTGCTTCACTTGTAATTACTGCAGTAGCAAAAATAGCAGATTGCTGCAAGTCTCCAAACTGTTGTTCTGTCAATTGATTTTGAAAGATGAGTATTAAAATTATTTTATATTCTGCATTAGAGAAATGCTGTTGCACAGGAGCAATCACAGGAAGTCCCTGCAAGACATAGGCCAAACTACAGATAAGCTCTAAGTCAGTCTTTGAACACATTGCACAATAAATGTTGTCATAAGGATAAAGTGAATCCCTGCGGTAGCCAAATTTCCTTCAATTACCACATTATAAATCTCATTCTACAACTACAGCCATGGGGAGATTAAAAAGAAATATTCACTGTACTGTTCATAAAGCAAGTAAGTGAGTCTTAAGTGTCTTGAAAGTGGCCATTCCTACCATAATGTATTATCACTAAATCAGCTGTCCTCCCCATTTTTTGATTTTCCCTCACTGCAGTTGGTGGCACCTCCAGGCCCCTTCTAGCACTGGTGAGCCCCTGTTTTGGCAGCTGATGGACAGAATCAAGCTAGCGTTAACAGGGGATGCAGTTTTATTGTACATCTTCACCACTTCTTCTTTCTCCTTCTATGCCAGTCTTTGCAAACACAACAGTGAGTATCAGCATGAGTGGAACACCCACCTGCATGCTGAGGAACACCCTCTGTACTTGTAAGGAAGAGCTCTGACAAACATGCCCAAGCCTACAAGCCCATCCCTGGGCAGTAGCCACCTGCTTTGCACTGAGGAGCAGGAACCAGGACCATGCAGGCTCCCTGTACTTGGACTTCTAACCATCTCCACATACAAATGGAGAAAAGCACTAAAGCAAACATGCCAGAGCAGCAATCAGCCTGACAGCTGGCAGAGATACACGAACCCTTCTTCAAACCATTACAGCTTTGTAAACAATGGGCAAAGTTCAGAGTGGGGAAATAAACAGCAGTCCTGAGTAAGCAGCTACACAGGTAAGAAAGAAGTTGAACCAGGACTGCTTAATGCACAGCCTGCTCCTCTGTTAAACAGGTCCAGCTGGCTACAACCATTTCTTCCCCACCTGCTCTTGGGATGCCTTTGGTGTGTCCCATGGCCTCAAGGTCACCCTAGCAGTTGGCTGCAGCAGAGAAGCCCACAGGCAGCTCCCAGTCCACCTGCATATCCTTGCCCATGTCCAACAATGCAGCCAGATATTCTCACCTCCACAACCTTTGAGAGCAGAGTTGCTTTCTCTTAAGAAAATATGTAGTACAGGAATGTCTCCACAGATGGGATCTGCACAGTGTGCCATGGGAAAATACCATGCAGGCTCCATTCATTGCTGAGGCAATGCATGGTGCTCAGCATCAGAAGGGATATAAGGTCTATTAAAAATCCGGATTCCTTTCTTTACTCCATCTTATTAAAATGGCTATTTTATTAAGCCATTTTTCATTGGACTTTTCTCGATGTGATGCAGAAAAAGCTCTGCACTATCTCCCTCTCTCATGGACTTCACCCCTCCCTGGGGCAAAATGCTCACTAATTACAGGATCAATTGTGTTCCAAAAGAAGCTGCTGATACCGGAGAGTGAGCTGGGAAGGAGGGAGCGTGGTGTGGTGGGTTGGTCCTAGGCAGCAGGGAAGCCCCCACTGCCACTTGCTTACTCGCTCCTTCCTGCAGGATGAGAGAGAGAATCAGCAGGATGAAACTATGGGAAAAACACTTACAGCTTGACATAAAAGTCTTGGAGTGACTACAAAGAACAAAAATAAGTGATGCAAAGGCAACCACTCACCACCTCCCACTAACAGACTGAAGCCGAGCCAGTCTCCGAGCAACAGCTACTTTGGAAGAAACTTCCTGGTTTTATTGCTGAATGTGATGCTGTGGATCCACTGTGTCCCTTTTATCAGCTGGGTCAGCTGTCCTGGCTGCTTCCCCTCTCGCCCTCTTGCACACCCCCAGCCTGTTTGCTCGTGGGGGAGGGCAGAGTGAGAAACAGAGACTGCCTTGATGCTGTGCAATCACAGTTCAGTGACAGCTAAAACACTGGTGTGCTGCCAGTGCTGTTTTGGTCACATTCAAACTCAGCACCATACGGGCCACTGTGGAAGAAGCTAACTGCATCTTAGCCAGAGCCAACACAGGGCATGAAATGCAGTTAGGGAAATCCTTGAGCTAGCTTTATCACTGAAAAAGTGAGGGTGCAAATGCAGTGTCTAAAGTGTCAGGAGAACTATCCCTAGCCTGCTCTGACTCATTTTCTCTCTCTTTTGATGAAGCTGTGGAGTAAATAAGAAGCAGAGAGAGAAAAGAAAAATGACAGAGAAACTACAGGTTCATCATGATTCAAAATACCACCAAGTGACCTGGAGTGAGTAGCAATACAGCACCCTGTAAACTGTTTTTTCTTTCTCTGTTCTAGGACAAGGACAAAGTGCTTCTGGTGGCATTAACACACTGTAGCACACACCTGGCTTGTTTCTGTTAGATAAGCTCAACATCTCTGGTACACTTAAGAACAGAACAAAACTAAATTCATGCTCTCCTTACCATGAGCAAAGAGTGCAGAACGGGGGAAAAACTCCCAAAGGCCAACTTTATTGCAAGAGTAATACTTGAATCGAAGATACTTCAGATGAGACAGACACAAACACTGCAGACTGATTTTTATGAAACCCCAAGGAGCTGCAGTGTTTTTTATTAATACAGCATCTATCCCAGAGAGAAAATAAACATACTCATGTGTCCTCTGAGGCCCTCTGACCAACCCCAAAAGTGGAAGCAGCCTCGGGGGCCCATGCCACTGCATCTCTTCCCCAATTGTGGAAGGCCAAGTCTCCAGCACTCTTCTGCTCAGCTGACACTTGTGCTACCTATGCTGGCAGTGTTCCTTGGCACCCTCTGGCCCCTCTGTGTCCTTGAAATTTTAGAAGCCTTTTGCCAGGCATGCTCGGAATATGCACCCAAATGTCTCCTGCTGGCAAACACCAGGAGGAATGCTAAATGGAGCCGAGGCAGGACAGCCTCCTACAGCACCCAAGCTGCATAAATATCTATCATAACTCTGAGCACCTCTCCTCTGCTGCAAATACCTCATAGAAGAAGCAAGCAGGCCACTGCCACTCAAGGTTTCAGTCTTAAGAGCATATTTGCAAACGATCTTTGTTTCACGTGGGAAAGGGCAAACTTTTTCTCCCCAAAAAAAAAAAACCAAAAAAACCCAAAGAATCAGATTACCAAACTCTTGGCTTTTTTTATTACTGTCATTAATCACTGACCCACATCTTGCTGTTAGAGCATGTATCCTACAGCCGATGTTCCCCAGTGTTATTACCCATATTTGCCCAAATCCATGCATGTTTTATGCAACCATACTAAGTGCTTTCCATTAATTCAAGGTGAATTTAAACTGCCTGTAGCAGGAAAATACTCCAATTGCCTTCTCTGGGAAAAATTGTCTCTGAAGCTGCAAGGAAACATTAGCATAAGTGCAGTTTGGTCACAGGAAACTTTACCCACAGTTCTTTACACTTTCTGCAAATGCAAAATGACCATTTTCCAAGGAACCACACCCTCCTTTGCCCAGCTTCCAACCTCTTCAGCACAGGCTCTCTTTATCCAATATTTTAGAAAAATACTCTTTCCATCACACACCACACCACGTGTCGTGTTTTATCTCGATGCAGAGTCTGCTCTGGACCATGAGGTCCCTGGAAGAGATCCACACCAGGCTGTGGGATCTGAACACGTGGGGTCAGCTCCCTGTCCTTGTGCCGCGGGGGCTGCCCGTCCCGCCCTTATGGCAGAGCCTTCCTGGCCTGTTACACGCTGCATTTCCTTCCAGAAAGCTCCTCTGTGCACGGGTCAGGAGCAGGGCCACGGGGGGGTTGGAATGCAGCCCCCAGATGCAGGGTCAGGTGCCAGCAGCCGGCCACCAGAACAGGGAAACAGAGCCCACTCCCTGTACCACCTCCCTGTGTGCTGAATACTCCTTCACCCTCCCTGTCCAAACACAATGGAACAAGGCTGGAGCACAAAAAAGCAAGGGAAGCAACATCTCTTACCAGCCATGTCTGGGAAACACAGCTGGAGGTTTCTGGATCACCCATAAAAATTCAGTCACCAGCAGCGAGGCGGGTGATTTCACAGAGCCAGGAATTACAAGCAGCTCTTCTCTGAGCCAAGGGATGCCACCAGCACCCACCACGCCACCCTAACCCTCTGTCGTCACCTTTCTGCTGCTCCTGCATTCATCCCCGGTGCAAAACACTTACAGGGAAAACTACACCCAGTGTTCTGTTACAGCTGCTTAGCAAGACATGATGCCCACAGCACACACAGAACTTCTGATCAAGATTATCCTTAACCCTGTCAGTTTTCTTTCTGAAGAAATTTGCAGAAAGGGACTGACTGGAAAATTTCACAATAAGGGGATTTATGAGCAGCAGTCCCAAAACAGAACACTTTTTGTTAAAAGGCAGAGCACCTCCATCAGGGATCAGGTTTCCCAACAGCTGGAATTACCCTTTTCTCTTCAAAGATACAGAACCTGAAATTTGAACCACGAGCAAACACCCAAGCTTTTAATATTCACCTCAAATGACTTTGTCTTTCAAAGAAGCGCCAGCTGCCAGACACCACTGACCCGAATGCCTTTTCCCCTGCCTGAGGCATTTGCATTTCACTCACCACGTCTTTCCATGCTTTTAAATAACAACTTGTTACTTCTACTGATGTTACCATATGAAAGAAAAGTGATGCCTTCACCGGGAAGTACTCCAGTGGAACAAGCTTTCAGTGAACTGCATTATGCCGAGTCAAGAGATCGGGTAAATGTTAAAGTTTGCTGCGAGAACCACCAGCACCATTTAGGATTGCTGCATGTAAAAACTGATGATCTAGCAAAGCCAGACAGTTGTTTCTGCACATTGTGTCCCTCTGAATCACGACTGCGGAATGACACAAGAGAAGCTACCTGAGAGAGAAGGACCAAGCACAGCATGACTCAAAGACCCAGCCCAACAATTTGTTAGCAAAAACACCATGATTGTGGTGCAAGCACTAACTTGTGCCTAGCCCTTTTCTCCTCAGAGAAAACTTTTAATATTGACCATGCCTCTGCCAGGAAGACAAAAAAGCAAGCCCACAAATGTGCAGTGCCATTTGCATCCTGCCTTTTGATCTGCAGCCAAACAAGCTGCCGTGCTGGCCCAGGAACACTTGCGTCCTTGTCTCCTTCCAGGAGTAAATTTCCAGTTTTCTTTGTTACCACACAGGTACTATTAGGCTTCTCTTTGAGATGTCCTCTCTCTGACCTCACCTCCATTCCAAAGCAACCCTGAGCCAGACACGCTTGGAGTACGTGACCAGAGGATTCCTTACCCCCGGTATATAAAACCTTATTTGTCAGCAAAGAGGAGGGAAGGGGACTCTGTGTAACATCCATACAGCAAGAGTAATGCATTTCTACAACTCTTCTACCTCTCTGCACCACAGGCTTTTACAGCATGGCAGTGAACTTGGAACTTAGGTCTTATAATTGTTTAAACATGCTTTTATTTCCTATCCTGCTACCCTGACTTCTCCTTCCAGCCATGAAGGGATTGGAATTTCCCTAGGAAAAAGGAAGGGAAACATGCTTTAGATACCATTTCAGCACACACTGTGAAGAGTTCACAGCACAGGTCTGCAATACTGAAATAGGATGGAAGCAGATGGCACCTCAGCCTCGAGGTCACCCTATTTTTTATCTTTACTTCATGTTCTTCATACCAAGAAGACAGATTTAGACTGAAAGTGTCAAAAGTCTAAGCTTTTTACTGAAAGAAAATAGCATAGAGCATATTTTGGCATGGAAAAATAATTTGTTGAATCTTCTCTTTTGCTCCTTTCTCAAGCCCCCTCAGGACCTGTTTTTGAACTCATTGCCAAAATGAACTTCTTGTTATCCTTTTAGTAAATTAAGCATTCTTATTGCAGTAAATACTCTTATGAACACTGGTGGTTTATTGGTTCTCAGCTAACCCTCTGCTTTTGAAACAAAACCAAAGGGTCTTTGCTTAGCTTCCCTTAGCTCATGGGTGCATGCCAAACATGGACTATGCTTTTAAATTATGGCTTATCTTACATCTCCAGATTTCAGACCCTGGAAATGTATGCAACAGCTCAACTCTGAACTTCCAAGCCCTCCGAGAAGGGAGAGACTAAGAGGACAGCAGAGCAAAATCAAGCATGCTAATTCTATTATAAGTAAATTCATTGTTGAGCAAACTCTGTTTGGTCTTTCCATTTGTCTCTTCTATTCTTAGGCTTTCTGAAATTTGGAACTTTTCCATGACCACCTTTAGCTTTTAAAGACACTTCCATTTTTATTTCATAAACCTAGCTGTGCACTATTGGCCTAATTCAGCTCCAGATGTGAACTAAGAGGGCCATTTACATCAGCTGCTGAGCCCACAGAGTAAAAGAACCAGACCTTTGAAGGGGGAAATGCACGGTGAAGTATTTCCTTCAGTCTCTTTCACAGTTTTAATTGCCTGTCCTTCATTGCTGTGCCAGCTGGATACTATATTTTTTTTTTTTTGTTCTGACCACACTGACCTACCTCACTAAAATGAGGAGCTAATTACAGAAAGCCTTTATCAAGTTACGCTTGTTTTCAGTTGAGCCTGGCCATTGCTAAAATGTGGCACTACAAAGATGTACTGGAACTCCTGTAAATTGCTTGGCTCTATAATGCTTGCTCCTCTGCATTTCCAGCTGGTTCTTTATCCTTGCAAGGTCTTCACTACAAACAGCACTCTATGGCTTTGTTCAAGATAACTGGGCACAAGCAGACAGAGCTGCTTCGACTGCCTCTGGGGGAAAATACTGCTGTATGAGAGAGAAGCTTTTGTGGCTCTGCTGGAAGAAGGGAAAACCAGGAAGACTGTGGCTGTTATCAGAAGTCAAAATGCAAAAACACTACAGCTCTACTACCTAACCGTAAAGGAAAGATTTATTATCAATGAATAAACACGTAAGAAGCACCAATTGTTCCTTATTATGCAACAGAACAAAAAGTCTATGTGGTTGAAGTTAGTGGCTACATGCAAAAGTAAACCCTATCTACATGTATAATATTGTTCAAATTCTTTTATCTAGAAGCTTTCTAGAGCAGTACACTGCTAGAACACACAAAGCTTTGCAACACTTGCTTGATTTTTCTTTATACAACAAGTACAACCTGCAAGAGTGGAAAGATAAGGCTGGACAGAGAAGACACAATTATGGGAAGCAGGTAGCAATGCAGAGGTTGGCTTTGAAGCCAGAATTTCACCTCAGACATTAACACACCCTCCCAAATGAGGTGGGGAAGGTCAAGAAGGAAAGCAATTAAGTTTATTAAGAAAGATTCTAAGTGGTAGGCTTAAAGCAACTGAAGTCTTTCCTAACTCAGAAATTTTTTGTGGGTGAAGACATATTTGGCATATCTAGCATATGTAATTACACAAAGTAATTGACTAAGGTAATTTATTGCCTAACAGTGATATGCTCCTAACCATACAGACACAGTCAACTGAAAACCTCCTCATTTTCATCAGGCAACAGTCCCAGTATCCAGGTCATCTGCACAAACAAGAAGACACCTCTGTAATAGCTGCACCAGGAGCTTTTTACGCTGTGCAGCCCAAAAGCCAGGGATGACCTAGATGCTGGTACGGCTGCAAGTGACTCTTGCTGATGCCTTTGGTGTTGTCTCACTCGACACTGCAGTGCAAGGAACTTTTGCCACTCCATCTCACAAAACTAATTACACAGGGAAAAAGAAGCAAACCTTAAAAAATAAAATTAAAAAAAAAAAAAAAAAGACGTCTGAAGATCAAACCTCGGCATCCTCATTTAGTTACTGCCGTGAGGAATGACGATTTATTGGGCAAATGAAGGATTGGTAGTCAGGGACTCCGCGGCTGCCTGCGGAGCGCTGCGCGGCCTCTCCCGCCCGCCTGCCGGTGCGGGCGGGGCCGTGCGCTCGCTGCCC
>VXAC01001462.1:51132-103838 GCA_013399225.1 Rhipidura dahli
TGCAGGAGAATTTTCAAGCTCTGACGGAGAAATTAACGCTGAGAAATATCCTTTTTGGAACGTGGGGTACCCGCCCCAGCGCAGAGATTTCGGGTCCCGTGGCTGGGGCCCCCTGCGCGCTGATGGGTGCGGGCGGGCTCCTTGCTTCTAACAGCGGGGTGGGCTTCTTTCTTAAACATCAAGTTAGCGTATAATGACTGACGTGGTTAAACATCCTTGACGTAAAGACACCTGACTTCCCCCCCAGCCTGTTTATATATGCCGCTTTTTAAGAAGGAAATCCTAAAAAATATTTCACAAGTAGCAAGGTAGCCTCTGTGCAGCAGTTCTGGCTTTCAAGTAAAAGAAGCATCGAATTATGTGTAAAGGTTTTGAAGGTGCATTTTAAAAAGCATCCATCTTCAAAAATGCAACTCAAACCAGCCACGGTTTAAAAACAGCTGTTGGCCTGAGCGTGACAAGGTGAGCCCTCAAAAGGAAAAAATCAGACCTGAAGGGGCTCTGAGCTTTCTCATTACATGTATTTAACAGAAATTACACTTGCTTTCTGAAGCATTTATTACATTTTTTTTTCAGAAACTTGACCTTTCAGGAAGCAGCTGCTTCCTGAATAATGTTTTAGTAGCACTCATATTCTGATTGTGTAGGTTAACTGCATGGTATCATCTAAAATAGTTTCTCAGAAAGAAAACAACCTCTCACACAGTTCACTCACGAGTATTTGCAAAGGCTTCTGATACTAAGAATTTGAATGCTTATCTGTTACAAGAGAATTGTGTTCCAACAATACCACCTTGTGCATGCTGCATCTTGCATTAAACATGAACAAGAGGCTGGCACATCTGGAAGAAAGCTGCTTGTCCTTACAGAAGAAAAAGCCTTAAAAAAAATTATATAACTAATTTATAAATAGTTTTCTTTAACTTTTTACTGGAAGAAATGGGCGAGCGCATCAATGACCTTGAGAAGCGTGTTGCTGACCTGATGACAGAAGCTGGGGTAGAAAACAGTGATGAAGAGTTGAAAGTAAAGACATTTACCTAAGTTTTTTTGTCTGTTATATATTTCCACTTAGTTTTGAGTGATGGGCGGTAACTTGCATGAAAATGGTGTTTATATATTTATTATACCTGCATTTTCTTGGATTTGAAAGTGTACTTTTAAAAAACATACTTGAAATAACCTGCAGGGTTTTTTTGCCAAGAGCCAAAGAATGCAACCACTTTTACAAAAGAAAAATTGTATCTTGCTGCCTCTGTTCCAGCTGAGTGCCATGTACAAGGGGGGTAGTGCTAACTCACCCCAAGAGTGTAAACTGAGGCTGTCCGTTCATAGTGAAATGTGTGTGGCTTCCAGCATTCCTGTCCCTCAGGTATGCTAACCTAGCTGAGGATTCTCACTGGTAGAAATTCATGTACATCTGCTCTTAAACCTGCTAGTTTCACAGTGTGGCTGGAAGCATACCTGTCACATGCACTCATCCCAAACATAGCAGTAAATTATATTCAATCACTTTATAATTTAAAATCATGCTACATTTCAGGATTGTGTGCTGGATTTTATAACAGTCTGTTGCAGATGCCAACCCCCTCCCTGATGGATGCCTGACTCTGTGCTCTTAGTATTTATAAGGCAGCACTGCTTCCGTGTTCTGTGGATGCAAGTGATGTTGTCTTCCTGTTGTTGCACACTTTCCTGATTCAAATTGAGACATATCAATTATTCTTGTCATTGAAACTACTTACCCAGTGAAAGATGGGAAGGTCATAAATATTCTGAAGTAATTTAGGTATCCACTCTGATGCCTTTTGCATAAGCTATGCAGTAATTTTCAGAAATACAGAAAGACAATCCACAGAGATGTGTTTAACTGTACAGAGATCTTCCTACCTCCACGCTGAATCACATTCATGAATAAATCACTAACCTACTTATTCACTGTATCTTTGCAGCACTGAAATGAGGATGTGTCCAAGGAAGATTAAAAGCAGAACAGCACCGCACTGACTCCAAGATTTTACAATTAAGTATCACACTGACAAAAAATGTTAAGGGAAAACAAACATGTTTGCACCAAGTTATTACAGAATCTTGAATTTTTTTTTTAAATTATTGCCCCAGGAAAAAAGTAGAAAGCTGGGTTTGTTCATCTAAGTGGGGCACAGTATTTCCTGGAGCTGAGAAAGAACTGTTAGTTTCAGAGAAGGCAAAGCCACTATTTTGGATAGAAAACTATATCCTATGTAGTGAACTTACCCAATCACAAGCCTTTTGAATGTATGAAAAAGTATTTATTTCAATATTAAAATAATAAGTTTTGTTGCCTTTTCTAACTTAAATGCTCTTAGAATAAAGCATTCTGTACTAAAAAAATTGCAGTCTTTGTAGACTACAACTGCTTGATTGTTGCTCTCTTCACAAGCCCACCCAAAGCTGTGTGCACCAGTGCAGGTAACATCACCCAGGTATTTATATTGTGACAATTTCAGTTCTTTAATGTTAGCTGTTTTGATGAGAGGAGTTTATTTTAAAAACCTGGAGATAGATGGGGAAATTCTAGTTACCAAGTACATCCAGAAGGAGAAACTGATAGTCAGAAAACAGGACATCTGCACTGACTTTAAGGTGATTGTACACGAAAATGTTGGCACTCTTTGCAGGAAAGATTTAGTTTGAAATGTAATGGGAACCTTTCAGCATAAATGCAGAAACTGAAAACACTGCCAGGTTAACAGAATACCTCAGCTAATGAGGGAGAAATGCTTGTGTTACAGCCCTCATTAATATCAAGAAATCATTCCAATTAATGCTTGCACGCACTGTCAGACTGGGGGGAGAGCTTGGTATGCTGGAGGACAGGCTGGAGAAATGGGCCAGCAGGACCTTGATGAAGTTCAAAGGCAAATGCCAAGCTGGGTGGGTGTGAGGGGCTGGCTGGCACTGCTTTGCAGGAATGGGGTCTGGTGGAAAGGCTGACTGAGCAGGGTGCCCGGGCAGCAAGGGCTGCAGCAACTCACTGGTCAGTATTGGCACAAGTAGGGCCTGCAAGTCATTCCCCTCCATTCACCCCGCTGGGAGACCATACCCACAGTATTCTGTCAATTTGGGGGCCCCCCTGTTCAAGAGAGGCAGTGGTGTGAGGGAGGTAAAACAGAGCCACCAAGATACAGTGGAGTACAGCAAGATAGAGGGTTTTAGAGAAATCTCTTGGTTCAGCCTTAAGAAACAACTGTGGCTCCTTGCTGCCAGCCACCACCCCAGGGCAGAGCATGGGGAACACACACTTGTTGGGGGTGTTGTACCCCAGAGTTACTCGAGACAAGCTGAAACACAGAACACTCCTGTTAGATGCAAGGAACGCCTTTGCCAACTATAAAGGTACTCAAACAGCAGAACAGGCCTTCAGGAAAGGCTGAGGAATTTCCATCCTTAGAGAACATGGAATCATCAAGGTTGGAAGACACCTTGAAGATCATCTAGTCCAACCAAGATAGTCAACACTGGATGCAATCCTGGGCAACCTTACCACGTGGAACTGACTGTGACTGGGAGGCTGATGGTCCCTTCCAACATAAGTTATTCCAAAATTAATAACCACTCTAAACCAGATTAACTTCAGCAGAAATTTGAGATCCTTTTACTTCCTTGACACTTTCCAAATCCTCTAAAACACTTGGTAGTAGAAGTAAATTCTATGTTGTCTTGTAACAAACTGGATTTCTCTTTTCTGGAGAAAGGAGCTTGCCTGGCTTGGTTTTAATTAATCCTCTAATCCATATTTACAGGATTAATTAAAAAACAAACAAACCCCCCACACAGCACCAACTCTATTACCATAAAAGTTGTCAGAAATGCAAATGGAAATTTCAAAAGCTATGCCACAGTGGAATCCAATCCAAGTCTCCCAAGTACATGAGCATTTTGGTGTACCACGAGACAAACTGGAGGTCAAGTGAGAGCATGGCTTGTGGTCTCCTCAGCTGCTCTCTGCAGCCAGCTCCAGAACTGCAGTTATGCTTTGGCATGGCAAAAGTCACCAAGTGCTTCAAAGTGTGAGTGCACAACCACCATGGAAAAGGAGTCTGGCACCACAAGTCCATTAAGCTGATGGGGGTGTGGTGGTGTGCAAAGTCATGGGAAATGTTTTCTCTGAGCTTTGCTAAATACTAATAAATGCACCTTGTTTTATTCACATTTTTAGTGGATACAGGGGACTAATATGAGACGCAAGGACATCCTAACAAAAGTAAGAAGTCTTTAGCTTCAACATTACAGACTTGCATCCAATCACACCTGTTTCCATTCTCAAATTTAATTAGCTGAAAAAAATTAAGGTAAATAAGTGGAACTCACTATATTCTTTTTAAAAAGCTACAGTAAAGTTTTCCCAGATATTTGTGTAATAAAAGCAAACAAAACCAGTTGAAATGTTTTTCTGCAAACAGGCTTTCTGTGTACCAAAATACATAATACCAAAAGGACAACAAAGGATAAAGTCTTTAAAAAATAAAACCCAAAAATTCAGCTACAATATTACTGCAGTCAAGACCATTCCAGGCTTTGAGTCTTCTACTTTTCAAACAGAATTCAAATCTTTTAAATAATTCAAATTATGTTCAAAATTCAAGGACTGGTAGCTTTTTTTGTTTTATTATACATATATGTACACACATACACAGAAATAAATTTAAGTGGACATAGGATTAGGAAAAAAGGCAGCCCAAAGAAACATCAGTATCTGTATTTAGTGGAATAATCCTTTGGTGATACCACCAAACCTCGACCTTTGCGGGCTCCTCTGTAAACAGTTTCTATAATGTCAATCATCTCCTGCTTATCTTCCATTGCCCAGTTGATCTTGTTGTTATTACCTGTACCTAAGTCAATCATGATGTGTTTGTTCCTTTAAGGAGAAAGAACAAAAAAACCCAAGTTAATATGGTATTCAGAATTACTGTGGTTTCCAAAAGAAACCTCCTTTCCCCCCCCAAAATGCTTTGTAGGATCAAAGGAAGCCCTTATAACATAGAGAGGCTTGCAAAACAAACATTAAAGGAAGAGTATCCACTCCTTTCACTCAAGCTGACATTTTACTGCCAATTTTTAAAGCAAGAATAAGGACTCCAAACATGCCCCCAAAATGGCTACTCAGTGCAATTATCCTTCAGCATATTCTTTATTGTTTGCATTTCTTTCCCACTACTGTCTATCTCCAGAGAGACTTCCATGCTTGTCAGTAGAACATTTTATCTCATCAATGTAGAAACCTTAACTCCAAAAAAACCTTATTACTTCTGATTTATCTTGAAAGCAAGTTTGGCAAGCTTGACTGCTGTACTACTACAGTATTCTCTACAGGAAGTCTGAGATTTAAAACTAAGAATGGATAATAAACCCAGTTTTCTGTATCACTAATTTGCACTCTATTATCAAACACTGTTACCAGGCTAATTGGAAAACAAGCCATTTTCCTATTTAATCAGTTTTCTCTTTTGTTGAGCAATGAAAACATAGGCATCAGTGTGCAACTAGGCATTTGGAAATGATCTGCTGGGACACTGTATTTGACAAACAGAAAGTTTAAATGAGTTACATTCTAGAACCATCACATACCTGAAGAAAAACATGACAGTACAGGGATCATACAATTCGTACATCTTGTTGAAGTCCGGTACTTCAGTGATGTCCACCAGATAAATAACAGCAAAGTTTTTAACCTAAACAAAACAGGACATACAAAAGTGATATATATTACTGATTAAAAGACATAAGCTTTCATTACTGTAACATTTATTTTCCAAATTATTAAGTCATAAAATCAAAATAAACAGCCTTGCTTTTATTTTTAACCACAACAACCAATTAACATGTAAAATATTTTTAAATATAGCCAAGAAGCTCATTTCACATCTACTGTCAACTGGAAAGACACTATGCTAAATCAACATCCAGAGAAACAAATGCTCTTTAAATAGAACTGAGAACTCACAGTGACATGCACAGCTCTAAACAAGCAGAATAACTGCTTTGTGCAAGCCAAGCTGACACATTTTGCCTCTGCCATCAGCTGCTTATAGACTTCAGAAAATTAATGATCTACAATGCCCTGGTGCCTGCCTCCAAGCATTTTTCCCCCTCTATAACATCCAATTTGTCTAACAAGACTCATTAAATGGAAATGAAACTTGTAATTTAATTTAAAAACTGGTATTTTTTGAGAGGTGCAAAGCTAAAACTTAAAAGTGTAATTGCTAAAGACATAAGACCTTGGTGAGAAGCTATTGTCTGGACAATTCTGGTAAAACTGGTTTTCATTTTGCAGAGCTACTCAGATGCACAAGAATCCCTGCCCTCTAGTGTCACAGTCAATGCCTTCATTCCTGCCAGAAAACCACCTCACATCTGTGTTTCCTAGACATAGCATACTTGTCATTAAGTGGGGAAGTTTTGGTTTCTAAACTTAGCTCATACATGCACAGTAGAAATTAACACACTCACACACATTAAGTTCTAAGTCAGAACTCACCCAAATTGCACAAAGCTTTAACTGTAAGGTATAACATCAAATGCTCACGCACTACACCATGAGTGCACAGTTGTGCCTCCCCATCCTTAGTTACATGCTAACACAATTTTGGTCCCTCCCATTTGACTGCCCAGAATTACTAGCCTGAGGTTAACACTTGTGGTCTAAGATATCACTGCTCATGACAGTATTGCCCACTTGTTAATTTTGCTATTAAAAGTCTGAAATGCTATGATGAATATAATATCTGACTGATGGAACAATTTTTTATTTTAGTTCACAGAGCAGGATTAGTTTGTATGAGGAAAAATATGATCTATTGTATGGCCTGTATGTAGACATTCTAGCAGGCACTTTAACTGAGAAAGTATGGAGATTTTTATTTACAAAAAACCCTCAGAAGCCCAGAGTAAATATATTTTTATGGACTTCTTCTTCAAGACAGTTTCAAAATTATAAAAAATAATCACACTTCAAGAATGTAAGGAAGTATTACTATCAAATAAAGTAAAATCTCTTCTGGAGTGAAACAGCATTTAAAGCTTTTACTGTGCTTTTATGGAGCCAGTTATAGTCCTAGATTCAGTAAATATTCTAATGAAAACATCTCATTTAAGCCATGTTCTAAATCAGGCAAGAGGTAAAAGCTCTGTAAACTAAATTAGTCATAATATCAAACCCTCTGAAGGGATCCTTCACACCCATTTAAATTTTACATTAAAGAGTTTTAAGAAGCTTAATGGGATGTTCAGAGCCCACATAATTTAGCTGAGAAGTGACTGAAGTTACTTCCTGGTGAGCCCTGGCAGGCAAAAGACAGTTGTGGGGGTTTTGGTCCTTTTTTTAGAAAACAAAACACCTGAGGAGCCCTTTTCATTTTATCCTATCATCACTTCTTCCACCCTGCTGGCACTTTTAGCATCAGCAGCACACCTTCACCATGTGGGGAAATTTCTACATGTTCAGCAATTTTGACAGAGCACACAATCTTTGAACAATTACTTAATTTGGAGCTTGGAAAATTATTTTAAAGTAAACCTAGTTTAATAAAACATTCCTAGGACCTGTTTTGTTCAGTGAAAGATTAGCCCAAGGAGATTTAGATGTTGCACCAGAATACCACTCCAAAAGCACTCCTAAACCAAAATTTTACTTCCGAGAAGCCTGTACTCCAGGTAGTGCTGGAACAACAACAACAAAAAAAAACCCTTTTAAAGTTTGACATTATATGCATTCTATTTGCTGTTGCAGAACCAGAAATGCTTGTCACTAGCAGTGATTATCAACAGCCTAGAATTTCATACAAGAGAAACAGACTATACAAGCCTTAAATTGTTATATAAATCTTACTAAAAAGACTGGATTACTCAAATCACCTTTGCACAGCTCATGTGCAAGTCATCACCATAATCCAAGCATCCAAAACATTAATTAAAGCTTCCTTCTCTCTGACCTCCTTTTCTAGAAGTGAAACTGATGACAGTCACCTGCTGAAAAGCTCATATGAAGTTTATAGCAGACCTTAAAGCTGGACTCAAAAGTTTGAATTATAAACTTTAAAAGTGGCTCTACTCTTTACCCTTCGTTTTCCTAATTTCAAATCTGGCAAGATCACTAATCCAAAATGAGTTAGCGTGTAAGCACATTGAATGAGGGTGTGCTTTGTTGAGTTTGGACACTGGCTGTCAAGGATAGCAGCCAGGAGAATGGGATTCAGGCCTAAGGAAGGACTGGATAAACACATGGGGAGGGTGATGCACAAGAACTGCAGTGCCCTATTTAATGTTAAGGGGTTCTGCCAGGCTGAGCAAGCTTGTCACCAAGAGACATTTTATTTCAACACGAGAAAAAGAAAAGCCTTGCAGAGTTATTCAAATGTCTCTTTTGCACAGCATTGACCCGTTTTAGAGCCTGAAGAAACAGTTCCAGTCTCAGACACAATACTGGAGCCAAGACAGCAGCAGTACAGAGCAGCAGCAGAGCCAGCTCACACACAGCCAGCTCTAATTCACAAAGCTTGAGCTTAGGCTTCAATTTAAGCAAAAGCAATGGAAGTATTCATGAATTCAGACTGCTGTCAATGTGCATGGGTTGTGGAGACAAACCAAAGGTGGGCCTCTCCCCACTGGGACGTGAATCCATTGCTCAGACAGAGCTGTCAGCTCAAAACCTACATTCCTGTACAAAACAGGCTCCGCTACCCTGTCAAGGCAGTGGTTGCCAGCAAGTTTTCTTTCTGACTTGTGAGTTGTAACTGAGGATACAATATGGAGACCTAAGAACAAGAATAAAATGCAACTCTGAGTAAGCAAACCCGCCTAAATACAAGCAGTTGCAGTTGTTATAAAGGAGACTACACTGAGTTTGTTAATATAAAGCAAAATTCTACTGTAAAGACAATATGAAAAAAAACCTTGTGGTATTTTAGAAGTTGAACATATAATAACACAAGTTTATTCTAAAAGTGCTTAACTTCATAACATACACTAAATACAGTACATTTGTTGCAGTAAGCCAACTGCTTTCTGAAGAAAAATAAAATCAAAACTCTAGTGAGAGACCTCATTTTGGACAGCACGTCACTTTTGCAACAACTGAAGATAAAAGTGTTTTCAGAGACAGTATTAACTGTTTCTGCACTCCTGACTTCCTTTATCTGTCTTCCAGTTCAAAATTTTCTCTGCCTTACAAGGCCATTGGAGCTGCTGTTCGTGGGGACAGGGTAGAGTAGGAAACTTAAGTCAAACAGCAGCATGGATTCAAAATTTTATTACTCGCTTTCACAGGTTAGGCTTCAATTTTGCTGGTTGTTCTCCCCCTTCTCCCCAGTGATGGTAGATTCAAAAATCAGTCTAATAATCTGCATTACTGAGCACACATGTAGAAAACCCAGAAGTACACTACTGCCTAGGCACAGTTACAGGCTGTTTTAACACTTCACAGAGCTGTATCTGCCTGAGGACTACTATGAAATCTTTAAACGGAACGGCTCAAGACTATAAAGCAGAGGAATCTATAGGACTTTTAACATCAGATAAAGACTCTGTATCCTATCTTCATGAAGATCACACACTTTGCTAATAAACAGGAAACACAGACGTAGGAAAAATCATATGGCATAGGGCTCATTTGTCCTCTGAAGTTCTCCCCGACTTTCTTCATTAACAATATCTCTAAAAAACAAATACATGCATTCCTACAACATGAGATTGACACAGAAATGTGATTCATGACCAAGATGAATGACAAAAATAATGAAGTTTCTTGAAATTTCTGTCATAGGTAAGTAATACTCTTCTTTTTTTTTCATTGTTAAGATTTCAGTTGCCTTTGAAAAGCAAACCTTACAGTCCAAATATCTAAGGAAATCTGAAACAAGATCTAAGATTCCATCTTCTTATCTTCCTAGCCAGTTTCTAGACTATTTTTTTCTATTTAGAAGAACAGAACAGTTCTTTATGGATAAGAAACTCATAGGAAAAAAAATACAGGATCTGAGACTGGCTTTTGCAACAAATCACTCGAGTTGAAGGTGGCTGGCAGACTTGCATTACTGAACTGAACAGAACAAGTACAAACTTCAAAGTCTGTACCAAAGATATTTATTTGAATTTTTTTTCTTGCTAATTATGTTGTAAGTTTAGGTGATAAATTTCTAGGGCAAAGAGAACATTATACTGCCAAGAGCAATACTTGCAGCTAATAATTTTGAAAACTACAGACATCAGTAAATGGATTAACTTTGCTCAACTTTTAGTTACAAACACCAGTAGCTAAAATACCAATATGCTTTTTTTTATAGGTATCTCTTTCTCTGTCCCACCTTCTTTCCCTCTCTCACTTTTCATGTTCCTTTAGCAGAAATGCAGAGACACTACTTATGTTTGAGGAAAGGCCACAGCTATTCACACTTCTGATTATGGTTAAATAAATGCACAACTTTTGAACAATTCTCCCTAATTCACACTCATTCAATACAACAGTTATCTGATTTACACTATTCAGTGTTAGATAAAACATTTCTTAAACAAGATGTATTAATTTAGCAAACCAATCCCTGTATTTCAGGGGATAGGGTTTTATAATTATGAGTTTCCTTTAAAGAAAAGAAAGAAGTGTATTTTTAGAAAAGGTCTCTAAGACAAAATTTTTGAAACTCAATTCTTGTTTCAATCAGTGTTTGATTGAAACCTTGACAAAGCAAAAAAAAAATCTAACATCTTACAATTATGGTTTGTTTTGACATTCAGTGAAACCTTCTTTTTCATGTAACATTGGAGAAAAAAACCCAGTAAACTGCAAGTGGGGCACATTTCAGTGAAAATAATCTACTTTGTACTTTCATACAGCACTCTAGTTTCTTTTTCCCCAAAAGGATTCAAGCAGAAAAAAACCCTGTTTTCCTGACATAAAGTATAGGAAACTCAAAAATGTACCTCCCAAAACCATGCTGCAGTCTAAAGGACTATTGCACCAGGGTAACAAATGTAAAACATGGCTACATCGTCTTCAAATGTAGCCTGAAATTAGGCACATTAACATTCTGTATTATTCTCTAGTATAAACACCTGTACAATTGGAACTTTTACTCACTCTTTAAAACAGCAGAGATCCAAACATGGCTTGTAAGCAAGAGGATGAGGTAGGATCTCCCTCTTTAATTTGCCATTTCTGCAGAGGGAGATTTTTAAATAAGAAGTTACTTTGTTCTTTCTTCCCCCAGTCACCCCTAGCTGCCAGCAGGTCTGCCAAACTGCCAAGCATCCTGCCACAAGTCCACACTTACAGTATCTGAGCATAACACTCCCACCAGGGTGAATACAAAACAACTGAATTAAAACATGTCACAACTCTTTACAGCATATTAGACATGCTAATATGTCTTAACAGTTGGCTGTGGGTAGAGATCTTTCATCGTGGGGATTTTCAAGATACATTCAAATTTAATTTAAAAAAACTTTAGAAGACAAAGGATCATACCACAAAAACAACTCCATGTCAAGCTATGCAGCATGCACAGAATTTTATATAAAGGCAGTGAAATTGTGGATGTCCCATTCCTGGCAGTGTTCAAGGCCAGGTTGGATGGGGTCCTGAGCAATCTGGTCTAGTGTAAGATAGAGCAGGAGAGTTGGAATTAGATGATCTTTAAGGTCCCTTCCAAGCCAAACCATTCCATGACTTCTGTAATAGCTGGCACCTTTTCCTACCAAAGTTACCATTTCTGATTCAGATTTTTTTGTTTCTTTCTTCATGTGGTTCAGTTAAAGAGCTGTCAATAGTCTACATCTATCGCTACCTTTAGCAAATATTTGAAAAGGTCAATTATAGTTTACTGTGTATTTTAACAGTCTAATTTTTCCTACATATGTATCTTTCTTAAACAAGTGACCAGCTGTTGGTAAACATTCAGTTTCCATCTGAAAACAGCTTAGGAGTCTGGCTCTTAAAATTTAATTCAGACCGTGCAAATTAGTGGAACGCTATTGGTCTCCACGGATAACATCAGTGACACATTAATATCACAGATAGATTAATCAGAATAATACCAATAACAGATTAATCCACACCATCCTGCACATTTTTAGCACCTCACCATTTTCAAGAGCCGAAATGAAAGTAACTTTCCAAGTTATTCGAATGGAAGCCTGAAGGTACTACACATTTGCATTGTAAATGAGAATGCTGCGTTGCGTGGAGCCGCAGCTGCCCTACCACCGAGCATTGTTTCTGCCCGAACGCCGAAGCTCAGTCAGTGACGGGTTATCAACAGGCCGCAACCTCGACTTCCGAACATCTGAGGTGCTCTTTCCGCCCCCCAGAACACTGCACACATCAGGGCAGCCGCTAACTTTAGGAGACACTCGTGAAAGCAAACCACGCAGCTTTCCCGCTGCCTCCTAAAGCCTGGGTACCTGTGCAGAACCGCAGTTATACCCTGCCCCGGGCTCCACACAAGCCACGGGGAACGCTGAGCGCAGAATGAGCACAAAGCCCCTGTTTACCTTCTCGGCGATGCTGTACAGGACCTCATCCATCTTCATGCACGTGGGGTCCCAGTCGTGCCCGAAGCGGATCACCACGACCCGGTCCTCCTCCGACAGGATGGCCTGGTCCACCTGCCACCCATTGTGCAAGTGCGGTAGCATGTACGACNACGGGCGGGACGGGGCGGGACGGGGCGGGACGGCCGCTGATCCCGACGGGAGGAGAGCCCGCTGCCCGGGAAACGCGGGTGCGTCCCAAAGGGTCACTCAGTGGTGCCGCTGGCCAGGGACACCCGCGGCCCCCCTCGCAGGTGGGATGTGGAGCAATGCCGTGGGGATCGGTGATGCCGGGTAGCACGGGGAGGAGGGAACAGAGGTCATCAGAGCCCAGATCTCCGTCTCTCTGCTACTGACCACTCTATGATGTTAATACATTCCCTGTACCTCCGCGGACGGGATTTGATCAAAGCGGTATGCTCAGAGAAGCTGTAGATGACCCATTTCTGGAAAAGTTCAAGGCCAGGTTGGACGGGGCTCTGAGCAACCTGGTACAGCGAAAGGTGTCCCTGCCCGTGGCAGAGGGGCTGGGTCCGGATGATCTTTAGCTCCTTTCCAACCCAGCCATTCTGTGTGTCTGTGCTGTTGCACCTCCTGGTTGTGGAAGGTTTTTGTCGGTGTATTCACCCACAGCGATGACAAATTTCGCGTCCCCACGGCAGCCCGGCCCCAGCCGCTCCCAGACTCGCACTTGGCGGACCGTGAGCGCTCCCGGCGCTCTGGCCACCGAAATGCCGCCACGGAGCGCACCGGGCAAACGCTCCGGTGGAAGTGGTCAGCAGCGAAACCAGCACATTTCAGCACTGGCTTCCAGAATCGAGCTGGCCATTGGCACAGGCCATCCCAGACCGATCTGTTTCCTTAACTCCACAGTAGACACTCATTTAAAAGGTTAGCTTGCAGCAGGCAGGGAGAAAAGCTTAGTTTCCACTATAAAAATTCCACACAAGCTGCAGCTTGGGCTGTAGGGAACGATGTGAATTTGTGGCAAATAACTTTGCCCCACAATTGCTGAGCTCTCCAAAAACTATCCAAGTCCTCGTTTTGCTTTATCGGCTTTTTAGGACGTCCGGCGGCGGCAGAGGGAGCCCGGTCTGACTGCGGACAAGAGCAGAGGCAGCGGGGCGGCGATCCCCGCGCCCGAGGCTCCCGGGAAGCCGCCGGCCCGGAGCCGGGCAGGGCGGGGTTAAGCGAGCGGGGCTGGGCAGCAGGGGCTGTGCCCGGAGCAGGAGCTGTCAGCTCCGCCTCCCCCAGCTGCCGCTGTGAAGGGCACGTCGTCCGAAAGAAACCAGCCCTGGTTAGTGCTTTGGTTGTTCTTCAGGTAATCAGTCTTCTTCTTTGGAAGAAGTTAGTGGGAGAAATTTATCCTGGATAACGCAGGCTGTTAACTTTAGTTGAAAACTGAGCTAGGGAAAATTACGTAGGTTTGTTTTGCTGTGATTTGGGTAAGTCCAAAGTCATATAGCAGTGCTGGCCATCAAATCTGTGAGTAGGGAGTCAAGCTCCACAGAGGAAATAAGGCCAGCTTCAATTAGCGCTGAAATTAGTACTTAAACGTAGTCCTTCTTATTTGCCCCATTGTCTCAATCTAAGTCATATTTTCTAAGTTTTCTGTGCAATGCCAAGACCAGAACTTAGTACACTTACTTTATATCAATGAGTTACATATGATTATGACTACTGACCTACATGGAAGCATCTAGTCTTATATAAATACAAATAGAGTAGAGACAACTTAAAACAAACAACTTTGTGATACTGCAGATGATACTAGACCAAAACCAAAATTGTCATATCCTTAACAGGTGTTACATTTAGGACACTGGACAAGACATCTGATAACTGAATAATTATGTTCAGGAGCAAAGCATTCAGTCTCTTGAAACTGATTCCCTTGATGTCTGGCCAGTCAAATTTGGCTTACAAATTTATTCATCCAGTTATTGCTTCTCATGGACATCGCTGTCACAGAAGTGTGATTTACAAACAAAGGTACAGGACACACCCATGTAGTGCTGGAAGACGAACAATAAATTCTGAGACAAAGGTTGGTATCTGGGAACCCCCTTCCTTCTGCAAGGTATCTTTAAGTGGTTTTAGTTTCCTGCTATCCATGTGATTTTTTAAGATTGTGCCTGGGATGAGCAGAACACCAGTTCTTGAACCAGTGCTGCAGGTGATGAATGGATCATGTGTGCATCAAACACGGCTGGAATGGTGGCTGGCTCAGCATGCCCACACTCATGGAAAGATCCACCACATGCCACTAGCCTGTTTCTAATGTGCCAGGTGGTTTGTTCATAGGTAGAGGCTTCCTCATGAGTCACCTTTCTGCTTGCGATGTTAGGAAGTGGTTCCAAAATTAAAGAAGGTGTGGGTCTGCCCATCATGGGTGGTGTGTTGTAATGGGGGAGGAGGAGGTGGTGGTGAAAGCCATTGGAGTGATACAGTGCTGCCTCACTGGCATCCACCAGTCACTTGGTCGTGTCTGGTTCCCAGTTTTCCCTGCTTAACAGCATAAGGTTTATCTGTCATCCAGGATTATCAGGTTCTGATCACTGTTTAAGCTGGACAACACCATCACAATATGACATCAACTCCTCTTTTATTCTATGCATCATTCATTCTGGAACACAAACCTAGTTTATCGTAGTGATGGTGTGTGATTCTCTTAAGAAATGCAGACTACACCTGGGAAATCTGCGCAATTTTCACAACCATGTGGGGCTGACAACTTCAGGTGGCAAAAAATAGGTGAGATGTATATAAAAACATGGTCTTCCTTTGCATTTTGGTTGCCCTATTTATCTCATTGCTCTGTTTGCTGCTGTTAAGGACCAGATGGTATTATCAGAGACATTGTGGTAGACTGCTGACATGTCCTAGCATGGAGGCCCCTTCAAGCCCATGTACAGCAGCTGACTGAAACTGAGGCAGAAATGCATATCAAGGCCACAATAAAGCAGCAGCACTGGTGTCCAGATTGTAAGCATTTAATAGACACAGTTGGGATAAGTCTGAATTTGTTCAGGACAAGGGTAAATATGGTTGGCAAAAACTTCAAATCTACATTGGCACCTTTTTGTCACAGGTTTGCGTTCTGGTTACTCACAGAAGGCTTTTGTGAGAGGAGTGAAGCAGCAGGACACCTCTGCCCAGCACTGTATGCCCAGAATAAATCAGCATACTGCTGTGGAAAATTGTTCTGATTCAGTTATCACAATATCAAGTTTCTGCACACAAGTCTAGGACATAGAATGGGATGGAGACCAAAAGTCAGTGGAGCACAGCAAAAAGAACTGTAGGAAATTAGGCACACCTATTAAGATATGCAGCAAATCTTCAACTACCATTTTTGCCAATAAGAGGTTAAATTAGGTGTTTGGTTTTCTGTGGAGCCCCTGTCTTATTGCAGAGTGCAATGCATTTGCAGGAGTGTTGTAGAAAGGACTGGGCTCAAAACTCTCAGGGCAGAGGAAAGTTCTAGCATGAAGGATTGTGTTGTCAGTGAGTATCTAGTGCTCTTCCTCACTGGTTCATATAGGCAGGGGTGTGCTAAATTTGGTATGAGGTAAGTTCAGGTACAGATCTGAATGTTTGAAACAATGAAGGCAAGCAGTCTAACAGCTATCCAACTTCACTGTGCAAATTTGTTAGATCTAAACCATCCTTGGCAGATGTTTTTCAGACCCATCTGGGCCTCAGTGCCACTCTACATTGCCTGTGGCTTCACCAACCATAACCAATAGGGAAGAAACCTTGAGTAAATTTCTAGTGGCCTCTGTTTCATGGCACTGCTTATAGAAAGGCATTGGTGAGTAAGCTACCAGAAAAGCTACTAGAGTTATATGAAATCAATACTGATTCAGGACCAAAATGAAACTCTTTGAGAAGAACACCCTGTAGGACAGGATTTTGATGTAAGAGTGTGGATATTCCTTGGTGTTATAGTTTAAAGCAGCACTTGGTAAAAATACTTGGAAGTTGTGTGACGTACCACACTAGTAACAAGTGACTGTGGATTAAAAGCACTATTGAGTTCCATCAGTCTCCTGATTTACACATGTGAATTTAAATGATAACTTTTAAAAGAACTTTTTAAAAGAACGTCATTGCTCCTTTCAGGGTGTTTTCCTAAATAAAGGAGTATTTCTTCTGTTCCCCTGTCACAGGTCATGGCAGAAGAAGAGTTGCCAGGTGTTTTGATTCTGGATATAGGAGGAACTCATGGCGTGCTAGAAAATCTTGCAGCACTTCTAAAGAAACACTTTCACCTTATCACCATGAAGGAATTTCTTGGAAACAAAGAAGAAATGAGCAAAAAAATCCAATCTATTTTTGTGTTTGAGTGCAGGCCAACTATTGACCGTGAGCTTCTAGAAAGCCTGCCTAATTTAAAGGTAATTGGAAACTCTGGGGTTGGAGTGGATCACTTAGACTTGAAAATGATCTCGAGTTTTGGTGTAAAAGTGACCAACACCCCACACGCTGTGGCAGACTCAACAGCAGACATAGGAATGGCCTTGATGCTGGCTTCTGCCAGAAGACTAATCGAAGGTAATCTTTTAAATTTTCCTGATCCTACTACTTCTTCCTAGCTACTTCTTTGGCATATCTCCCTTTTGCTGTGACAGAGTGATGAATGATGTCTGAATCAATATTTAGGATGCCTTTACAGGGGAAAAATTTCAGAGGCCTTAACTTTCAGAGGCATCTACTTTTCCTATGTCCCACTTCTTTTTAGGGCAACAGTGACAAGAGTAAGGCTTTCATCTAAATTATGCACTTGAAAGTCTTGTGATATCCTGTTTGGAATAATGCTTGGGGCTTATTCTTCTCTGGTTGTTCACTGGGTGGGTTGTTTATAGCTGTAAAAACTGAATACAAAGTGCATGCAAACTGAATGTCACCACTTTCCACTTCCCCTTGAAAGAAGCATTAGGAGCTACAGGAAGATACAAAGTATCCACACACACATCTCCAACTCTAGAGCAGTAATTAGTATAAATTCTTCTTTTTCCTGCTTCTGTGATGAGTTTGTCTAAACCAATGGGTTGTATTTCCTGAAGAGCATCAGCATTATTTTTGAAATAGATGGTAATCCTTTTGACAAAGTTATTTCAAAGTGTACCACCAGCATCAGTTTGTGTCCCTGAAAGCAGGTTCTTTCCCCACATCCTTGCTATGCAGTGCCTTTCTGGGGAAGGAAGGTGTCAGTAGAGACTATCACAAGAAGCTACTGCCTCTGTCTTCAGGGACTCATGGTCTTGTCACTGCTGCTCCACCCTGACCATGAAATAACATCTCTTTCCCCACGATTTCTCACTATTGCATCTTGTTGAACCTCAGGTTCTTGGTATAGAAACTCACAGAGACCCCTGGCTGAGCTGGAATGTGAAACTTTCACTCCTATTCAAGCAGTGAGGCTGCTTTAGGTTGTGATCCAGGGCAGAAATGGTGAGATTTACCCCAGCTAAAAAAAGTGAAGTCAGTGCTTGCAGGGTGGTGTAAAAGAAGCTTTTTTTGATCTTCCAAGAAAACACACCAGCTGTGGAAGAGCTAATTCCAAGAAGTCATTCCTTCCAGCACAGTACCCAGCCAGGATCCCACTTTGTTACTGGCTTCAGGCCTCGGTGCAGGAATTGGCACCATCCAGGCCCTTCTATAAACTGGTCAAAATCAACAAAGGTGTTTTGTAAGGGGTGCTCCAGAGCCCCACTGCTGTGATGGTGGTAAATCTTTTCTTTCCCCCAAGCCTACATTTCTGACTGATTTGTACCCATTCAGCATGTATTTACACGCAGGCTGCCAGATTGCTGTGTGTCCAGACACTAAATATTTTGCTGTTGACTGGCTGGGAGTGGAAGTAACCAGAGCGACACTTGGGATCATTGGGATGGGCAGCATTGGATACAAAGTGGCTCAGAGAGCCAGAGCCTTCAACATGAGGATCCTGTACCATAACAGAAACCGGAGGTAAAGACATCTGGTTTCTGCCTTTAACTGTCCGGGGGCAGTGATGGAAGCCACAGCTCTGCTCTGTCCCTGTCCTTCCTATGCACTTGTGGCGGTTGGGAGCAGTGTGACAAGCACCAGTGTGCCACCACTTCCTCATTTGGGCTTCCTCCCACTTCCCTCGGGAAGCAGTTCCCACTCACCCCTGCCCTGGTTAGCCAGTTTGAAACAAGGGCCATGTAAGCATTCTGGAGATGTTGTCCAAGCAAACCAGGTCTTGTGCCCTCGTGGTGTTCCCCTGTCCTGTCAGACTCCTCATCAGGCTTCTAGCAGCATCCCTGTTCCTCCCAGCCAGTCTCCTCAACCTAGCCAGATCACTCATCATACCAGCACCAATGACAAAGGTCTTAATTTCTCATGGATTTGTTGTTCCCCTTCTTTCACACTTCACTTTCTCTTCGTTTCTTTTCAACTCCAAGTCCTAACTGGCATGTCAGGCAAGGAATGACTCCACCGGGATTGGCATGGACACAGGAAAGAAGAGTGGGGTCTGACTGCATCCCCAGTCTCCTAACCTGATACTGCCTGTGAGCTTTGCTTTCACACATATGTCACTCCTCCAGTGTCCCACCACTTCTTTAGCCTCTTGCTCCCTCTAGCCTACATCCTTTCTGCATCCATTCCACCATCTCTGCCTATCAATGACTTACTCTTTATGTTGGCCTCAAACCTCTGTTTCTGTGCTGTTTGGGAACTCTTCTAGGGCTGATTGATTGTTAAACTCAGTTAGAAATAGTTGTGTCAATTTGGGTGTGTGTACATTTTTCCTTCAGAAAAAAGGAGGAGGAAGAGGCTGTTGGTGCCAACTACTGTGCAAAGATGGAAGAGTTGCTACAGCAATCTGACTTTGTTATGTTGGTTGTGAACCTGACTCCTGCGACTCACAAACTGATTGGGAAAAAGGAGCTGGGGCTGATGAAACCCACAGCTACTCTCATAAACATCAGCCGAGGTAGGAGGATCTGAAATCACTGTTTGTGACTCCACACTTAAGGCTGTGTTTTGTCTAATGGTGTTAACATTCCCCTCTCCAGCCTCAGACTGTGATATCCCTCTGTTGTTTGAGTCATGAAGTAGCTGGAAGTCTACAAATGGGTGACTTATGTGGATTATATGCTGTATCTTCAAAGGCCCCATGGAAATTAGAGATGCTCAGCAGACAGTTGGTTCTCTTCAGCCTTATCCTAGAGAGAGCAGTTTTTAGTGGAAATAACTGAAAGGTTTATCGTCAGCAAGGGAGAACAGGGTGCAAGGGAAAACATTAAGTAACATTTGGAAGAGCAATGCAGAAAGGAGGCCTCACATGGAATGACAGATCTGTTGGCACTGAACAAGCATATGAGAGAGATCATCATTTAATGTAAACAAAGCAGAGATAAAAGAGTAGAAAGTCTACAGAGATTAAATGATTTGTCTATAATAATACAGGAAGTGTCAAAATAAGGAAGACTGAAACTGGTCTCATCCTAGGAAAAGCCTTATGCAGTGGACCATAATCATACTATAATTAAAGATTAATAAATAAAATCTTGATTTGTGTGGTTAATGATTATTAGAAAGGCATTCTACTTTCTAACAAGATGAAGATCCTATAATTTTTTCACTTGACTCTGGAGACCTTTTCCCCTCCTAGGTAAAAGCATGTTCATTAACTCATCAGGATATCAAGATTTCATTTCAATGCAGGTGCAGTTATTGATCAAGATGCATTGGTAGAAGCTCTCCAGAATAAGGTTATTAGGGCTGCAGCTCTGGACGTGACATACCCTGAGCCTCTGCCAAGGTAAAGAAACTTGTTTCCCATTCTGTTAATCTGAAATGTTTTAACTGCGTTCAAAGTGTGCTCATAACCTTGAGCCCCACGGGGAGACTAATTGTGTAAAGACAAAACCTCAGCCTGTCTTGCACAATCATAAATATCAGGAAGTTATTCTCCTTTCCATATCTGTCAGTTCTTTGTCAGCCTGACGGGCCAGGCCAGGAGTGAGACGGATGGAGAGGAAGAAGAAATGTGTAAGCAAGCATCCCACAGCTTTGTGCTTTGGTCTTAATGTGCCATTGCTATTTCCTGAGGTTCAGTTCTTCACAACCAGCATGGGATAGCATCAGAGTAAGTTCCCTGTGTAATACATTGTGTTCTTTCTGTTTCTTCCAGAGATCACCCTTTATTAACCTTGAATAATGTCATCATAACCCCGCACATTGGCACCGCGACAGTCCAAGCCATCCGTATGATGGCAGAAGAAGCAATAGCAAACATGCTGGCTGTTCTCAATGGCCAACCCATTCCAAGTGAAGTGTTTCCCAAATGATGAGTGCCAGATGATGCCACCAAATCTCCTGTGTATGAGAAGGCACTATTTCTTACCACTTTTAAGCTAAAAAAAAGCTACTCATTCCTGCATTGCTCATGATGATGCTGCGAAACTGTCACCTTACTAGACTTGATCTGTTCTGTTACTTACAATTCTGAAAAATAAAGTGGAATTAATAAAAGAGATTTGTTTGAAGATTTTAACTGAGCATTTATGCATTTTCACCCCAGGACAGATATCTTCAGTCTATTTTGATGAATACCCATCTTCTGTTCCCAGTTCTTGCTGCTATGTAACAATAAGCAAGTGCATCAGGCAGTTTGTGTAACACTCTCAAATCTGTTGAAAATCAATGAGCATTGATTCCCTGCAGAAGTTTGACTGTATCATGAAACACTTCTCAGCCAGTATTGCAATATTCTCTTTTTATATGCAAACACTGAAGAAATTTTCTTTGACGTGGTCATAGGTCTAAGGTTTCCTAATGTAAGAAGAGCCCATGTCAAAGCAAAGCCAATTGTTGAAAAAGTGTCTTTATTTTTCATGAGGGGATCCTTTGAAAACCAAAATAAATCCCAAGAGATTTAGTTCCCCCATGCAGAAAAAAAGTATGCTTTTATCTTGACTGGCCATGAAAGAAGGTAGAATTACCATTTAAATCACATGGGTGAGGGCATAACCTAAAGCAAAATTAGTGATCAGTCCTGACTTGCAGCCCAGGGATAAGCTTTTTCTTACATTCTCCTTCCTATTAGCAATCAACAAATTCAGAAAATTCAGTGAAGTCATTGTCACCTCTATAAAGTCATGAAGCCTTTCCAGTATTTTGCAATATGGTCAGGCTCCCTGAAGGGATGGTAAAATTAAGGTCTAGTACAGGAAGTGTAGACAGGTCAAGAGTTAGACATTCAGTTGGAAATAGTGAAATAATGCTAACAAGGCAACAGAATTGCTACAGGATTGCTATTCCGAGACCTTCAGCCATTGGTCCCCACAGCTCTTCCCAAAATAGCTCTAGAAAATCAAAGGCAGCTATAAATAGTCTGTCAAAACCCCCTAATATAACTCAATTCACAGACCCTCTTGGGACCAGATGGTCAGTGATTCTGGGAAAAAAAATCAAACCAAATAATTTAGAGTGCATATACCCTTCTTGGAAAACGCTTGCCTAAGCATCTACTGTTTTGTTATTTTGTTAACTTAGGACAGGCTCAGGAAAAGGCTCTGGAGTCACTGAGGTCTCTTCAGGACAGGAGGCTGCAAAAATGTCTGCAACCAAGCATTTAAAAATTAACCTGATAACTCAAAGTTCATGATAAAGCTATGCAATTTACTTTTATGAAGTAGATTTGGTCCAACATTTTTCTAAACTATTTAGACAGGGTAATTTGTGATTTCAGGGTACCAAAGTAGATTTATTGCACTATTTACTGCAGACTATTGATGGTCTGAAACTAAGTAATTCATGAGAAATAAGTGCTGTGTTTTGAGCATGGTAGCGGTAATATGAAATCTTAGAGATCACGAAGGACAGAACTTGTTCAGACTGATTATGTGAATACCTCTGTGTGTGTGTGTGGACACCTGTGTGTATGAGTATAATTGGCAGTATTTTTAAAAGAGCTGCTTGCTTGTCTTGGTTTTCCTACATTCTGTGTGGTTGTCCTGGGGTGACATTATGATATGAAATAGGTTTCCCATTTAGTCTGCTCTGGAAGTCAGTTCTTGTGCCTTTAAACTGAGCCTGCGAGAGGGAATACAAACTGAGAGACAAATGTTCGTGTTCAAGGACACGGACAGGCTCTCGGGATACGCTCGGTGGCAGCGGGGGGTGGAGTACGCTCGCCTTCCAGCCTGCTCTCGACTCTTTTCTCCAGAGAGAGTTTTCCTGGGATTTTTGGATTTTTTTTCCTCTTTTCTTCTTCTCTTCAGGACGCTTCACAACATTGGAGCACATCGGGAGAGTTTTCTTCTCAGGCCCCAGTAGGGGCCCTCCGACAGCCCTGAGGAGGAGGATATAGACACTGACACCCACACCTATGGAAGGACTCTGAAAATCTTTCCAGGTTTCTCTCCACAGCGAGAGATTTTATTATTTAGCATTATTATTCTTTTCTGTGTGTTTTGTAAAATAAATAGTTTTTATCTCTTTCACTTTCCTCCGAGGAAAAAGAATTTTTTTCCTGAACCTGGTGGGGGGAGGGGTGAAGTGCTCCCTCTGCTTTTCCCTCAAGGAATATTTTCTTCCAAATTTGGCCAAACTGGCACAGTGGTTTGAAGGATCTCTTTTCACAAGTATCATGAAACAGGACATGGCAGTGATTATTTTTTAAAATGTCTGGAAATAATAACGTGTCTTTCTCCTGACACTTTGTGTCCTTCTTCTTTGTGCAGATCATGGAAGGAGGAAAATTACCTTGGCTTTTGGTAAATGGAATTGGTGGCGTACATGGGATACTGCATAGCCATGTGCCATTCCTGAAGAAACATTTTCACCTTGTCACCATGAAGGAATTTCTTGAAAATAAAAAGGATGTAGGTAAAAAGGTCCAAGCAATCTATTTGTGGTGGCACAAACCAGCCATCGACAAAGAGATCCTCCAGAGCCTGCCAAACTTGAAAGTCATTGCGAATTCAGGAGTGGGGATGGATCACCTGGATCTGAAGCTCATAGCTAGCTTTGGTGTGAAGATGGCTAATGTTCCACATGCTGTTTCCAACAGCACAGCAGATACTGGGATGGCTTTGCTGCTAGCATCTGCAAGAAGACTAGTGGAAGGTAACATCTCAATTCTTTTGTGGCTTGTAAAAATCATAAAAGATTTACCTGCCATTAATTTGACTTTTCTTAGAGAAACTACCAAGTTGTGATTTTTAAAGAAGTCACACTTTTCTTTCCAAGGATAGTGGCAGATGTGAAGAGGAAACCCAATATCTGGTGTTGTTCCCCATGTGACATTTTCAAACTCTTCATTGTTATTGGCAATAATTATTTTGATTGTTGACAAGGAACAGGGCAGTATTTTCATGAATCTAAAGCAGTAATAAACTTTTTGGAGAGATTACATCAAAAGGCTTTTTGTAATACAGTGAGAATAAATTGGAACATCATATATACACGTAGCAGGGAAAGATTATACATTAGGGAGTTACCTTAGCTATTACAAAATCATGTGTTTGTAACCATTAGAAGTGTGCTGTAGTAGCACAAGTCCAGACTCCTTTGCCTTGTTCCTCTGTGTTGGACTCCTTTAATTTCTCACATTTAGGTGTCTTTCTTGCAGTCCATAACATTGCAATTTCTCCAACTATGGAGTACTGTGAAGCTGATATTCTGGGAGTTAAAGTTGCCGGAGCTACTCTAGGAATCATTGGCATGGGCAGAATTGGATATAAGGTTGCTCTGAGAGCCAAAGCATTTGAAATGAACATATTGTACCACAACAGGACACGGAGGTAAAGATATGTCTTAACTCTAATTGCAGCAGAAACTCTTCCAGATAGTATTTTCTTTTTAAGGAATTATGTCAGAGATACAGAAAAAAAAAAAAAAAAAAAAAAAAAAAAAAAAAAAGAAGGAATAGGGCCAAGATTAAAACAAAAGGAAAAAAAAAAAGAATGGTTGCCTTAAATCAGTCCTGTAAAGAGTTACTCAGTGATTAAACACTTGGAAACTTAATTTAGGTTTTATATTAGAAATGTTGAGGTTTCCTGCAGAAAAATGGAAATCAAGCTTATACTTGTTTTATTCTTATATCATACTACATTACTCTATTTGTTGTTCATTTTTTCCACATATTTTGAAGTTGAGGAGGGATATTGTTGAAACAGTGGCTGGAAACTAGGAAATGTATACTTGGCACAATATGATTGAGAGCGGTTCTTGAGAAAACCTTGTTTCTTCTCAAGCCTGTAGGAATTTTAGCAAGTATTTAACCGGATTTCACCTTTTATTTCTAGTCCCTCCTAGAAGTCCTAGCTTGTGTGTCTGGGAACCTGAACCTTGTTAGACATTCAGCACAGGGGCTCTTCAATTTAAAGTGAGCAAGACCCTCGTGTACAACTGGAGCCCTTTGCAATCAGGCAAGGTGCAGATAATGAGCTATAAACTATGACCTACCCTGAGAGAACTTTACTCCTCTGTGACTGAAGGGAGAATCTGCAGTGCTAGGATGTGGCTTTCAGGGCTTCTCTCCACAAGCAGACTGCAGATGGAGGAAGGGTCACTGCTTTAGCTAGCCCTAGGCAAATCACAAGGGTGAATGAGGCCAGAAATTTTTAGACTGCTTGGCATTCCTGTTTCTTCAGAAAAACAGCTGAGCAAACTCACATTTAAAAGAAGTGTTCCTTAAGATCTTTCAGAATTTCTTTGCAAACCACAAAGGAAGATTAAAAGGATCTTTACTCTTTTTTTTAATGTGTATCATCATTAACTGCCCCTAGTTAGTATTTTTCAGCCTTTAATATTTATGTAAGAGTGGTGTGATGAATAATAAATGTACAGTGCAACAGAAATTTAAAAACCTACTTATTTTAAAGTACATTTACACTTCCAGGTTGTGTGTTGAATCAAGATGCACTCTGCATGCTGCAAAACTGGCTGCAGTTCCAGTCTGTTCTTTTTCCACTTATTCTCTGGTTGTTGACCTGAAAAAAAAACAGTGAAGTGAATTTGTTAGGAGACATATGGGTCAAAGTTACATTGAAGTTATTTTCTTAGTGGGACCTCTTTATTTCTAGATTAGGTAGAAGATAACTTAAAGCCCTTCTCTTGCAATCAGAAGCAGAAGACTGTACACATGATCCCCTATCATTCCTTCTTTATTTCCCAAAGTTCAGGCAGCTAAATTTACAAAGAACATGAGAAATGGCAAGTATTCTTTTGCACTATGAAAAGTTAAAACAAAAAATCTCTCTACTCTGGTAACTTTTTCTGCTGAACACTTTATTCTGTGAAAGTACTGGTGCAGCCAGGCGCCTGGCAAAGAGTTGCCTCGCTGATTTCACTCATAAAAAAATTATAGGCTTACTGGGAGTGTCAACAGGATGAGGACCACTGCCATGCCCAGTGCTTGCATGGTGATTTCTGGTGAATACTGCTCCTCTGGTTTGAGCATTGACTGCATCCTTTGAGGTGCACAGGGGATCCTGGAGAATAGACTCTGTGCTGCCATCTGCTTAAGCGCTCAGCCTTCGTTCATTTGCAGACTTCATAAGAAGCCCTTGGGATCCTGCACTGGAGTGGCTGAGAGGCAGCCATGCAATCGATCCTGTGCTGTAAGGCTTGAAGCCTTCCAGAAGGATCTAAACACCCAGCTGAGAGTCATTTCACCTTTGTTCGCCACCTGTTTGCTATATGGATGTGATAATCAGATCCTTTAGTTTGTGTACTGGTGACATCATTGAAGAAAATGTTTTCATGACTGAAATGCTCTTTCCCCCACTAGGAAAGAGCAAGAGGAGCAAGCTGTTGGTGCCACTTACTGCAAAAAGATAGACAGCTTGCTCCAGCAGGCAGATTTTGTGATGTTGGTGGTGAGCCTGACACCTCAGACACACAAGCTGATCGGGAAAAGAGAGCTGGAGCTGATGAAACCCACAGCCACCCTCGTGAACATCAGCAGAGGTACCATCCCGGTCCATTGGCTGGCCCCACAATGTGGCCCAGCTCCTGCTGTGCCCCACGCAGCACCGCAATGCATGCCAAGGATGATTAGGCATGGCAGAAATGCCTTCCTCTCCCCTTCCCTTCTCTCTTCTCCCTCTGCTCTTTACCTGCAAGGGGCACTCAGAGAGACTCTTATTCCACACCAGGGGCAGTAGTTGACCAGGAGGCGCTGGTGGCAGCTCTGCAGTGTGGTGTTATCAGGGCCGCGGCTTTGGATGTCACCTCCCCAGAACCACTGCCCAGGTTGCCATCTCTGCTTATTTCTGGGGAAGATGGGTGAGCCCTGCCGAGGCCAGAGGCATCCGTGCAGCAGGCAGGAAGCTGGCGAGGCAGCCCCCCTGCCCCTGGCAGGAGTTTGGATAAAAGTGCCATGAATACGAATGGGATGCGGCTGGGATGTTGGGGCTGATAACAGACCAAAGGGAAGCCTGGGAGCCAGGAAACAGCGGGAGGCAGGGAAAGCATTAAACCCGGTGCTTAGAATTACCCTGTGAAGCTGCAGCAGTGCTTCACTTGTAAATCGCTTTATTAGAAAGTACAGTTTGCCAGTTTTAATGGGTGAAAGCTGCTTGAGGCCTAAGACCTGCTGCATAACTCGGAGATGTCCTTCCCCACAGGCTTCTTTCCACAATACAGGGCTGAAGTACTGCAAAGCTCTTGGGCCCAGAGTCTGCTTAGCTCCTGTAAAAAGACTGATCATCCAAAACGGATGGTGCCTTTTGGAGTTAACTGTGCTGGCTGCATTTTGGGTTAGGGGGAGTTTGGTCTTGTTGTGTCTGTGTGCAAATAGCTACAGCTCAGACTATTGTGTAGGGTGAATGTGTCAGGAGGGCTTAATCCTCTCTTCTGACATAGTTCAAATTGCTGCCTCATGGCAGAAGTGTGTTTCTGGAGAAAAGAGCAGCTAGGAAATCTTTGCATGTCCTATTACAGTCCAAAATAACTTCATAATACAGGTGATCAGGTTCTCTGGGTCTAAGTGGGACTTGTAAAGTTGTATCAAATTATCTTTAAATATGGTGCAAAAGCTAAAGTAAGACTCCTCTTTATTTACATGAACAACAGTAATTAACTCTTTTTTCTTTTCTTCCAGAGATCATCCGTTGTTAAAATTAAAAAATGTCATTATAACACCTCACCTGGGCATTAAAACAGACAAGACCAGCTACATGATAACAGAGGAAGCAGTTGAAAACATACTAGCAGCCCTGAATGGTCTCCCCCTACCCAGTGAAGTGCTCCCTAGCTGATGTGAGAAAGAACATCGCATCTCTTTTATGCTTCTCTTTCTCTCTCCTTTTATTCTTGTCTTTCCCCTCCACATCAGCTCTAAAGATCTTTTTAAATACAAGAATGCCCACCCACCTCACTAAAGCTTGGAAGGAAACCACTTGCCATCCTCTCAGTTGTTTATATACTTTCTGTTGTCTAATACAAGTCCAAAAGACAAATAAACCAATGGCACAAAGTGACAGTGCTATGCCTTTTGTTATGTAGTGTGACTTTATAAAGAATATGATTATTTATCAGTAAAATTTATAGCAAAGTTGCCATTAAGTGCAGCCAGAATTTTGCCTGGAGCCTTATGTATCTTTACAGAGCCTTTGTCTTGCAGATGGTTGTCATGGGTGCTTGCCAAAATACACTTCCTCCCATCAGTTTAAGGTATGATGATGTTATCAACTCTTGAAGCTCCAGAAGACAAGACATTGCAGCTTTTCAGGTGCATCAAGTTGGCTGTCAAGAATTTCAAGACTGCCCCAGGTATTTCCCTGCTCTCTGAGGTACAGATGCCCAGTACACCTTTCATTGTCACCTGTATAATCTTGCAAAACATAAATTAAATTTATTTAAAAATAAAAGGCTAAGAGGTGAAAAACAAGGTTATGATAAAATAGAAAAGAGAAAAAAAACCCCTTTTCTTTGATCAATATCCTAAAACTGCAAAAAACAGACAAGGTTTTTGCACATGCAAACTTGAGAGGTGAAAAAGCAAACAAAACCAGACACAGTACTTCACTACACTTCTACTTAAACAATTGTACATGTTTGGCATTTGTTTGGAGTTTTACTGCTACTTCTGCAGATATTTCAAGAATCTGGGCTGATTAGTTTCAGAAGTGTTCCCTGCCAGTGGGGTGCTTTAGAGGGGGAAACACAGCTGCCTGCCAGTCACTGGAGTGATGAGCTGATTCACACACAATACCTTCAATCTCATGATTACTGAAAGTGGATCAAAAATGCAGTGGCCACATGAGAGGAGATGATCCGTTATAGTTCACTCCATTGATTCAGGTTTTTTGAAATATTTTGATGTGCAAAAAGTACATGATCTGGAATAAAGTGCTGCTACAGAAGTCTACTGGGAAAGGTTGCCTTACCTAGAGCAACCAGACAGGCAAGTGGTAACACTTTATGATGGTTTCTAGTCACTGAAAACAAATGCATCACTTGGTTTGGCCTTGCCTGGAACAACAAGCTCGTGAATACAGATTTCCTGCCTCAGCTTTTTTTGTCCTACAAGTCCTGCTCACATATAATACTGCCTCATAAAATATAATGCAGACATAGGAAATGTATGTCTTTATCCAGCTTCATGCTTAAGCTAGTCTGTACAACTCACCTGGGAAATGTATAATGTTACATTATGCAAAAGTCTTTTAGGGTAACGCAATACTTCAAAAACCTAATCCTAAGGAACAACGATTATGCAAGCATCTTCTTAACACTGCAGGCATCAGCTCACCCTGCCTGATTACATGGACACCAATGGCAATATTTAATGATGGTGATGAAGTCCACAGATTATGTAATACTTCTCTCTACATAGCCACAGACCTTAGAGTGCTCTGTACAATGCCGGTTTAGCAGATTCTTTCTATCAGAAAAAACTTGCACACAGCAATGATGTACACAAATGTAATTCAGCTTAACACATTATAAAGTAGTCTACAAACTAAATCTACTTAGAACATGCTAGTGCACTGGTGCAATTGACAACTTCTGTCACATACAATGCAATACAGATATATCTTCTGTAGAGATGTATCAGCTCCCGAACTACAGCTTGAAAATTGGATGTTCAAGTTGCACAAAACAGCTTTGAAACCATCTGATTCTCTCCACATCTAACCATGTAACCCACTTTCTTGACATTGGATATGTATATCCTTGATTTTTGCTTGGAGTAACATTCCTTTGACTGTTATTTTTTGGCTTCTCTGACTAATTCCTCCTTCATTTTGTTCATTCAAATTTGTGGATTTGATATAAAAAGGGAAAAATTATTGTGTTGCCCTTCCAAAGGTTTTTCTTTACCTTCAAGACTAAAATGTGGGAGGCTTCCTTCCTCAGTTCACAGGGAGAATGACTTGTGTCTGTGAAGGGGACTTTACAAGGGTCCTTCGATCTCAGGTGAGCTGTAAGTTAAAAGCTAACTCATTACATCTCATCACCAAAGCAGTTTGGAAACTTTTGATGTGAAAGAGGTAATGTGTAATCATTTTGCATTTGTTGGGGTTTTTTTTAAGGAAGAAAATGGAAGTAGATTTAACTAAGAATCCAGTTAACATGCTGTAACTGCATTTTGCCAGTTAATTAATTTTTCCTTTAAAGATTAACTATCTGAAGTTGAAATTCATGTAAGCAACTGATACTCAAAAATCATCACCAAGATAAAAGGAACAGTTTATGGTTTTGTGTAATTGATATTAACTGTTATTATATTTTATCTTTTTATTAGTAATTTTATAGAAGAGAAGTGTTAAATTTGACTGTTTTCATGTTCAGTATATTGAAATGTGTTTGACAGAATTCAAGAAGATGGCATTTTGTAATCCATTCTTTTGAAAAGCACTGCAGTAGTCAGGAGAGACACAGCAGCACCCTATGGCTGGTTACTCCACAGTGTGAAAGGAGAAACATCCCTGGATACCCACAGCAGGGGTGTGTCCTGGCTCCTGAGCTGCTCTCACCCCAGAAGCCAGGCCTCCTGCCCAGTGCATTATGACCACTGCACAGCAAGGGGAATCACTTCAGCACAGCTTTTGTGAACTGAGAACTGAACATGTACTTCCCACTCCCCATCACTGGCTATGGAGATCAAGGGAGGTGATTATTCCCCTCTACTCTACTCTTGTGGGATCCCACCTGGAATGTTGCATCCAGCCTTGGAGTCCTCAGCATAAGAAAGATGTGGACCTATTGAAGTTGGTCCAGAGAAGGCCACTAAGTTATCACAGGACTGGAGCACCTCTGTTATGAAGACAGAAGGGGAGAGTTAGAGTTGTTCAGCCTGGAGAAGACTCCAAGGACACCTTATAGCAACCTTACAGTACCTAAAGGGGGACTACAAGAGAGCTGAAGAGGGACTCTTTACAAGTAGTGTTAGCACAAGAGGAATGGCCTTTAATTGAAGGAAAACAGGTTTAGATTAGGTAGTAGAATGGAGATTAGGAAGAAATTGTCCTCTTTGAGGATGATGAAGCACTGAACAGGTTGCCCAGAGAAGCTGTGGATGCCCCATCCCTGGAAGTGTTCCAGACCAGGTTGGATGGGACACTGAGCAACCTGGTCTTGTGAAAGGTGTACTTGTCCATGGCGGAGGGGTTGGAAGTAGATGGTCTTTTATGTTCCATTCCAACCAAACCCATTCTGTGATTCTCTGATACAGACCATGTAAACTTATCAGAAAAATTCTGACACATTTCTCAGCTGAACTTGGCACAGGACTGCCTGTAGCTGGGATAACATCTCAAGTGTCCAAGCACCTGAGCCTGCCCCAGTTTTTTAAGTCTCAAAGAGAATTTTTGAGAGTATTCCTAGAATCATATAAGTTGGAAAAGACGTTCATGTGTGCAGGTGTCTGTCGGTTAGAGACAACTCTTCATGTTAATTCACGTGCATGTAGTGTAATGACCAGCAGAAAGAGCAGGCCACGTCCAGTCTTCAAAGACAATATGGAAAAACAGCACGCAGGACATGAACGCAAAACCCCGCTTGTACAGAAACCACGAACAGCACAGAAACACTTCCACGAAAACACACAATCACTCTGAGCTCCCGCTGCTCTCTCTGGGCTCCCCGAGGGATTGGGGTGCCCTGGTACCGGGGGTGAGTGCGAGCGGCGCCGCGGGACCCTGGCGGGGCGCCGGGACCGCCTCTGCTGGGCCGGGACAGGGCCTCGGCCTCAAGGCCCCCGAGCCCCACGGAGGGCGGGCACCGAGGGCAGCACGGGGCGTGAGGGACACGGCGGCTCCCGCGGTCCTGCGCGCCCCGCTCGGGCTGGGAGCGGGGGGATCTCGCCCGTTCCCAGCCGCCCTTCAGAGCCGGACAGAGCCCTGCGGCTGCCACTCCTGCTCCCTCCTATCTTTAGTCCCAGACGTAGGCTCGCTGGACCAGTGGCAAACGCCTCCAGCCAGGCCTCAGGCCACCCTGGGCAGGGAGGAGTCCCCGGGACACCGCGCTCCGGGCGCGGTCGGGGGGCAGAAGGGGGAGCCGGGCCGGCGGTGCGGGAGCGGTGCGGGGGCATTGCCTCGGGCTGAGGGCGGCGTGCGGGACTCTGGGCTTCAACCTGAGCCTTTAACCTGAGCCTTGACTCTTTGCAGTGTCAGAGTGAAGAGTTGGCAAAGCACTGAAGGAGACCGAAGAAAGGGTAAATTTATGTTCATGGGTAACTTCATAGGTGACAAATTATAGCTCTGTTACATTAAATGAGATTTTTTACTGAGACAACCTCATCAATTATAATTGCTCAATATAGTTGCAGAAGTGGCAGAACTTGCGGTACTAAAAGATACCTTCCACTTATATAGCCACATTCCTAAATTATTAAGACTTTGGCTTTAAATATTGAATATAGAAAAGGGGTAACATCTGGTCACTCATTTGTTTAAGTGTTAGCATAGTTGGTATGCCAGAAATTCTGTTTTCATTTCTTACTAACAAGATTATATAGAAATTGAACATCTTTCTGAGTAACACTGGGGGAACCCAAAACAATTCTGCATGTGGGAGTGGTTGTCTTTAGCCATTTCTTTCATTAAGTGGGAAAACAGCATGTAATTGAGCCAATCAATTCCTGATTTTTGGAAAAAAAAGGTTTAATGGATCACTTCAGACCATGTTCTTTTGGTTCTCTTTGCTCTTGTAGGGCATGGAGGGTCAGGAACTGCCTTATGTGCTAGTTGACTGTATAGGAGAGAGGTGTGGAGTATATGAAGACCATCTTGGATTTCTGAAGAAACGTTTTCATCTCATCACCATGAAAGAATACCTTGAAAACAAGACAGTTCTCAGCAAAAAGATCAGAGCTATCTATATGTGGTATCACAAACCAGCTATTAATGAAGAGCTTCTCCAGAGCTTGCCTAACTTGAAGGTAGTTGCCAGTTCTGGAGTGGGAATAGACCACTTGGACCTGAAACTCCTCTCTAGCTACGGAGTGAAGGTGGCCAATACTCCATTTATTGTTTCCACGGACACTGCAGACTTGGGGATGGCTTTGATGCTGGCATCTTCCAGGAGAGTTGTGGAAGGTAATAACTGAAATGGTCTTACTCTTTTCATAGAAAAGGTGACTTCAGAACATGCAGAAAATTGGTGCTGATGCAAAAGTAAGCTTAAAACTATAACTATGGAAAACAGGGGAAAAGTAAGAAGTTAAGACAAGCCTGTCTTGTTGACAATACCTTGCATTCCATTTCCAAACCAGCATATTGGCAAGGTAGAGCTTTTTCTTCTTTGGACAGCCCTGAATTCAGGCCTCTTCTCCCTCAGCCCATAGCCACTTAATTAATTGTACTTGTTGACTGCAGTCTTGCTTTTCAAGTTGTAATAGAAGGGAACTAAAAGAATGTCTTTTCAAGGAGGCTTTAAGCCAAGTTGCCATGTATCTGAGTCATTACGAACAAGCTGTCCAGAAATCTGCCCACCGTGCTCTGTGTTTCTTTTCCCTGCCAGCCTGGTGTATCTGCTAGGTAGCTGGGAAGCAGATGGCCTTATGCTGCTTTGGCCTTACCTTCCTGGCCTGCCAAAGAGAGGATGGGTATGTTCCTCTCCTGAGCAAGAAATCCGTGTCAATGCAGCATTACTCACTTCTTGTCCAGAAACACAATGACAATGTATTACTGCTCCTGTGCTTCTGCCTTGTCCAACAATAAAAAGTAGGGGGAGGAAAAGTAACCAGATACTGGAACATCCCTTACACGACATTACATCCTTTACATTAATTCTTCTTTTCTTCTTCCAAGGCCATGAGATGGCAGTCTCCCCCGACACAGAGTATTTCCCTGCTGACTGGCTGGGGGTTGAGGTTTCTGGAGCGACTCTGGGGATCGTGGGAATGGGCACCATTGGTTACAAAGTGGCTGAAAGAGCCAAAGCCTTTGAAATGAAGATTTTGTACCACAACAGAAATCAGAGGTAAAGCTGGTTGCAGCTCCATGGCAACTCTATTTTGTCACTGCTTTTATGTGTTATTTGTACTTTTCACTGTGCTTTCCCTTTTTACAGTGCTCTTTATTTTAAGTAGCAAATTACCTGCCAAGATGGTTGTTTCAAGATGGTCATTAATTTCCCAATTTATACAGAAAGAAAGTCAGGAAGGAATGGGAGAGATATATCTCACTGTTCTCCCCATTAGTTGGGGCTCCTGAGTTCTTCCTGTAATGGTGGTGACAATGGACTGAGGAAAGGAGAAAACTGGGAGGACTTAACTCCTGTGACTTAGGTGAGGCAGGGATTTAGGCAGAGACATCTCACCCTTCCAAAGCCAATAAAGGGCCAGACTTGCCAGTAGTCTCTTTGCTGTCTTCTAGGTGAGGTGTATGTGCCCTGTGCTCCCATCAGGCCCATTCCATTCTTTTGTGGGAATTTGATGAGAGCCAGGCAGCCTCATCCTGATACAGATCGAGTGTACCAGCAGGTGCTGCAGCGTGTGGTTTCAGTGAATCAGCACTGATGAACAGAGCAATCAGGCTGTTGCTGACATAGATTTGGGAAGATTTAACCCCTGCCCTGCCTTGTGTGTTTCCTCAGTAATTTTCACATGACTTACTTGAATTACTTAATTTTCACAAGACATCAGTCTTGCTTTTGGATAGCAAAAGAATCCCCATTATAAGCAGAAATTGTGACACAAATGCATTTGGTTTATCACTTATTCAGTGCCTTTATGTGATACCCATTTTTTACTTTCCATCCCCACAGGCATGGTACTGCACATTTGTGTACAGTTCACTTGGTATAGCAGGAAATAGCTTGACCTTTATCTTTACTGAGTTTCACACAACCAGCTAACTGCTTTGTGCTACACAGTGAAGATAACAATAAAGGAACATTTTCTCTACTGGTGAATTGATCTTTCCCTTGTTTCTTGCTACTGCAGTTTAATTTTGGGATTTTCCCCTCAGAAAAAAGGAAGAAGAAAGTGCCGTTGGAGCTGCTTACTGTAAGAAGATAGATGATTTGCTCCAGCAGTCAGATTTTGTGTTGCTGGCTGTCAGCCTTACTCCACAGACACGCAAACTAATTGGGAAGAGGGAGCTGGAGCTGATGAAACCCACCGCTATTCTTATTAATATCAGCAGAGGTAAGGTGCAGAATAAACAAAACTGCATTAAGGTTTGCTGGCATGACAAGTCCTGGGAAAACCTCTAATATAGACTTTGTCCTTCTGAAATTTTCCGTAAATTTTCTGATTACTAGTTTATTTAGACGCCCATGGTGATATCTCAGTAAAACATCTAAGTGTTCCCATAATAATGAGAAAGTAGGTCTCCAAAGTGTTAGTGAGCTTGGAGTGTTAGAAGCCCATGTGTATTAATGTATCTCCTACTTAAGCCTTTAATTTATTTAATGCAGTGTTGCTGCTAACATACATTAGGGTGGCACAGCCTTCCCTGAAGCCTGGCACTCTGTTTCATGCTGCTAATTCCCTCATGCACATACCCAAGCATCCCCCTCCCACTGCACCAGACTCTGCTGCTGCTTCTGCACGGCAACCATGGCCTGCCCTCCTGTTTGCCTGACCACTGACCAGTTGGGCACTGACACACATGTGCCCAAAAGAATGCTGAGAGGACAGTAAGGAATGTGAAAATAAACATATTCTTCTTACTGTAACCCAGGTCTCGTAGTGGATCAGGATGCTTTGGTGGAAGCCCTTGAAAACAAAGTTATTAGGGCAGCTGCTCTGGATGTGACATATCCGGAACCTTTGCCAAGGTAGGACATGTATTTAAGTTAAACGTAACAGGGTGTATGTGTGATGCGTAAACTGAGTAAAATTTTGTGAGCATGTGAGAAGTTGCATCATTTTGTTAGTAGGAGTACATGAGGTATGTGCACTAGTCCTGCTGAAACCATGCTCCTAATCCTTCTGTCCCAGCAAAATAAAATTCACACTTATTCATTTGGAGGATTTGTTGCATAAAGCCCCACCAAGCTAGGCAGCACTTTGAACTCCTCTGAATATGCTTGGGTCATGCAATTAGGTTTTGTTTTATTATTAATTATTATTTTACGTACTTCCCTGGCTGCCTGCAGGTGATGAAATAACAGATGAATGTGCTGTGAATGACTAGCTGAGCATTTATTTTCCTCTCCCAGGGATCACCCCTTGTTAAAGCTGAAGAATGTTATCATAACTCCTCACATCGGCAGTGCCACCAAGAAGACACGCTGGGTTATGATGGAGGAGATGGCAGAAAGCATAGAGGCGGGCCTGGCGGGTCTTCCTGTCCCTCGTGAGGTGCTGCCCTAAAGCACCTCGCACTTGGCATCAACGCCATCAGTGCAGAAACAGTAATTTGATCACTTTTCGTGTAATTATCCCACAGTATTATACAGAAAAAAAAGATATAAAGCACAGGTTTAATTTATTTAAATACCTAACAGCGATTCTATGTGGAAAACTGAAGTCTTGATCTTAAATATAAAACTCCAGAGCGCAGAGTCTTGCCTCGATGTCACTTACTTTCCTCGCATCCCCTTACAAATGTCCACCGACGCAGCAGCGATCGAAGGAGATGTAAATGGTGTATTAGAGGGAAGGCCTGGCGCACCCACAGGCGCAGCCGGCGCTGCGGCAGCAATCCCGACCCTGGGGTGCGTGTTCCCTCGCCGGGCCCAAGCGCTGAGCCTGTGCACAAGCTCGGCGTGTGTGCGAGCCCTGCCCAGCCGGAGGGCGGCTCGACCTCTCTTCGCTCTCGCCTTCTTCCCTCTCTCCGGGACCGGCCGGGACATCCCCAGCCCGGGCCTCCGTGCCGACAGGGGGAGCCGCAGCCGGAGCCGGAGCCACACTACAGCTGGAGCTGAGGCGGGAGCTCGCCGTGCCGTGCCGTGCCGTGCCGTGCCGTGCCGTGCCGTGCCGTGAGCCAGGGCAGCAATGTGGGGCGCCCGGGGGGCCGCGGTGCCGCGGTGGTGCCGGGCCCTGCGCAGCTCCGCCGCCCTGGGCGGCTCCAGGAACCTGCTGCGGAAAATGCTCCGCAAGAATAAGTAGGAGGAGGGCCCTGGCGGGGTGCGGGGCTGTGGGCGCTGGGGTAAGGGGGGCTCGGGCGGTCCCGCGGCCCCGGTGGCGCGGAGGAGAGAGAGAGACATCGACCCCGAGACGCCGATCTCAGCTGGTCGGCCGCGGCTGAGCGTGTGCCCAGGTGGCCAAGAAGGCCAGTGGCCCTGACCTGTATCAGCAATAGTGTGTCCTGCAGGACCAGGGCAGTGACTGTCCTTCCGTGCTCGGCACTGGTGAGGCCCACACCTCGAGCGCTGTGTCCAATTCTGGGGCCCCTCAGTGCAGGAAGAACATTGATGTGCTGGAGCGTGTCCCGGTGAAGGCTCTGGAGTACAGGTCCTGTGAGGAGCGGCTGAGGGAGCTGGGGGGGTTTAGCCCGGAGAAAAGGAGGCTCGGGGGGATCTTTTCAGTTTATACAACAGCCTGAAAGGAGGGTGTAGCCAGGTGGAGGTCGGTCTCTTCTCCCAGGTAACAAGTGACAGGATGAGAAGAAATGGCCTCTAGTTGCACTAAGGGAGATTCAGATTGGATATTGGGAGAAATTTCTTCACTGAAAGGGCAGAATGCTCAAGCAATGGAACAGGATCCCCAGTAAAGTGGTGTAATTACTGTCCGTGGAAGTGTTCAGCAAATGCGTAGAAGTGGTGCTTAGAGACATGGTTTAGTGCTGGGCTTGGCAGTGCTGGGTTAATTGTGGGACTTGATGATCTTGGCCATATTTTCCAACCTTAATGTTTCTATGAATGTAAAGAAACCTCTGAGCAGTTCTTTTCCACCCCGTTGCCGTCTATGTGCAGCTCCAGCTGTGGATGGGAAGCATTGTTTACCACGCCCGTGCTGTGGGGAGAACTACCTGCTTGAAAACGTGGGTGTTGTGGTGTGCTTTCAGGCAGGTGGAATATTAATTACACAGGGAATCCTTGTTTCTCTGAGCTGCTGAACGATAAGGCTGATTTCCTTTCCTTTTCCCAAAAGAAAGAAGTTCTGGTATGACAGCCCTACCCTGGGACCGCAAACGGTAAGTGCAAGTTCTTAAGGTGATGTGTTTATTTGTGCCAGGAGGAACAGACTTGTGTTTCTGCCATTGATTCTAACTTTCAGGCATTTTCTGGTGGAGAAATAGCAGGATTTTGTGAACAAACAGTAGAGCTCCAGTTTGACTGTGACTGACAATGAGGATTGTCATTTGGATGTCCATAGCTGTCTCCTCGTCTGTACTGATCTCTCATCGTTGCCAGCATCAGTGCGGTCTTGCACACTCCTGGGGACTGATCTTAAAAACTTCTATGAGCTTAGTTTAATGAAAAATTTTTTTGATGTTTGTTTGTTCAAACAAGCAAAGCTTTTCAGTCAATACATGCTGTATTTGAGAAAACATCTATGGGGCTTCATAACTTGCTACGAAATACAAAAGGAACCTTAGAAACTCTGACTGTAGTACATGAATGTCAAAGATTTTGTGAACAGAAGTATTCTTTATTGAAACACTTGATACACAGGACCTACATAAAGCCATCATGGCTGCAAGAATGAAATAAGAGCATACTTAGTAAAGTGCATGAAACTGTATATAGTTGCCTAATACAAGTGTGTAACTACTGTTTAATGTGTTGTTTGTTTCTTTTTAAAGTTGTATAAACCAACGAAGTTGGACTTTTTAATGAAAAATGACCTGACAGTAAGGAGGAAAGAAGAGAACATGCGCTGCAGAGTCTTGAATGGTCTTATTCATAAAGCTGTGTTAGAAATGGCAACTACCTGTGAAGTCAGTCAAGAATTTTATGATCTCAAGCTGGAAATCTGCAAGGCGAGTGCCAAAGCTACAGCTTGTGCTGGGCCACTCTGATTACGTTGTGAAGTTGGCATGGACGTGCCAAAGGAGCTCTCCTGGGTGTTGTGATGTGTGCAAGAGGAGTTTTACTGCATTGCTTCTGATGTGGCAGAGTGCAGCAAGATCAGGCTCTGGAGTACACACTAGGAGAGCTTTGCCATTGTAGTACCTGGCTTAGGAGGCCTTTGCCACTCAAATGCAAATGCAACTTAGGCCAGTTAAATGGTGATTCTCCTGGTATGACCTTTTTTCCTGTTGCTCAGACATAAACTCTGCTTTGCCCTTTCAGAATGAGGAGCTTGGTTTTACCAACATAAGTGTATCTTTTTAAGAGTCTTTTCTTCTCACAGCTGTGTGAGAATTGTCAGCTCCTTGTGTCACTCACCAGCAACATTACAAGCAGAAGACCTAAGTGATGCATGAGACTAGTTAAAAGAAAGGGCAAGCCTAAGAAAATGTCATTGTCAAGCAAGAGCCGAGAAAGAATTGAGATTTGTATGTAATTGTAGCAAGTGGTGTCATAATTTGTGGATTTGAAAGGGATGTTAGAGCTCTGATACAGGAACTAAGTCAGTCTCCACATTGTTGTCTGTAGTTTTTATCTTCTACATTTGCTATTCTGTAAAGATTAAATCATACCAGTGTTTGGCTTAAAAGCTTGGTGGACTCAGCTTTGATATTAGAAGAATGGAAAAAAAATGGTGCCTCATAGCTGCATCTATGACAAAAGGTTTGTCATTCGTGACTGCCATAGGTGATTTTGCAAGCTGAATTCATTCTGTTGTCAGACAAGTGTTCAAAATTACATGGGCAGGATGAGTTTTGGCTCTCTATGTGCAATATCCTTCACAGAGTATTTCTGTCTCTCTAGAGCTTATCTCAGATCACATGTCTGCATGTAAAATTGCTGGCAGGTGTGGGCAAGACACAGCACTTTCAGGAGGCATTGCTGTAAATTAAACAACTTACAACATGAGAGAGGGAAAGAAGCAGCTTTCTTCCCAACACAATACAGATCTTGTAGCTGCACAGTGTTTGTGCTGCACTGGGACATGGCTGGGCATAACTCAGTCCTGATTTACTCAGGAACTGATTCTGGTCTGATATCATTTCTTCTGTTATCTAAAGAAATTTTCCAGTAAGCCTTCTTCAAACCATCAGAAACTTTATTGTGTATGAAGTGTGTGTGTAGATACATAATTTAAAGACAGATTTGCCTTGTTTATAGGTGTCCCTGTCATCCAACTTTTCGGCGTGCCGTGTGTACTGGAACCCTGCTTCCACTACAGAGAAGGAAAGTTATGTTGAAAGTGTGCTGCGGAAGAGCGCTCCGCGCATACGGTACTGCTGTGGGATAGCCAGGCCACTTCCCAAATCCAGAGCCATTTCTTAAGTATTTCTGACAGTCTGGGATGTATTTCTGACCTACTGGGATGCTTTAGGTTTTTACATACGTGGAGTGGAGCATCTCCTGTGATGAGCCTCACAGGGAAGGGCGGCTGTGTCAGACCAAGTGTGTGATCTTCGTCAGGAGCACAGCTGGCTTATTGGGCTTCTGTGCTTTCCCAGGGCTGGAGTGGGCTGAGCAGAAAGCAAGAGGAGTGTGAGTGAGGTTTCACACCTGTGTCCTGGTGGTGGTGGCTGGCCAGGCTGTGTGGAACAGTAGCCCAGAACGGGATGCTGCACAAAGGACTTGAAATTACAAGGATTTCCTTGCAGATTCACTGGGCAATTCTGATTGCTGGGGATGATTTGGGCCTCCAGAAGGGATGACTGTTATTACAGAAATTCTTCACAATACCTATACTAGAAAACCCCCCCAAAATTCAGAATGCTACCATGTATTGTGATGCTTTTGCCCATTTTCCCAACACAGACTCCAGTGAGTTTTCAGAGTATAATTGAGATTTTTGTCTCTTCCCCCTTTTCCTTGGCTTTCCTTCTGCTATCCAGCCAGTCTGTTGGAAGTTCAGGACTTCACTGGTGTGGAAGGTGGTGTAGAAGCGTTCTTGTAAAGCCATTTCCTTTCCCCCTGTTTCTTTAAGTTGTGTAATTTCTGCTCCAGCATGATGCTCTCTTCTACTTCACAGCTTCCTCTCTTTAAGAAGGAAAGTTTCTGACTGGGAAGAAGACAAGGGAAGCCCTGTCAGTCCTTCCTGCAGCTAGCATGTAGGATAAGTTGTCCTGCCCTGCTCTGAGGGCTCTACCCCACACTGCTCCTATCCCTGCAGTGGGGATAAGGAGACCAGATGAAGTGGGGAAAGACCTGTGCCAGCCTGTGCATATAGATGCACAGAAACCTGGTATCACCAATACTCAGCTGGAGCTGCAGCCTGTAGTTTTTGTATGCTATGCATTCAAAGTTGGGTGTCTTCAGTGATGTATTGCTTAGCACTAACCTGAATAGCTTCCCATCAGACTGAAGGTTTTGCAAGCCCTATCTTTAAATGTACAGGACTGCTGGATTTAATTTAACACCTTTGACTTGTCCTGGAGATGCTATACTGATGTTCATGCCGGTGAATGCTGTATTTTTGCCAGGTATCTTCTGAAGAGTCAGCAGATTGTAGGAAACATACCCCCAGTAGTGTTTATAAAAGACAAAGAAGCTGCAGCTGTAAAAGAGGTAATTTTAATCTTTGACTCAATGTACAAATATAGTGACTTAGGAAAGAGCTGATCGTTTAGTTGCTCTACCAATTTACATTAATAATTAGTCTTTCTCTGTAGTTGCAAAGCATTTTAACAAATAATCTTGAGTAAGATTGATGCCTATATAATATGTAGAAGCATTTTAGGCTGTATCGTTAGGCCAGTGAAGAAATTTGAAAAAATTTACTTACTATTTTAAGGGATAATATATAGTTGCCTGGTATATGATTATAGAAATGAGGTTGGAGGAGCTGTTTTCCACTTTTTAAATGTTATGTGTTTTTAAGATTCAATTGAATAACTAGTGATGTTTTTATTTTTTTCCCCCTGTATCTTTTTCCATCTGTGAATTGTTAAAATGTTTCTAGGGAAGTGCAAATCTTTGCATTGGGGATGTAGGCTTATTCATACTACATGTTTTTCCCTTCAATTTTAAAATTGTCTTTACTATTTCATGTCATGTTTCCTGTCAAGGTGTTGATAGTTTTAACTAGTTGACATATTACTAGAATAATTATGTTTCCTAGGAATTTGCTGTCATTAGGACTGTGAAACAAGATCTCTAAAACAGTGAGATTTCCAGAAAAGAAGGATGACACCAATGAGTAGAATTTAATGAGAAATGTCTCCTCAAGCTGTTGATGTGAACAGAAGTTGAAGAGAACATGTTCATGTTTCTGTGCCCTGAAGTGCCTTATTATTTATAATAGTGTCAGTGTTACAGCCAATTACTGTTAGAGACTTATGGGCTCCTGCAGTGTGCATGAGCAGACCTGAAAGGGATAAAAAGAATTTCAGATTCTCCAGAAATGCAATGAACTGCCTGAACTTTCTGTGGTTGGAAAAATTCTGAGTTTCACAGAAGACAAGTAAAAACCCTCTTTATATCACTTCTGTCAGGGAATGACACTGGGAAGTAGATAGATGGATCATTTTCTCTCACTTTGTGGTTCATCAGATTTATGTCAATCACAGATTCGAATAACATGCTGAACTTCGTTTTAAAGTATTTTAAGTAAGGGAAAAAAACATTCAATTAAACTCCTGGAATAATACAATGAATTAGAAAGGAATGAATGTAAAGAAAAGTTAAAATAAAATTTCAATGAGAGAAAATTTTCACAATTATGTATAGTCTGTGAGCACTGCATGTAATAGATTTGTAGCATTTACTGGTTAGATGCCATGTTAAAAGGAATTTTGGAATTCTATAGTTACATATAAGAGAAATGCAAACTTATAGAAAGGGAGAAGAGGTGAAAAAATCTCAGTGTAAGGATGTTATAAAAAAGGATTTGCAAGACTGAGGTAAGAACGAATAAATCAAAAATTATGTATGTCAGACAGTCCCTGCCCAAGGGTTCATAATGTACATAAGGCAAAAAGCTTTGTAGGAATCTGTTTACATTACACTGACAAAAACATCCCAGGCAAAAAGTATAAGCAGTTCCATGTAAATGAAGGAAAGGCTGTTTTGAAGCGGTTTTGCTAAATATTCCAAACATAGGAAAGAACATATTTGCTGTTAGATACTTGTCTGTTGGTGAACAAAGTAGATTTAAACAGGATCCTTAATATGCGTTGCCTTCATGTGTTTACAGGTCGAGGACTTACTGGCAATTGCTGATTTTGGACCTCCAGAAGAAGAAGAAACATCTCAGAATGATTCAAGGTGGGTCTTTTTGGTTCAGAATTGTGCAAGTATCCATTTTCATCTCTGTTGGCCAATTAAATTTGGTATTATTTGACATAAGAGAAAGTGTATTTATATTAGATGTGTACATTGTTACTCACAGACCTGATGCTTGTTATGGTATTAATATCTTAATTTTTATGAGGGAAATATGTGTAGAATTTCTAGGATTTCAAGACTTGATGTGTTTATGATAATCAAAATCTTAAAAATGCCCTGCAGCAGTAATATTTGTTCCTTTCTGGTAATTGTCTCATGAGGATGAAATCCACATTTACCAGTACTGCTCTACTTGTCCACCTCTTTCTGATACAAGTTTGGTTTGTTATGTATGGATTGCTGGTTTACTGATAAATCCCCTTAAGTTAATTTAACATTCTTCTGTGAGGGATTTTTGGCTGCTGAGAGAGGGGGCTGAACAGTCTGTTGGAGTGTTGGTTCTGTGGACTAAACAGCCTTTGCACTTGTGTGCTGCAGTATGTTGGTAGAAATGCTTTCTGTGCCTCAGCATCTCACAGGATGGTTCATCAGGTGCAAATCAGAAATAGTTTCCTGTAGGAAGTCATTGCTGTGACTGATTTCCCAAAGGGCACCTAACATCTTCTTCCTCTGTATCTTGGGCAAATAGTCAAGTCCAGCATATGGTGTCACATCGCTCTGATGTGTTTTGGGCACAGGCTGCTATGTCTCACTTCTTGGGAGAAGTCTTGAGTTCCTTGGGGCTCCCAGGTCCAGTGCTCACCTGTGTACATTTTTCCCAGAGACAAGCAGTTTCATTTGGCACATTGTTGCTTTATTGGCCCTCTCCCATTAAATCTGTTGACACAGACTGCCCTTGGACGCATCATATGGTGCTATCTCTTCCTTGGTAATGCAGGGAACACAGGGCATTAATAAAGTCAAACTGAAAAGTCTGGTTTATTTCTGTGTTACTCAAGTTTTCAAAAATAGCATTATTCCTTGAAATATATGCAGGGAAAAAACCCAAACGAATGTTTTCCTGTTTTCTTTCCCACAGTAAACTCTCCCCTTCAACAACTCAATCTTCAGATTCACCCATGCGGCCTAATCTGTTTGGTGTTGATCATGAACTGCTGAATAAACAGATAATGGACTATAAAAAAAAGAAAGCATCAAGACATATGGAAAGCATTGCCTGGACAGAGAAGCAGGAGCAGCAGCTTTCTAAGATTCAAAAGAAAATGAAAAAGAGAAAAACAAGAAATCCTCCTGACAATGATGACATTATGCCACAGAAACACTTACTGGACAGATACGAAGCTGATGACTGGGATGATAACACTGAATCAGCCTCAGACTATGAGCTGCAGGATGAATTACAGGAAGAAGTGAATGAGTTGGAGGTGGATGATGACAAAACTTTAAGTCAGTCTACTGGTAAACTGAAATGAAGTGAAAAAGCCACTCCCTTCAAAATGGAGGCTGCCAGTAACAAAGGAAAAAGCCTGCCATAGCTACTGAAAGATTCATTTTATACAGTGTGTTTACCACTTCCTCAGTCAAACTAATAAATTTGTCACATGTGAGGAGGTTTGCTAGTACAAAGTATGTAAGAAAAGCTGCCATTAGTGACATTCTGTTACGCAGCTTTCAAGCTGCTGCAGTTCAGGGACTTCCAGTTGGAGAGCAGTTTTGTAATGATAAAAGACACCTATTGCAGCACTGAGTTAAACTTTCCTGCAGTTGTGTTGACTATTTCCAATTAAATTATGGTTTCTATACTGTAATATTTATTTTAATTATTTCAATTTTTTTTCAAATTTTAGTGACCTGTATAAAAATGATAACAAAGTGATGGTGTCTGTTATTCTGATATCAGGAAGGAAGAGGGAAGCAAAATAATGACAGTGGTGTTCAGCTTCATCAAACAAAGACCAGGACAGGGTCTTCTCTGGAGGACCAGTCTGATGGAGGAACACTTTCTACAAGATGAAACTTACTGAAATTATGGCAAATAAAGTTACATCCCTGAAAGAAAAGAAATTTATAGTTGTGCAAGGGGAACTGCAATCAGAAAAAAATGGAGAACTGCTCATCTATTGGGTAAAATCAGGCAAAGCATTGACTGCAACTTAAAACATGTATTAACAACTTGAAAAGCAGAGAAAGAGCAGCAGGGAAGAATGTCCCAGAAACTGAGATTTGAAAATTAATAGGGAATCATATAAAAGTGAGAATAAAGCTTTCTGACCCAAGGCACATAAAATATAATAGCATGAGTGTATAAAGTCAGAAGGCTGCAAGCTTCAAAGAAATTATAATGAACAAGGGAGTAAAAGGGAATTCTACCAGAAATGCAGAAAATTTGATTCCAGTAGTTAGTGGGGAGGTGAACACAGGGGAGGTTGCCCTACAATATAAAAGCCTCACAGAATGGTTGGAAGAGATCTTGAAGATCACCTAGACCCAAGCTTCCTGCCATGGGCAGAGACACCTTTAACTGGACCAGGTTGCTCAGAGCCCCATCCAACCTGACCTTGAACACTTACAGGGATGGGGCATCATGGACAAGCTTCTCTGGACAAGCTGTGCCATTGGTTCACCACCCTAATGGAACAATTTCTTCCTTGTACCTCATCTAAATCAACTCTCTTTTCATTTAAAACTTAGGACTTTTCCTATCACTACACTTAAAGAACACTGCAATCATCAGTCATAGTCAATGCAGATTAATTTTAAAAAGTCCAATTTAAATAATTTAGTATCCTACAATAAATTCACCTGCCCAGCAGATGAAGAGAATGCAGTGGATGTAGTTTTTCTGGGGTTTTGTAAGGCTTTTGGTACCATACCTCACAGCATCCTTTGGGACAAATTTCCCAATTGTTGGATGAATGGATTCACGGTGTGCTGGGTGAAGACCTGGCTGAAGGGCAGAGCTCAAGGGTTGAGGTGAACAGGGCCACATCTGTCTGGTGTTTGGTCACCAGTGGTGTTCCTCAGGGTTTCATTCTAGGACCAGTTCTGTTCAATGTATTTCTCAGTGGTCTGGATGCAGGAGTTGAATGCACCATTAGCAAGTTCGGTGATGATTCCAAACTGGGAGGTGCTGCTGACTCTCCTGAGGGACAAGATGGCTTGCAGAGGGATCTGGGTAGCTTGGAGCCTTTTGGCAAACATCAGTGGCATGAAATTGAACAAGAATAAATGCCAGATTCTGCACCTAGGAAGGAGTAATGGCAGGCACAAGTCTAAATTGGGTGAGGAGTGGCTGGAGAGCAGCCCTGCAGAAGGGGTCTGGGCTGGCAGGAGGCTCAACAGGAATCAGCCCTGTGTGCCCAGGCAGCCCAGGGGGCAAACTGTGCCCTGGAATGCATCAAACACAGCTTCACCAGCCACTCCAAAGAGGGGGTTATCCTGCTGTATTTGGTGCTGGCGTGGCCTCACCCTGAGTGCTGTGTGTGCTTCTGGGCTGCACAATTTCAAAAGGATGTGAAGGTCCCTGAATGCACCCAGAGGAAGGCACTGAAGCTGTGGAAGGGGCTGGCAGGGTGTCCTGTGAGGAGCAGCTCAGGACACTGATGTTTTCTTGTTTGGAGAGAAGGTGGCTGAGGGGCAACCCCACTGGTGTCTACAAATTTCTCAAAGGAGGAAGGGAAAAAGGTCCCTCTTTTCCCTGGGACCCAGAGCCAGGTCAATGTGGGAATGGCTCAAAGCTGTGCCCCTCAGAAGAGATTCAGACTTGACATGAGGAAGGATTTCTTTACCCAGTGGGAGTGGAGTCTGCAACAGGCTCCTGAGAGAGGTGGTCAATCCCCCAAGCCTGTCAGTGTTTAAGAGACATTTGGACAATGCCCTTAATACTATGCTTTTGATTTTGGTCAGCCCTGAAGTAATCAGGCAGTTGGAGTCAATGATCATCCCTTCCTACTCAGCTCTTTTCAATTAGATTTGATCCAATTTGATTTGATCTGGCTCTTGTTGCTTCCTCTTCCTCCTCCTTTTCTTACCCCTAGATGCTCAGGATATCTTTGATGGGATTTTTTCCCAGCCCTTCAATAGAAGAAGGGATGGAATGGGCAGTTGTGTGCCAGCCTGGGCATTGGCTCTGCCACTTTGTAGGAAGGAGACATGTGCCTTCTTATGGGGGTGAAAGCTGTGGATAACCTCCAGAGCATTTGATCACCTGAACACATTTGCAAAAAGCTCACAGAAACTGTGGTTTTTGACAGTCTTCTGTGTTTATCCAGTTTAGATGGGCTTCCAAGGGATTGCAAACTCCCTCATCTCTGACAGTCAGATCAAAGATCTGGGCTTTAAGATCAATCCCTCAGTCTGGAGCAAGAGGTGCTTCTGAACTAAATGGTTACAAATCATTAGATGTGAGCAATACATGTTCATTTCCCTGTGGATTTTTTTTTCCTCCTTGTACTCAGCAGTAGAAATACCTGAGCTGTTTCCCTTGGAAACCTGTTAAAACACAAGACCCAGAGAACAACAGTGCTCCATCAGAGCTGAGGTTCATCTGGCCCAAAACTGTCTCCAAAGTGGCAAACCATCTACAGGAGAGCACATGAGCAGTGCAGATCTTCTGCCAGGCTCCTGGCTGTGCTTACAGGCTGCCCTCCCCTCTCCACCTCCCATTCCTGCCCAGGGCTCCAGGAGAATGTTCCAGCTCAGCCTGAGTGATGCTGTAGGTGTCTCTGACCTGTCTCCTGGATGGCCCTGGGACTTACACTGCAGAGAGCTGCTCTAGTGGATGGAACACTCAGACCTGGGTCAGAGCTTGTCATGCAAAACTCTGGGCATAACATAGCAGAATTATTCTATTCTATTCTATTCTATTCTATTCTATTCTATTCTATTCTATTCTATTCTATTCTATTCTATTCTATTCTATTCTATTCTATTCTATTCTATTCTATTCTATTCTATTCCCTATGCTCACCATGAGTCAAATAATGATGAGATTATTATTTGCCTGAAATGCCAAGTCTTTTTCATCTTCAAAAACATGTTCAAGGACACAAATCTGTAAGATTACAAAGGGAAACAGTATTTTATTTTTTTATCTGAATTTTATATCTGAATACCATGTCATTTTTTGTTATTTTTCTGAGTCTGTTTCATAGCTGATGCTCGCAAGCATTAACACAATGCACACATGTAGCCAGGAGTAGGCTGGTGCATTCTTCACTTTAGACTGAAAAAACATTCCTTGCAGTTTGGCAAAGAAAAGCTAGGGGCGCAGAGAGCAGCAGCAGGAATACAGGCCAAGCAGTCCCTGTTTCCTGAAGAGTGAGGATGAGAAGAATGATTGGTACTGACCACATACAAAAGAAGAGAGCAAAGAGGTGTGTGGTACCATGGGATATTATCCAGAGTAGGACACATATCGATGTCAAGGATACTTTTTGCCTTCCAAATTGTGCTCCACCGTGCTTCTTGGCCAAGGATGAATGAAATGTGCTCTTGTGCCTGACCCACACTTCTATTGTCCTCTGGAAGAGCAGAAAAATGGCAGCAAGCCTCCAGATGGAACAGCAAGTCTGGAGTCCTTACAAGCAAGGAAGGGAGGCTTCCAAGGCCGTTCTGCAGAAGCAGGAACCCCCAGGAAAATCGAGTGAAGAGCAGAGCTCACTCTTGTTCCAAGCTGGCAGTGGGCAGGAGAGTCAGAGAGAGCCAGGGCACCAGTGGTGCCTGGGAAGTGCAAGCACAGCTGGCAGGGACGGGGCTGTAAGGGCTCAGAGGAGCCCTGGCAAGGGGCTGTGCTCAGTGCTGCAGAGGAAGGCAGAAAAACCTCCTGGAGACACTTGCTAGCCCACCATGGCAGGGAAAAGAGCCCTCCTCCCCTCAGCTGCGGGGCACAAGAGGCCTTCTTTGAGATGTGTGAGCAACCTGGAAGAAAGGGACTGGAGAGCCCTGACCAGTGGCCATGCTTGGTGCTGCAGGGGAAGGCAAAAACCCCATGGACCAGTGCCAATCTGCACTGGGGGAGAACTCCTGATCTCAGTGCTAGCAACTGGCAATTCCCTGAGTATGTGGGCAAGACCTCTTCAATCCAGACTGGTCACATCTCCCAGGAGGTTCCCAAGCCTTGTTCTCCCTCAGCCTGGAGCCATCACTACACTTTTGGCTCAAAAGCCAGAATGTAACCAAATGTATTCCACTGGCTGGAATGAACAGTGCCAAGAGACCGCTATGGAAATAACACAGGCTTTGAAAAACAACGGGGAGGAGGTGTGGTGGAAAGGCTAGTTATTTTCAGACCTAGAACATTTGGATCCATGCCCAAAGCACAGCCAGGCAAATTTCCAAACTGTAAAACAGCCCATTGTTGCTATCACCCTCACATCCCCTTTTCCCACTGAAACTAAGCTGCCCAGTTGCCTGTGTTTATATGGGATACAAAATGTGCTCCATCCACAGGGTAAAACTTTCACAGCTCCTTGTTGACTTAAACCTTTCTGAAAGTTATTTGTCCACCTCCATTCATGTGGAAGTGTTCAGAACCTATACAAAAGCCTGGTTAAGTCTCTTCTTCCTTTAGGATTTAGTATTTTGAGCCTTGAAAGAGGAAGGAATGTATTATGCTTGTAATTTTCTATGTTGGTGTCAAAATTGATACGTACATTCAGACTATGTAAAAAAGGGCATATCTGATTGTGGTGATGCCAGAGGTGAAAGATAGGGTTTTGGTTTCCTCTGCATGAACTTTGCAGAGGCATAGAGAACATGCATTATTTCCTCACCTTTCTTCTCAATACACCAAGGGACATTTGCTACTATACTGCTGATGGTGAGGTTTTCCTTTTGGAAAGAAGTACTGAATTCATTTGTGTTCTTAACCATCGTTTTCCTTGCACTTCAGTAGCTCTTTTCCTTCCTTGGACTTCATCCTTGCTATCTTTCTTGAAAGTAATGACAGCCCTCTCAGCCTTTGTCTTGCCATGCCAGTTGTCTTCTTATTCCATAGGCCCTCCATGCCCTTACTCAGGGGCTCAGTCTTTGTTTGCCTTCACCTCACATGGAATTTCTCCTTCTTGAACCTGGGAAATGACAAATGTCCACAGTGGTACAGGTGAGTTTTCCCTGGGGCTTTGCACAATGTGTGCCTTTCCTACAAAAATATCTTGCCTGGCACACATGAAGATATTGTAATATTTTTTTATGTTTAGGTGGAGATTGAGTGACTCTTGTCATACCAATTGGTGTAGAATTTTGTCATTTTGATTTTAAAGGAATAGGTTGGAAAAATACAGAGCACATGTTCAGTGAGTGGTGGTCACAACTTGGAGGCAGGTAGCTTTTGGGATGGAGGTGTTTTTTGGTATTATAATGAGCAAATGTCATCCACAGGGCACAATTTTGCCATAAAATGAATCAGTTGCTAGTTTGGCAACCAATACATCTCTTGTGTGGCAGATGCTCTGTGTTTTATGAGCTATAGGGCATAATTTAGTTCCATACTGGCAGTGATTTACAACTGAGCCTGCTTGTGGTGTCTCCACTCTGCTCCACCCTCCACTCTGTTTCTTCTAAGGTCAGCTCACAAAGCTCCCCCAGTGCTGCCAACATCTAAAGGTGCAGGCTGGGAACAGATTCCTTACATGCCAACCACATTCCACCCTGAAAGTTTTCTTACCATTGCATCCTCTCTTAGGATGTTAATATAACTTTAGTCGCCATAACCTTTCCTCAGTAATTCTAGTTAAAATTCCACACCCTGTGACCTGTTCATGCCTCCAGCAACATTTGCCTACTCCCATATTTCCAGGCTGGAGCAGAAATCCATGTCCAGTCACTCTAGCACTGGATGTCTCCTCCTGGGAAAGGAATTACCAACAGCTGGAATTAACTGAACTTGTATTTTAGACGTTTCCTTGGAGAAGTGCCAGTCACTGAGAAAGCTCCCAGAGGTGAAACACTGGTGGGTCAGTGATGCAGTGATGCAGTTTGTGGCACTGCTGTCTGTGGGGATAAGCTTTACTCTCCAGGACTGCAAATAAAGGTCACTAAGTTTTTAAATGAATCCTGCAGGTATTTTGGTGAAGAGGAAGGTTGTTGCTGATCATGCTTGTGTGGGTAAGGATGTAGCTGGCCAGATGGGCATACAAGCCCAAAAGGCCATTGCTTCTCTTTAGGAGGCCCTACACACCTATAAGATAGCTGCCAAAAAGGAATGAGGTTTTTCTTCTGTCCACCTGAAACCATGTGAGGTTGTCAATATGAGAAAATTACCGATGATATTATTCATATAGAAAGGAACTTCATTGTCTGGGTTTTTTAAAATTGATAAATGGTGCCTAAAGGGGGCTAAAGAGAGATGGAGAGGAACTGTCTACAAGGGCATGTAATGAAAGGACAAGGGGGAATGGCTTAAAACTGACAAAGAGTAGGTTTAGATTAGATGTTGGGATGAAATTCCTTACTGTGAGGGTGGTGAGACAGTAGAACAGGTTTCCTAGGGATGTTGTGGATGCCCCATTCCTGCGAGTGGTAGTTATGCATAGAAACAAAGTGAAGGCTTGAAGAATGTCCAAAATAACAGACAAACAAATTAATAGTAAAAGAATGTGGATAATAACCTTTATAGTAATCAGGAAATTAAACTGAGGGCTCGAAGGAACAACTTCAGCAAGTTGAAACTTTGTGACCTTTATGATGGGGCACTGCTGCTCTAATGGATACAGCGAGTCCAAGAGGGTAGGTTTAGATTGGATATTAGGAAGAAATTCTTAACTGTGAGGGTGGTGAGGCAGTGGCAGAGGTTTTCCAGAGAAGCTCTGGATGCCCCAACCCTGCAAGTGTTCAAGGCCAAGCTGGATGGGGCTTTAATTAATTGCCCTGCCCATGGGAGAGGAGGTTAGGATCGAGACGATCTTTAAGGTTCCTTTCAACCCAAGCCATTCTGTGGTTCTATTACATATATATATATATATACACACATATTTATATTAAAGTATATGTCGAGTTTATGCACTTTGTAACTGATTACTAGTGACACTAACACTCATGACAGGAGAGTGGATGTTGAACCAATTATTTACACAAAGTCACAAAGTGTCTCACCAGCAGGGCAAATCTGGAAGCTGCTCTTGGCTCAGCAGATGATTAGAGACACAAGTCAGTATCAGTAAACACATTGATGTTATCTAGAAAACAACTTATTTTTCTGCACCCTCTCCTATGTTATCTGACTGCTGTACCAATACTGTTCCACAAGACAGTGAATAGTTTTTCCAGCATGGAAGATTGTGGACAAACATTATCTGTCAGGATTCTTCAGGATTTTTGTTTAGGAAAAGATGTTTGAAAGGGAGACAGGCAAGTTACAAGAGTGCTTACAAGGCTGAAAAGTAAAGGTATTCTTTATTTCTCTTTAAAAGGTCTGGGTTAAATACAGCTTCTAAGTAATTAAAATTTCTAAAATTTAGTTTCTCAGTCTTGGTACACGGTCCTTGTATGCTTTTTTTTTTTTTTTTTTCCCC